>RJWH01001969.1:85398-235557 GCA_004363575.1 Solenodon paradoxus | reverse complement strand
TTCCTGACAGTCAAGATGTCCACACACACAGGTGTTGATCAAAACGGCTTGTCAAAGAGAGGGCTGGATCCATACTCCCTCGGTAGCAGATGGGCAAATGAGGGAGCAAAGACCCTTTCCCCAGTGTAGGGGGCTTGGTTTGAGTGGGCAGAGGAGGACAACATTCCAGACCCTGTTCTCCTCTCCCCTGGGGCAGCATCGGGGAGTTTGCCATCGACAAGGGCACAAATGTCATCGTCAACCTGTGGGCACTACACCACAATGAGCAGGAGTGGCACCAGCCGGATGAGTTCATGCCTGGTGAGCCCCCTTTCTCTGTCCTGCTCCAGACCACAGCCAGCCTGTTCTCTGCTCTGCCCAGCGTGGCTTCCCCTTGGAAGCTACATAAATCTGCTGGCACCCCCATCCAGACGCCCCAGATTTCACGGCTGGGGTGCCTCCGGTCCCCTTCCACTAGCTGAAAATCTCCTCTAAGAAACCCACTAGGCATGTGTCTCCATGAAGTGTTCCCCTTCTCCCCTTGGTGGAATTTCAGGTTGACGCTGCCTCCTTTTCATCCTTCCTGAATATTTCATTTCCTCTGTGTGATTAAGGGTTACGTGAGAGCAGGGCTGTGTCTCCCCTGCTGGTGTTCTCCCAAGTTAGCTCCCTCTCTCAGGCTGCAGCTTCCTGGGCAGGGCTGTGTCTCCCCTGCTGGCCAGAGGCACTGAGCTCTGGCCCCTGGCTGACGCCTCCCCCTGCCCACAGAGCGCTTCTTGGACCCTTCGGGGAGCCAGCTCATCTCGCCATCCTTAAGCTACTTGCCCTTCGGAGCAGGACCCCGCTCCTGCATAGGTGAGTCCCTGGCCCGCCAGGAGCTCTTCCTCTTCCTGGCCTGGATGCTGCAGCGGTTCGATCTGGAGGTCCCGGATGATGGGCAACTGCCCTCCCTGGAAGGCAATCCTAAAGTGGTCTTTCTGATCGAGTCTTTCAAAGTGAAGATCAAGGTACGCCAGGCCTGGAAAGAGGCGCAGGCTGAGGGGAGCTCCTAGAGGCTGTACCTCGCCCCTGACTCTACCAGTATGGCGGGTAGCCCAGAACTAAACACTTCACCTCGCCCAGCCCCTCCCGCCTCCCGGCTCACTGCCCTCTCCTCCAGCCTGCAACCCTCGGAGTGATGCTCAGCTAGAGGTTCTTCAGAAGCTCCCCAAGCAGCATCCATCTGTCCATTTGTTCAGTCATTCGTTCAACCAACATGTGCTTGAGCACCTGCTATGTGCTGCTCACTGTCCCTGGACACTCAAGCTCCCTCGCCTCATGACACATTCTAGTGAGGGTTGAGAAATAAAGATTTTGTAGACTCCCACATGCTCCGACATCAATGATACTGGGTAACAGTGCTGGGGGAAGGGAAGGGCGGGGTGGGGGCAGCCACTGTGAGCGGTCAGGAGAGGTATGAAGACCCAAGGAAGAGTGTCTCACACAGGGCAAGCAGCAGGTGGGAGAGGTCAGCAGGCTGGCACAGAGCCAGTGAAGGGGACACTGAGCCCTGATGAGGTCAGTGTGGGGGCCCCTGTCAGTAGCAGGAACTTGAGACTTTTGTTCCAAATGCGATAGAAAGTCATCGGAGGTTTTTAAATACGTAAGGGGAAAGGTCTGATTTCTGTTTTCAAAACAATCACCCCAGTTGCTGAGTGGGGATCTGTCTGAAGCAGGATGGGGGCGGGAGCACAGAGAGGAGCAAGGAAGCTGCTGTGCTCGTGCAGGAACGAGATGATGGCAGCCTTGGCCCGACTGACAGTAGTGAGACGGTGAGAATGGAAAACTGAGTTTATATTTTAAAAGTAGAGCCACGGACCTCATTTGCTTTGATTCAAATAGGTATCGCTGCATGTACCTCAAAGGTTTGGTATGGGGGCATGTGTGAATCCCTAAACCTGACCCATCACCACCATCCTGCTTGTCTTGACCCCAGAAAACAGAAGGTCTCCTCCTCATCTTTCCTGGGTGAACTGCCAGGAAGGGGCTGAGCCATCCGCTAAAGCCCCCAGCTCCCCACCCCACACCCCGGAAGTCTGTGAATGCCTCACTAGAAAAGGGGGCCCAGACTTCTTTAGAGCTTGACAGCAGCATCTTTACAACTTGGCCTGTGACTGGGGAGAAGCTGAGCCCTCTGCCTGTTAACTGAGAGGGTTGTCATCTCCAGCTCCCTGTGCCCAGCCACAAGCTCTGCCTGGAAGAGGGCTCTGAAGGGCAGCTGGGCGAGACTGCGACTGGCCTGACCACGCCATGGCAAGGAGGGAGACACAAGATTTTCTAACAGATTTCAGAGATTCAGGGGTAAACACTATTGCCAACTGTCCCCTGAATTCAGTGCTGCCCAGCACTGGTCAGTGACCCCAGGGCCTGTCACAGCCTGGAGAGGTACTGACACCCCCGAGAGCTGAGAGGAGGTGGTCTCCTATCCTTGGGTTCTTCTGCCCATTTCAGCAGGCCACCAGCCCTCAGCTCAAAGTAGGATTGGCAGGAGAATGAAATTGCCCATTTGCTTGGAAGCTGAGGCTGTGAGTGATGAAGAGATGAACGACTTGTGAAGGCTGTGTTCCCTGCGGAAGCAACAGGCACATTTCAGGTGATGGAGACAATACTCCCCTGCAGAGTCAGGCCATGGAATGGCAGGGAGATGTGAGACGAAGTATATTGAAGATGAAGAAATGAGGACCAGCGTGTGTGGGGGGCAGACATGACGTGTGCTAAGTCACACAGCCTCTCGGCAGCAGCCTGGCCCCAGAACCAAGCTGTCAAAGAAGAGGACGGGGAGACAGCTGTGCTCTCCCACAGTTCGTGGGTTTGTACAGAGGGCTCTTACCTGGCCGCCTGGCTCCAAAGCAGTGTCTCACTGCAGGAAATCACCCCACAAACTCCGAGTCCTGACCAATCTGCCTTTCCTCTGCCTGGAAGGCCTTTCCGACTGACCTACATCCTCCAGGCGTGAGGCTCAGAGCAAATGTCCTCTGCCAGGACATGTCCCATGATTCCCAGCCTGCCATGACTGTCTCCATTAGCTGATCCTTGGCACCGAAGCCCGGGCGCAGATGAGCACCTGCCTGGACGTAAAAGGGGTGGTGATCCTGAGGGACACGGTCTATCCCCAAGGCTCTGGACTTCAACACTACATCCCCCATCCTCTTATCCTGCACTTCAGCACCGACAAGCTAGTCAGACACACAAGAACTGAATCAAATGCCCTAATTCACCTGGATGATTGGTCCAGCAATAAACCCTATCTTCTTAGGAAGCCCAGCACTTTGACAAAGCTGGAAGGTTTTGGCCAAGACCCCATCACCTGTTGAGCCTCAGACTGGCCTCGCCCAGTGGTGAGAGAGTAAATGTTGAGTCAGTGCTGAGAGTGGCAGCAGGGAAAAGCCTTGACTTGAATGCTTGCTGACCATGGTGGAAATACGCCCACCATGACATGGTAGCCAGTGATGTCACCGACCAGAGTTGGGCCTTTTACGTTACTTATCATATACAGGTGATACCATGATACAGCATTTCTACCAGAGACGTGGCGGCCAGTCACTTCAAGAGCACAGGTAATAGTCACACATAGTTAAAGTATTAGCAAATGATCAGTTTTGAATATCGCCTGTTTTTAATGTAGTCGATTATAGATTTATATATTTTAGTATTTTAAAGGGTTGCTTAATAAATAGCCAATAACGTTCCTGAATAATCAGGTCTGTGAGTGCTAAGAGCTGGCCCTCCCGGGAGGAATGTCCCCCCACCCTGCCCCGTCCTTCGGAAGCAGTTCTGAGTCCTCGTTCTGAGTGGAGGGGCGTCCCTGCCTGTACCCGTGGTGTGGAGTACAGGTGGGTGAGAGCTTGAGCTCCTGAATGTCTGGCTGGCCTCGGGGGGGGCCACACCCCGCTGCACGTGGTGGAAGTGCTCTTCTCTGCGAGACAGGAATCCACTCACAGGCTGGAAGTCAGGCTGGAAGAGGACCAGATGGAGAGCACCCAGGTCCTGGTCCCCTAGGTTCCCCGTTTCCTAGCCTGGATCTTGGGCTCATTGGCTGCTGGTTGAACTCTAGTTTCCTCATCTGTAAAGTGGGCAGCTTAACCACCTGCGCTACCATTATATGAACAGGAGCGCCCCACACCCAAGGGAGGTACATCAGGCATGGCGTGTGGCCACATAGTGACCAAGGAGGCCTTACTAACACTTCTCAAACCTCGGTTTTCTCATCTGTAATCTGGGCAGCTGAGATGCATCTAGAAATAGTACCAGCAAACTCAAAGCGTTGCTAAGGTTCAAACAAGGACCTTCTTACTGTGCTCAGTGCTTAAGAAATATGGGCATTATCCTTACCTATACCCAGCTCCACAAAACAGGTCCAATTCTAAGGGTTTCATAGAGACTTCCAAAGGCCACCAGCCTGGTCAGGAGGGGAGATGTCTACATGGGCCCACCCACAGGACAGGACCTCCAGGCCCCCTGCCCCTTGCAGCTCTAGATGGCCCTGTCTGCTGCCCTCTCCTCTCCCGGGGAGCCAGGCAGGCTGGCAGCTGGGAGACGGGTGGGGAGGCCCGGGACAAACTTCACCCACCACAGAGGAGGTTTTTGTCACCTTTTCCAGTTGCGTTTCTTCAAACTTCTTAGTGAGCAGCTGTGTAACGGAAAGCTAAACTATGGCCAGGAGCAGGAAGGAGAGACTCAGATCAAACCAAAGT
Organism: Solenodon paradoxus; assembly: GCA_004363575.1. NCBI lineage: Eukaryota > Metazoa > Chordata > Mammalia > Eulipotyphla > Solenodontidae > Solenodon > Solenodon paradoxus. The sequence continues at coordinate 230,845 of RJWH01001969.1, read as the reverse complement.
CCTCTTCTCACAGCCTTGGAAAGCTTTTATCTTCAAGGAAGAGCAAAACACTCTTCCAGGGGAAAAGACACAAAGTTCCAAGCAGACTTAGCTCCTGAGAATTTTACAATGTTTCCAAGGAAGTTATCTCTGCCTGTGGAAGTTAACTTTTATCTCAAGTTGCACCAGCTCACCTAGGCCTGCGGCCAGGGGACGCCTGAGGCAAGCAAGGAGCGGGCAGGGGACCCAGCGGCTCCTGGGGCAACAGCGCCTGTTCCCTCCTCTGGTTCCCTCTCACCTTTGAAAAATCAAAAGTTCTCCATAAGGCCTGTGAGCACCACCATCCCCACGCTTCATCGTTCCGACAACTAGTTCATGGTCTGGGTTTTGGAATCATCAGATGTGGGTTCAAATCCTGCTCCACCAGCTGTGTGACTGCGGACAACTATTCTGAATGCCTCGACCCTGTTAAGAAAACAGGGATCATGACAGTTCATGTCCCAGAGAGCTGTTCTGCGGCTGAAATGAAAAATGGAGGGAAGATGCTTAGACAAGACCCGGCCTTGCATGAAGTCGAGAAAGAAAACGAAACAGACAATTTCAGTTAAAGCCTTTTAATTACCAGCTTACCTCTGCAGCGTCATCTCCTGTCACTTGCCAGAATGCAATGATCTAGAATGAGTTAAGAGGCTCGCAGCTCCGAATGTGACACCCACACTCTCCTGTCTTGGGTCTCCAGGCTTTTTTATGCTTTTTAGCACCTGGCACATAGTGGGTACTCAATAATCTGCATAATGATGTTTGCCTATAATTCCCCTGACACTTCTGTCCACCGGGCCAGCTCCGTTTGGAGGTGTCTCTCCAGGAAGGCTGCCCCAACCCATGTGGGCCACTCTCTTCAGAGCATCCGGTGCATGCATGTCGCATGGTGCTCATCAAGTGTGGCCAAGTTTTTTCATTTTCATCCTCTAGACCCTTGGCTCTTATACAAAGGGGCCAAGTCTCGGGCATATCCGAGTCCCCAGTGCCTAGCACAGGGTAGGTGCTCCATAAATGCTCAGCTTGCCCCAGGCTAGCAACAGGCCTCCCCATACACCTCCCAGGACCCACTGCCCTTCCCAGCAGGCTCAGCCAGAAGCCACTTTCCCAAATATTTGGCCAACAGTTAGCCACACACACTCCTTGCTCCTTCTCCCATCCAACCCTGGGTTTTGCCCACCTGGCTGAAAACAGGAAACCAGTTTGTTGAAATAGTTGCTCCTCAAAGCTGTCCTGTGCTTCCAGCCATTGGTACTGTCTCTACCAGAACTAGGTCACCTAGGGAGGAATTCAGTGACTGGGGGAGCAGCGGGTGGAATGGGGGCCCTATGGACTCCGGCATCAAGGGTAAGCAGAGCCTCTGGTAAGCAGCCAGTGGAGTTGTACCACTTTTATTTCGACTTGTTCAGTCATTAAAGACAAGAGGAGTGACGTTTAGCCCTCGTGCTTTCCTGTGCTTTTAGAACAGACCACCCCTAGATATTAAAATGACCCCCTGGGGTTACCTGGAGGAACCCAGCAATTTAGACGGGTCTGGGCAGCAACCGCCCCACAGCCCACATGTAACACAGCCAGGGCATGGTCTCTGGCCCAGGGTCAAAGATGGCAGCAGGGTCATGTCTGCCTTACACTGCCTTACTCTCAGAAAGGAGTGCTGACTGCTAGGCAAGCCCCTCTGCCAGCATCCTCTGCTGCTGCATGAGTGAGTGTTCTGCTTGAGGCGGCGGGCGCCCCTCCAGGAGGGATTCAACGGTGGGCATATCATCTTGATTTGCCCCACTCAGCTGGCTCACAAGGGTCTTACTGGGTGGAGAGGTCTCCATCCTGACAGAAGTAGGCGGCTCTTCCTCCCCACTCAGAGAGCAGGGACTTATATCTGACCCACAGTTCTAAGACAGTATTAAGCAGAGGGTAAAGTAATGAGTCTTAGGAAAGACCCCTTGACCCATGATGGCAGACCTGGGACACCAGTGGCTCCCACAGATCCCTGCCTGGTATGCAAGACTTCAAATGTCCTCCTATGACTCAAGTGTCTGAATCTGCGCCACTGGCTCCATCTCAACCTACCTTACCTTATTGATAACTATTCACATAGGCATACTGTCTTCCTAACTGTAATTTGACTTTTAGAGGGCAGGAGCCGTGTGCACGCGCATGCGCTGTGTGTGTGAGATCTTTCACCTTCTTAACATTTTAGCACAGTGCTGGGCACAAAGTGAGACTCAGCCATCTATGGTTTGTGTATCTAATCCCAACACCGAGCACCCATCCACATTTCTATCGTATCATTACAAGATCTCATGGAATGCTTACTTCCTCTTCAATGTCATGTTTTAGCTTCCGGGTATCTGACAAAACGTGTTTCAGCTTTTTGGGGGCTTGATTTTAACCCATTTGAAGGACTTTACAAAGTATTTCAAATGCAGAAATACAACCTTAGCAGAGAGAGGGATCTGGAGGAAATCCCTCAGGAATGTATGTACAAAGTATGGCCTCAGCAACAGGCCGCACCAGCTTGCTGTCAGCCCTGCGGTTCCTGCTGGGCCCAGGGCTCTGTCCTGCTTCTAGGTGACTTCTTTCAGCTTGTGTGTGGAGAAGGGAAAGGTTCTTGTCAGGTATCTCAAGGTGCAATCCCCGAAGTCTAAGGAAGGGGAAAAAAAGAACAATGTGCTGCAAGAAAAAAGAACAGCAGAACTTGAGGGATTGATTTTATTTGGGCTTCTCACAGTGGTGAAAGCCACTCCGTCTTCAGAACAATCACAGCACAGAAAATGTGTCACCGAGACTGCCCAGAAAGTCTGACCAGCTGAATCTTATTGCTTAAAATACACATATTCACAATAACTGACAAATGGTGATGTGCTCACACAGGAATGTGTTAGCATCTGCAAATCTTCCAACTATAGCACCGAACCCCTTAACCTTCCTTCTCATCCACCTGGAAAACCAAGTGCGATCGACTCTCCCTGGCCCGGACTCGCCCTTCGATTTCCCATCCACACCTCTCTGGTGCAGGAGAGCGTCCTGTGGCAAGCCAGCCTCCGCCCACTGGAATTGAGCCCAGCTCCATCGGCTGCCTTCTCTCCTCCTGCCTTTAGGGTAGGATGCCGCAGTAAGCCCAGTGGGTGCTGCGCAGGCCGGTTTCCCTCTAATTGGGGAATTCATCCATTTGATCAGTTGGCTGAAGGATTCATTTTGGTAAAACTTGACCTCCTTGGAGACACTTCAGTGAGTTGTTTGGGATTTTGTTTTAAAGGTGGAAGGAAAGGCATCTGAGGGGCTGTGGCCGCCATCTGCCCACTCCCGCCACACGCGGGCTTGCTTGCAGCTCAGCAGAGGGAGGTAGGCCCTGTGGCACGGTGGTGTCCACCAAACCCGCCTGGCATTCTGCGCAGGGCTGGGCATTTGGGCCATAGCTAGTCCAAGCTTGTCACCAAAGATCCAATCAAGCTTCAGCCTGAAATCCCGTCTTCACGGTCTGTCCCGAGTGGTTGTAGACATCCCCTGGGGGCTGACACTGAGCGCCAGGAGCAGCTGAGGGAGGTGGGACAAGCATGTTTCCGTTTACGGGGAACAGAACACGGGCGGGCCTCCGAGTGTCCACGGATCAATGTGCAAATTGCAGTGACGGGCAGAGCAAGACCTTGACTTCGAGCACAGGCTCTCTGGCCAACCAGGAGCTGACATCGACACAATGCTGCTGAATACACCCGAATACACAGTCAGACACTTGTTCAGTAAACAGTAAATGCGTAAAATAAATTACCTTGAGGGCCATGTTTGCTCCAAACGTGTGGTTAACGTGAGCAGAATGGCTGCCTTTCAAAGTAGATTCACAGGAAAGCTGGGCTGGGGCTCACACACAGGGCAGACACGCACAGGTCATCCCAGAGAAGTCCTCTATCAACTTCACTTTGTGCGACACAGATTTTGGTTTTGTGGAATCCAAATGCAGACACTCACTCACAGCCTTAGATTTGTCTATTTTTGTGTATGTGTGTGTACATATATATATATACACACACGTATATATACATATATACGTGTATATATATATATACACACGTATATATACATATATATACGTGTATATATATATATATACTTTTTTTTTTCCCTTTATCACCATGTTAATGCCTAGCCTGAATATCATCATTCAAGATAGGGGGAAGAACCAAACTCTTCAACAGGGCTGGACAAGGAATGTAGATGCAGCTGTTTGTTTTCTCCATTCAGATTATTCCTATCAGCGCACCACGGGTTATCTGAAGCCACAGCACAGCCTGAAGAATCCTGCAGTCCTTCTGGATGGGTGGCCTTCAGTGCCTACCTGAGCCTCTTGGGCTCTTCACATAGGCTACAAAAATGAGACACCCCATTACGGGGACGGGCAGAAAAACCACAGATAACCAAGTGGTCAGTTAAACAAACAAAACAACTTATTCAGAATCAAAGAGAAAATACTGTGTGAGAGAGCAAGGCTATGGGGCAGCCCCTTCTCGGGACCCACAGCCTCCGCCTTTGTTCATCTAGAACAGTGAGACATGAAGGCCACCATGCTTGGGATGGGGAGGGACCCTGTGGGCACAGACTCCAGGACAGAGAGGCAGGAAGCTGCACTTCTATCCCCCGTCCTCACCTAGGGCCTCCACACAGAACACCTCCTGTCTCTCCTGCACCCAGGCTCTTTGAGGGCCGTCTTGGGGAAGCGCCACAAATTCTTGTTTCCAGAACAGAATTCTTGTCTGCCCGCCGGTGACATTCTTGTTTTCAGCCGGCTTTTGTTTTTAAAAGAAAAATCAAAAAGGAGGCAGTATCATCTTCCACGCCGGTCTGCAGCCAGCCAGCACCTGCGGGGAGCAGGCGCCCCAGGGATGCACAGAGGTGCACTGATATCATCTGGGCTTTGAGAGCAATACCCCCATCAACCTACCAGGCACCTGTCCGTCAGCTCTGCCCACAGGATTTGCCCGATTCCAGCTCTGCAGACACTGGCAGGGAGGGTGAGAATTCCCGGGACTTTAAGGGCCTCCTTCTTCACCAGGGCTGAGACCTGCCGCCTCGCGGGGACTGAGACACAGCAAGGTTCTCTTAACAACCACCAAAGCATAAATCTACTCTATCACCAAGAGTCACCTCAGGGCACAGTGGCAGCCCCCGTCCTCGGCGCTTCTAAAACACACATCTCTGACCCAAGCAGGTAGTGAGATAACATTTGAAAAAGGGGAAAAGGGTATGGGAATGGGGACAAGGAATGAGTCACAGAACCAACTTCTCAGCCCTCCACGACACTGTGCTTTTGTGTGGGGAGAGGCATCCAGACCCCAAAATGTACCTAGAGATGCAGGAAAATGCAGGGGGGAGACACACAACGTGGCTGGACCACTTTCTCCCCATCACTTAATGCTTCTCGTGGGTCTCCCCCACCCTGGTTGCTCCGCCAAGTTCTCGGAAACAGGCAGGGCCTGCTCTAGCTGGGAGCGCTGCTTGGGGGGCTGGGGGAGTCCTGCTCGTTGATGGTGTTCAGCAGCAGGCAGGCAGGTGGCCGTGGCAGGTACGGGTGCCCGGGCTCCCGGGCCTGCCCCTCGGAGGGCTGACAGAGCCCCTCCTCCTCGTCGCCAGCAGGCCGCACTTGACAGCTGTCGCAGAAATCCAGGGGCCCATCCAGAGCGTCGTCGAGGAGCGTGCTGAGCTCCTTGGGGTCATCGTCATGGCGGCCCCGGTTACACACACAGACCTCAATGCCCGAGTCTCCCGTGAAGCGGCGGCGGCGGCCAGGCGTCTTCTCTCGGCTGTCGGGGAGGGCGTTGCCAGGCTCAGGGCTGTCACCTTTCAGCGCCTCCTCCTTACATTCTGAGTCCTTGTCGAGGAAGGCTCCCGGGTCCAGCTCCCCCAGACCGGCCATGGAGCCGCTGGGTTCCATTCCAGGGGTTTTGGTGGCTGCTAGGTCGGCTGGCACATCAGGGGGGTCAGGGTCAGCAATGCTTGGGGGTCTCGTGCTGCTTCTGCTGGGCCCAGACAAGGGGCTGCGCTGTGCCCCCTGGGAGTCCCTGGTAGGATTGGCACCTGGGGGGCTGCCGCCTGGGGGACCACACTGTGCAGGCTGCTGCTGCTGAAGCTGGAAGGCACTGTATGGTGGGGGAGGAGTTGGAGGTCGGTTCACCACTTCCTCATAAGGAGGTAGTAAATAGTTTGGCAAAAACCCTAAAATGGGGAGGCAGGAGGAGAAATTACTGCACTGGCAATGTTGCAGGACAGACTGCAAAGCTCACACTAAACATACGGCTCTTCCCACCCCCAGCATCCCCAGCGGGTGGCAGCAGCGACTCTTGCTCATGGGCAGGGTGGGGGATGCTGAGCTATCTTGCAGAGAGAGGGGTGGACTGGGAATGACCTAATCTAGCTTCTGAAAGCCCGAGCGTCCCTATTTCACAGGCGAGGACTTCTTGCCATGTGGAGGTGAGGCAGAGGGCTAAGCCAGTGTGCTGGATGGCCAAGAGATGACTTCCGCCTGGAATGAGCCTGCCTCCACAGGCACACGTCTCAGGTTTCTTGCTCAGACTGTGTCCTCCATCTAAGGCCCTCAGGCCTCAGGATCAGGGACTCTAACTGAAGAGTCCCTCATGTTTTCCTTTCTCTCACCCTTCCAGGTGAATACCATGAGAGGGATTTTGTGAAGAGGTGAGAATTCTGTGTTGTCTCTCACTCTGCTGTGACTAGCGTTGGCAGGGAAAGACAAAGCACACCCCATCATGACTCAGATCAAGAGCAGGTAGGAAACCAGGGAAAGGTGAGGGGCCAAGGCTTACAAAGAATGTGCCGGGTGAATTATCTTTTCAATGTGATGATGCCTTGAGGCACAGGTGATCTAGTAATAGAACGTGAGCATTTATTGAGCACTTACTATATGCCAGGTACATGCTAAGCACTTAACCCTTCTAGATGTCGAATTCCACACTGTGACCACGGGATTCTAGAGAACAAGCTGCAGAGTGGCTTTGAACAAGCTGCACAGCTGGGCCACCAGTGACCATTGAGAGATCAACTGTCAGTAACCCTGGGAGTGCCCTTCAGTGAGTTCCCATGTTTCTTGGTTCTCATTAGTCCATCTCATCCTGCAGTCCCATCCCTGCCCCTTTCCTGGCAGCCTTTGCTCAGGAGTGGCACACGGCCTTAAGAAAAACAGCAGGATTCTAGGTCACTGAACTCTTTCAATTCACTCACGTCATACGTCATTCCAACTGCCTTTAAAAAACAGTCTGCTAAAGGAGCAGAGACCTGGCGAGAACCCAGCCAGTGTGGATTTGGAATGGCCCAGCAAGCTGCACCTGCTCCTCTACACCCAAGATGAACTCCCCACGTTCTGGTATCGTGGGACCCTGCTCTGGGTAGGCCCAGGGGGCCCACAGGAAGTTTGGCCAGCCATGTGACTCTGCATCCTAGGCTCCTGAGGGTGGGCTGGGTAGCCTGTGGTTGTACGTACTGAAATAAAATGGCAGCGCTGAGTAATTGTGAGCTTCCCGATAGGCTATCAGGTTGATTTCGTGCTGCCGCTGCTGGGCCTGAAGGCGGTGCTTGGCTCGACGATGGTGGCAGACACAGCAGCAGCTCAGGATGATGATGATGGTCCACACCAGCCAGAACCCTGGGGGCAGGGAGGCGAAACAGAGGCACATGCAATGAACACCAGCCAGAGGGGCAGCTCTCAGAACAGGGAGGTCCCCTGACAGCTGCCATGTGGTCCAAGCTGACGTTGTTCTAAATTCACATTTAGAACCTGTGTTCAGTTTTCATGAGGGTTTTACCAGAGAGACAGACATGTGGGCTGGAGGGCAGGGATGCAAGAATGATGACAGTAAAGGAGGTTACTCACTTCAGGGCTGCCTGCAGGGACTTAGGAGGGAAGGGAAGAATGCCGAAGTCTCGTCTCTTTCTCTGTCTCTTTCTCTCTCTGTCTCTCTCTGTCTCTCTCTCTCTCTGTCTCTCTCTGTCTCTGTCTCTCTCTCTCTCTGTCTCTCTCTCTCTCTCTCTCTCGTCTCCTGTATTTCTTTCAGGTTTGTTGGGCACTAAGGATGCTCGCCTCTTATGACTACATGGCTTTCCTCTCATTGGATGTGAGAAATGCTTCAGGTTTTCTTGGTGCCCCACCCCCCTCTACCCCACAAAAGCCTGCACAAGCCCATGAAGACAGCTCCCAGACTCAATAGCAGCTGCTAACATCAGGCTGTTTGCAAAAGCAAAGAACACCTCAAAATCCCCACAAATGCAACAGATTAGCAGTTGGGATTAGCAGTTGCGAGGGTCCCCAGAGGGACATCCTGATAAAGTCATTCTTGGGGTTCTCCTGCTATCACCAAAAAGATCAGGGGCGTTTCTCTATGTCTACCTTCATAAAGTTAGAGTCACTAAAGCAGGAGGTGGAAAAATTCTAATTGTCCATCTCTTCCCTAGAGAGTGCAAATGACTTCCTCTTGCTATAATCCGGTACAATTCCATCTGCCCCGTAACAAAGGATCTCCTCCCACCTCCCTAGAGCCAGTGGCTGCATTAGACTGGGGCTATTAGCAGCCTCCCCCACCAACCCCCTTGCTGCTCTGGGGCCAAGGGTGGGTAGAGGGACAGGGAGAAGGTCCACAGCTCTCTTCTCCAGGTGAAGTATTTCTTCTCATTTCTCACAAAGTTCTCTTGGATCATGCTCTGAGAATCTTGACAAAGAGACCTTCCTCAACCTTCAAATGTATGCAGAAAAGGCTTCTAAATTTTAGTGAGCAATTCTTCTTTAAATATATATACACATGCATACACATATGCATATACAGGTGGAGGGAAGACTGGAAGGGAAAACAGAAAAATAGTGATTATCAGAGTGCCCCAGTGGAGTAGCAGTTAGGTCAATGGCCTCCAAAGGAACGCAAGCTACATACCCCTGGGTTCAATTTCTGTATGTGTGTGGCGAACAGTCAGTGAATAACTGATTAAAAAACAAAGCACTTTTTCCTCCCCTCTCTTCCTTCCTATTTGCCTTCATTCCCGCCTCCACCTTCCCTTTTTTTAAAAAAAGTGATTATTTTTAAAAAGTAGAATTTTGAATATTTTTAATTTTCCTCTCAATATTGTCCTCTTTCACATGATAAAACTGAAAACAAAGTAAATTAAAATTTAGAGATTTGATTGATTTTATTTTTGCTGGATTTTCTTTTTAAGGTTAATAAAGCCTGTTTTGTTTTGTTTTGTTTTTTTTTAATTTCTCTGGGAATGTTTTCATACCATGAATGACATGAATCATTTCAAAAAGACTCAGAGAAAACTATTTTTGACATATTTATAATATTAAACAAAAAAGCTTACAAATCAATATAAAATATAATCCCAAGCTTTTGCTTTAACCAAGTATAACTGGTACTACAGTGCTAGATATCTAGGGGGCTAGTTGGGAAGTCAGTCATGAGATTATTCCTGGGTGACAGGACAGTAGATTTTCTGGCCAATCCCTCATTTTTCCCTTGTCTGCATCTCCTGAGATGAACATGTACTGCCTACATATAAAAAGAATATTTGTTCTCAAGAATAAATATATCTGAGGAATAATTTTCAGGCAAGTTGTTAAAAAGAGACTGCATTATGGTTCAATTATTATCTATTCATGAGTGACTTCAATTTTGTTTCCACTACTAAGGTCAAAATGAGTTCACATCTTTTTGTTGTTTTAAAAAAGCCCTCCCTTTCCCCACAGCAAGCAGACTTGTAAACAAATAAACCCTAATTGTTTTTTCCTGTTTGCGCCAGAACACAATCTTCCCAAAGGGCCAATGACATTTAGGGTGTGGTCTCTGGCCATGGCCCTTTCTCAGGGATGTCCCCACACAACAGCCCCCCAAATGCAGCCCTACAGAGTGAGGCAGGATGACAGGAGCCCCCGCAGGCGGGCAGCACCTCTGCACACCACGCAGGTTTCTGCGTGGGTCATCGGACAACTGACCCCTCTGCGGAGGCCTGGGCACAAGAGCGCAGGAGAGGCAGAGGGTGGAGACTTCCCCCTTCTTCCCACCGGCGGGCAGAAAAACCATTCCCGATCTCAGGACTCAAACAGAAAAGGTGAAGCTTGAGGTCTCCTGGTAGTCCTCCCAGATCGATATGGACACTTGCTTATTTTCACTGGCATGTCTCTCCTTGTGAGGGCTCCTCAGAGAATGGAGGAGAGGTCAGAAGGGAGCTGGGGGAACGCCCTGTGGCTCGGTGCGGGGACCGGGCAGGCAAAGCACGCAGTCCGAGAACCTGGGACAGGGTGAAGAACTGCAGGAAACAGAAAGGCCTGGCGCACCCTGGTGGAGCAGTGATTAGGTCAATTTCCTCCAAAGGACACAAGCCACATACCCGAGTCTCAGGTCTGGGCCCGGGGGGCGGGGGGGTTTCGGGGACAAGCAGTGTGAACAACTAAATGAAAAAGTACTGCTTCCTCTTCCCTCTTCCCTCTTCCTGAAAAGAAAAAAAAAAAAAAAAAAAAAAAAAAAGGAAGAAAGAAAGAGAAAAGCACTGAGACGGAACTGGCTACCTGACACTGTCCTAAAACATCTCCCCCAGCAACTACCATCTAGCTCGTGCCCAGACTTCCTTGGCTGGGGTCGCACCAGAGGAAGCCAGCGCGCACAGTGCCTTGTGCCGCGGAGTGAAGAGTCTAGCTCCAGAAGTACAGCACGGTCAGGTCTAAAGGCTCGGGCGGGCCGCTCTCCTGTGACCTCTTACTTACCCAGCACAATCTCACAATCCTTTATACTACTGTGCTCCCTTTTTTTTTTTTTTTTTAAAGGAAAAGCGTGTGCAGGAATGAAGGTGAGTAGGTCGGAAAAGAGAGGAGGAAGAAGCATGCATTTACTTCATTTTTAGGTGGTTCTTCACTGTGGCTATTCTTGCAGGCCCCTGGACACAAACAGGGTCCCCAGGAACATACGGACTTTGCCTCGTCAGGGCAGTGAATACAACTGCTGTCCACCAGGGTGCGCCATTTCTGTTACTTTAGAAATTTTAAAAGTACATCTTCCCATTAGATAATCAGCAACTAATGCTACTCTTTTTTTAACTCCCAAGTAATTTTTTTCCGTAGCTTCTTACCTAAAGATAAACCAACTTTCACCTTTATGCTGCAACAAATATGATCCAAAGCAATATTCCTCAGCTTTCATAACATGTTTTTTTTTTTTAACCCATACACTTAATACAAATAAACCCAAACCATTACGTTGGGCAAATATTTTGGCCCATCTACCCCTTCTGAGCTACATGGAGGGCGAGAACTTCCTGGTCCCTTAAAATAAGGTGAGACTTTAAGACCTGGTACTGACTAATGAATTCAGATTGGATATAACATATGTCACGTAGAGACCAGGACATTTCTTGCTGATGTGAGATCCTCCATTAGTTTTCCTTCTGTCTTTGAGAATTACAACATTCCAGCTAGTGAATCAGGGGTGAGTCTGGACCTAAAGGATGATGGATAGGGAACAAAGCTCCCATTCAACCTGCAATTGACATCTAGTGAGAAATAAATCTGTAGTTTTAGGCCTCTAGGAGTTTGGACTTGTTACTGATAACAACTAGCCTATCATAGGCTTGTCTGAAGAATTTCAGAAGCATTTTCATCGGATTCTTAGGGGAATCCTTGATCCAGAAAAAAAAGGCTGCGATCTATTGAAATAGAAACATAATCAAAAGGTTTTGTTTTTTTTTTTAAGTTAATATTAGGCATACGCTGATGCCTAGGGCACTGTCTACAAACAACCCAAGGACTTGTGTTTGTGGCCCAGAACCAGGGGGAACAACTAAAATGGACAACTAGATAAAACAACATACTTCTTCTGCCTCTTTCTTCTTATCTGCCTTCATTCCTCTTTTTAAAAAATAAAATAAAATAAAAGGAAAAAACAGGCAGGCTAGGAGACCAGGGGAAGAAATGAAATGAATGGAACATACGCCTTTGGAAAAATTAGCTCCGTCGTAGCTAACAGCACCAGAAAATTTGTTTTGTTTTTTAATTAAAGCTCTTTTTTTCCCTTCCCCTGGCTGTGAGTCTTGAACCTGGGCCCTTAGGCTTTACATGGCTTGTACTTTAGTCAATGAGCCATGGGGATATGCCAAAAATGCATGTTTCTGAAATTCTCCCAGCCTACTTTTTATGAGGTATCAAGGATAGAAAAACTGGAGAAGCAGCTGGGTCTGCTGACTCTGGCTGGCAGAGTCCACATACATCCTAGGAACCTGGGTTCACAGACTGGGGCCAGGGAACAATCAAGATGAACAACTAAATGAAAAAATAAAGTGCTTCTTACCAACAACAAAAAAAGTGCACCCCTGGTGGAATAGTGGTCAGGTCTGCTACCTCCTCCTAAGCACATTCCACATACATCCCAATGACCCAGCTTCAAGCTGTAGAGAATAACCAAGCTGAATAACTAAAAAAAAAAAAAAAAAAAAAAGCTTCTTCCTTTCTCTATTCCTGCCTGCCTGCCTTATCACCTATATTTTTGCCTACACCTTTCCTTAAAAAAAAAAACAAAACTGGGTAGAAAAACTCAAACTTTCCATTATGTACCAGTTGTGTGAGGTTAAGTATGTCCCCAAACGCCCCTTAATTTCTAATATAGTATCACAAAGGATTATTTTTGTAGTTCGAAACTGAGGGAAAGATAAGTTGGAGGCAGAAAGGGTCCAGTGGCAGGATGCGGGGTTAGCATAGTCCCTTCATGAGTGGTCCCACCTGATGGGTTAATGTGGGAAAGCAGAAGGCATTCTCGTCTGACCTCCATGAGAATTCTCTTGGGAGGTGGTCTAGTCATAGCAATGGTCCACTCAGCTTTCAGAGGGGGAATCTCTACAGTCCCTCCGGAAGTGTGTACGCTTGTGATCTTTTCACTAAGACTTCACAAAGAAGAAAGTTAAAAAAAGGAAAAACCTAAAGAAAAATACACACAGAGAAAGACAGAAGTCTGTTTGCTTTCCTAAATACATACCTAACCAGAGATTCTATCCCCCATGACAACTTTGAAAATTGTGACCTAACGGGCGGGGAGCATTGTCATGCTAAGTAAAATAGAAAACATGTTTTTAAAAACAATGACAGTGCAATGTAGGAACTGAGTCACATCTCCCAACAAGCAGGAAACTCTTCATTTCGAAGCCAAAGCACTCTGTCAGTCACCTCTCCTTCACCCTCAAAGGATGGTGGTGATCTTCCTGGCCCCTTAGAGCTCTCAGCAAGAGCTCCTGACACCGCCACTGTGGAGAAGGCCTGACTTTGGAAAAGGAAGACTTTAGAGGGTTTGCAACGTCATCTGCAAGACCAGACACATGTCTTAGAAGCAGGACTGCAGATGCGGGGGAGAAGCAGCAGGAGATCTGGGTTCAAATCCCAGCTCACAAAACCATTTCCAGACCTTAATCATTGTATTTCTACTGCCCTCATCTTTACAACGGGGAGGAAAAGGGTCTCTGCTCTGCCATTTTGAGGACTAAATGAATCAATATATGAAGAGTACTCAGAACTGATGCAAGCTCTCCAGCTATTATTACTATTTTTGTTGCTATAGACATGACCACAATGGGGAAAGATTCCTTTAAATTTCCCTTTTAGGCACACCCTGGTGGAGTAGAGCTTAGGTAAATCACCTCCAAAGGAGTGTAAGCCACAAACCAGTGGGTTTGAGTCCTGGGTCTAGGGGATAAGGGTCAATGAGTGTGAACAACTAAATAAAAAATAAAATAAAATGCCTTTTCCTCCTCCTGCCTACCTGCCTGTCCACTCACTTCATTCCTGCCTGCACCTTTCCTTTAAAACAAAACAAAACAAAACAAAACAAAACAAAAACCCCTTTTAATCTCCAAAAGTATACTACAAAAAAGCGAGGGTTAGGAACAAGTCCAAAGTCTGCTTCTAGGTTCTATTCTTGGCTAAATTCATTGGAAAACCAGTCAACTCACGTGTGCTGGGCTCCAGCTGTGAGCAAGGCGTACTGCAAACTGACCACAGCCCACCTGCTACAGATGAACACACTTTGTCCAGAAGTTAGATCGCAAAGGAGTCGGTTCACCAGGGGCTTAGAAAGAGGCTCCAGGTCCCTGCTCTCTGCTCTGCTCAGGGCGGCAGGCACCGGGCCTTCCTAAGAGCAGCTCAACAATATGTATCTCAAGACAAACTAAAAAGAAAAAAGTTAGCAGGTGAAAAAGTAACTGGACAGTATTTACTGGATCTGCTAATAATCTGTTTCAGTCATCTCAGGGAAATGCCCCCGTTCAGAAACATTTCCCCACAAAAACCCAAACCAGGGGAGAAATGGACGGACACTGAGTGAAGTTCCCCCTAATGATCTCTACCTCTGCAAATTAGGTTGGTGAATGGAAAACAGCCTTAGGATGAGAACTGGGAGATCTGAGTTCAGGCTTTCAGGCTTTACTGGTCTTCCTAGACTTGGTTCTATCTGAATGAAGGGCATCCTCAGGTGGACACTAAACATGCACATTTGAGAGACCTGACAACCTGGGTCCATCACCCTTCCAGCATCCGGAGCAGGGAGTGGCTCTGGAATGAGACACCAACCCTTTTGCTCAGCTATAAGCAACTGAACACTTACTTAACGCCCCGCTTCAAAGACAAGGAGGTGCCAGGTGTGCCCAGCAGGGGTGCTCTCGGGGTAAAATGAGATGACATGCATGAAGACCTTACTTAGTGCCTGGCACACATAGGCGCTGTAGCTCAGCACCTTCATCTACCGTTTCTTCCCAGGCAAGCACCACGGCTCCAAGGAAAGGCTAACACGACATACTGTTCTTCCCACCTACCTGTCTTGGCCTACAGCGTTCCCCTACCTGGGAAGTCCTTCTGTCCCTCTCCACGTGTTTAATTCCCATATGCACTTCATGGTTCATTTCAAATGTCACCTCTTCCATGCAGCCGATCTGAATCTTGTTCAGTCAAAGCAAACTCCTTTTACAACACTCACAGCAATTTTGCTGCATATATTCCACTTTCTGCTGATATTATTAATGGGGCATCTTATCTCCTCTCTCTGCTAGGAATTCCCTTCTTGATGGCAAGTAATGTTTCCCACAGTTTCTAACACAGAAGAGGCCATAGCACCCAGTAGGAACCTGATTGAATTGTACATTCTCAGGTCCAGCTCAGATCTAGTAAATCACAAACTCCAGACATCTTTTTTTTAAATCTGTGTTTTAATAAGTCCCCCAGGAAAAATGGATGCTTATGGAAATTTGAGTACCACTGGAATAAGGGCTACTGAATGAATAAAAGACTGAAAGATAAATCAGGTGCCCCCTGGTCATTTACTGGCTGGTCTACCACCTCAGGCCAGCACAAGCCACACACATCCCAAGGACCCGGATTTGCATTCCAGGTCCAGAGGAAAAAACCAAGATGATCAGTTAAATAAAATAAATGTTTTTTCAACATCTCTTTTCCTGCCTTCCTACCTACCTACTCACCTTCATTCCTGCCTGCATCTTCCCTTTAAAAAAAACAAAAATGCATGGGGCAATAATAATAATGACCAAGTCTTTACAGCCTCAACTGTTGTAGTGATAAAACAGAATCTTTGCTTTTCTTCTGATGCAGATCCAGTAATGACCACTGGCCTAGGCTACGATAAACTGCAAGACAAGGGAGAAAGGTCCTGGCTGAAACCCAAGATCTCCACGCTTGTATGTCTGTGTAAATGGGGTATGTGTGTGACGGAAGGAGAGGCTGGGAGGGAGACAGAGAGACCTCAGTATAGGAGAAAATCCAGTTTAGTAGAGATCAAAGGGTTGGTGGAAATGGAATTCCCCACCACAATCCAGCCCCCGCCCCCACCCCCAGTCTTCTCTGTAGGTAGCTATGGCTATTTTGCATGATGAAAACTCTACTAAAGATTTCCTGGCTGAGATATTTTTCTTCCAAAGGGGAAGAGCCACAAAGAATAACCCAGAGCCCATTACTCAGGCAAAGTTTAGAGACAATTAGAGGGAATGAAGGCCCCTAAGTGCAGTTTGGTGAGAACTGAAGGAGCTCACACTCACCCTCCCTCCTAACACATCTCCCAGAGGCCAGGGTCCTAAGAAGACAAGAAAACCAAAGAGTTCTGAGCAAGGCAGAACATTTATTGGTCTGTTTCTGGGCACAGAGGCGAGGGAAGTTTTGCTTTTACAGTCCCTGTTCCTTCAGAACTTGGAAGGCTGGGTCATCTCACTAAATGACATCTTTTCTCTCCATCCAGACCTTGGTCTCTGTCTGGTCTCCTTTCCCCTCACTGACCACACTAGAAACACAATTAGCCTCTGGTACAGCAGTTCCTCTGGCTGTCTTTAAACCATTGGGGTGAAGTGCCTGGTGCCCAGACGGTCTCCCTGCCATTTGGGGCTCCCTGTCCCCACAGCCCCACCCCCCGTCTGGGACTGGTGACTCTACTCTGGTGGCTACTGAGTGTGCTCTGCCAATGGCCCAGGAGGTTCTGTCAATCTGAGATGGGGCCATCAGCAACGCCATTCCTTTCTGCAACTGATGCCGCCTGGGCTGGGCCCAGAAAAACAAACCAGGGCTCTGTGGCTTTTTGGCAGGCAGGCTTCAACTTTTGTTTTAACAAGGGGTGGGAGGGAGAATTTGAATCCTGTGGTTATCTGCATTTTAAAACATTTAAACACAGTCTGTCTACCTGCTTGGCACTCCATGTTCTTTAGTAAATCCTCCAGCCCCACCCCTTCTGAAATAGCAACAATGCTGGGCCTTCCTTTGCTGTTGCTTATAAACATGGAGGACTCACGGGGACATCTTGAGGCCTGTCCTTTCGTTACGGGAAGAATCTGCACCTACTGACCCTGGACTTCTCAGAAAGGTGGGTGAGCCTGTTCTCAGTCCTGGAAAGGGAAGGACCTGGGTGAGGGAAAGGTCCTGTTTGTTGAAACCACTCCCTTTGGCTATAAGATACATTTGCATTTCAGAGGGTGAGACTTCCCAGCCAAGAGTCTAATTTCCTTTCCATACCAAACAAAAGCCCTTCCAGCTGCTTTCTTACCAAATTCCAGATGTGAGGGGGCTGGGCCACCAGAAAGGTGATGCTCAAAAGGTCAGGAGTGATGGTGGCAGCAAGAGCATGGTATGACAAGTTCAAAATTTGTTTCCAAGTGGAGGGAGAGATGGGAGCTAGACTTAGCAGGAGGCAGTTCCCAGAACCAGTGTGATACCCATCACCTGGGCTCTCTGCCCTAAGGACTCAGCACCCACAGGGGTGAGGGGACTTATTTGAGATTCAAAATCAGAGGACAAATGTGTTAGCGATGCTTCAAGCCTGGGTCACTCCCTGAAGTGCCTATAGCAATGTCATCATCTTTGTGCAACACTGGAAGGTGCAAGTGGTCCTAGCCTCAATCAAACCAGTGGCAGGTAAGGACTGTCCCCATGTGGCATCAGGTGACAGCAACAGGTTAGGGACGCTGGAGAGGCTACCACACACTTCCGCTTGAGAACTGGGGAAGAAACCAAGGGGGATGAATCTCTGGACCCCCTCTCTGTGAAGGGCTCCACAGGCAGGGACCTCAGGAAGATCAACCTGCAAGAGGGGCCCTCCACAATAGAGGCAGCTCTGCGGTGCGCGATAGCGCTTTCTGGAAGCCCCTGTGGATCGTCCACAGCGGCCAGCAAGCACTCACAACAACTTGGCTGCTGCGAGTCGGCAAAGAAGACAAGCCTGGGCTTCTGAGCTGGCTCACGGAAGGAGCTGAGTTGTCACTGCTCATCACACCCTGGAAAGGGCACCAAAGAGAGCCTCATACAAGAGCGGCTGCAGCAGCCTGGTCCCCACGCCTTTTCAGAAAAGACTCCCAGCTCGCGGTGCCCAGGAGCACCAGAGCTCCTCGCTCTCCAGAGAAATCACGTCTGGAACCCGAAACATTCTACCAGCGACAGCTGCCAGGACCCGGTATCCCCACCGCAGAGAAAGTGGGCCCGTGGGGCACCACAAAAGCCCCAGAGGAGGACTTACACCAGAGTTCATAGTAGTAGTTACAGCACTGAGACTGTCCACAGCAGTGTCCTGTGTCACAAATGTAGCTTTGATTGTTGGTGCCCACACAGGCTTCCTTATCCTAAAGCAAAACAAAACAAAACACATTAGCATATTAAACAAAGCTTTAAACGCCAGTCTTCTTCAAACTCTCCTTCCACCGAAACAATGTGGACCGGTGTTTTGTCCATTAAAAAATGAAAAATAACCACACAACAATAGCGAAGTTAAGAAAAAAGAAGTTTATTAAAACGGGGAGAGGATTTAGGACAAAGTCGGCTGACAAACAGTGGAATTCTCTTGAGACAGGACAGGCTTTCGTTACATCCATGTTCCAGGGTTAAAGTCAGCAGCTAAGGTGATGATTCTCCTGTGATTATCAGAATGTCTTAAAGACCGGCTTTGCTATGAAACTTCCTGGAATAATTAATGCAAGAGGTCCTCTAGGATTAGCATCTCATCAGTCAGTCCACCTTCCCTTCAAAATACATGATGGCTAAAGTCAATTACAGTGCCATCCAAAAAAGGGGTGCATAAACCCATCAGCCAGCCACTAAAACTCTCCACGCCTAAGAAAAGGAGGGACCTGTGAGGTGACCAAGTCCGACTGCAGTTCACTAGATCATTTTTGCTTATCGAATGCTCTCTTAATAATCTTGAGCAGGTCTAGGATTCATACTGTCCCTCGTCGGGGACAGTTCCAAAAAGGGCACTGCTGAGTAACCAGAGAGCAATTTGCCAGATTCTATTCACAGCATGGGTGGATGAGGATGGAGTGGAAAAAAAGTGCTTCCATTTCACATTTAAGGTATAAAGCGTCCTGCCAGCCAACTTTAACTGCAGCTCCAAATGTACTCCAGATGACAATGCACATGAGACCTAGAAGTCATCTGTGTTTTCCTGGCTTTCAACACTGCTTTATTCAAAGCGGGCAAAACATGCATTTACCGGTCACTGTGTGTGCCAAGCACTGTGCTGGGTACCAGAACACAAAGATGAATGAGACACTGTCCCTATTCTCAAGAAGCTGGGAGCTAAAAAGGGGGAAAAGCCCTACTAAGCAAAGAAACTAAAGCCACAGTATTGTCTGTGTCACCGCTCAGGCTGACCCCGCCTGCAGCGCACATCCAGGCAGACGCCTGGCAGTGGAAACTTGGGTCACATGGTCGGGTCCTCCTCGCTCCTTGCTCCACTACACTGTCTGGCCAAGGGTATAAACAAAGCACGCTAGTGACTGTCCACAGGACGAAGGCCAGGGAACAGCAGCTCAGCACCTGAATCTACAGGGAGAGGACAAGAGAAAGGACATGGCTGGAGACCAGGTGTGTGGCTATGGCAGGTTCCACCAACTGCTTCCTGGTGTGCAGGGCTTGCGCCAGGTGTAAGTCACGGGGTTTGGGAAGATGGAAACATGGGGAAGGAAGGGAAACCTGGGAATTTCACAGTATCGCAAACAGGTTCTGCCCCTTCACCTTCCCGTGTGCACCTCAAGTAAAATGGAACCCAGTAGGTGGCTGTCTGGTTGGATGTCTCCCTGCAGCCCTGGGACATAAGGAGAAAGCTCCTCTGCTTTTGCTAGAACACACACTGACCTGAGAGCAATGCGCGGCTTTCATAAAGACATCAGAAAATTTCTCTCAAGTTAACCAGGCACTGAGATGCCATGCTTCTGGCACTGCCTCACAAGAGTCCCCAAGTGTCCACATAGTTTCGAAAAGAGGCCATGCTGCCTACACCCCAACACGTGAAAGAATCCAGTAATACTTCTGTCTCAGGAAAACTCGGCAAAGGAGGCCCAGGCTCTGGACACAAAGCAGGGGCAGCCAAATGGTCCTAAGTTGGAGGCGTGGAATGGAATGTGTCTGAAATCTAAACAAGTGGCATCCTCACGACCTACTGGTGTCAGCTTTGCTCTTGGCTCTTCCAGGCCCAGAGGCAGGAAGCCTGGTATAACAGGAGTTCCCCTTTCTCTTGCTCTTCCTCCACTTTTTCAGGGTGAAGACAATTGTGCAACTGCATCATTTCGTCCCGTGTTCCTCAAACAGTCCCGTCGCCCACCCCCAGGCGAGCCCCCGCATCAGCTGGGGTGGTCCAGGTTCTGGGAACTGTCAGTCTCTGCTGCCAGAGGTGGAAAGAGGTGGCAGTTCAGGAGAACAAGTGGGCAACTAGGACGACATCAAACTGAAGAGCTTCTGTACAGCAAGAGACCACCACAAAGAGAAAGCGACAGCCCGCAGAGCTGGAGAAGGTATTCACACAACAGACATCAGGTAAGAGTCTGATCTCCAAAATACACAAAGCGCCCATAAACCTCAACAATGAAAAATCGAACGACCCACTCAAAAAATGAGCCAAAGAACTGAATAGACACATATCTAAAGAAGACATAAGACGATCTACAGACACCTGGAAAAGTGTTCTTCATTGCTCGTCAGAGATGCAGATGAAAACTATGGTGAGACACACCTCCCCAGTGAGAATGGCCTCCATTGAAAAGACTGGGAATAGCAGGTGCTGCAGGGGGTGTGGAGAAAAAGGACCCTCCTCCTACACTGGGTGGGAATGTAAATTGGTTCAACATCTCTGGAAAACAATATGGAGAGTCTTCAAACAAATAAAGATGGATTTACCATTTGATCCAACAATCCCACTCCTGGGCACATACGCAGAGGATACAAGATCTCTAATCACAAAAAACATCTGCACCCTATGTTCGTAACAGCACAGTTCACAGCAGCCAAGACATGGAAACAACAATGTTGATGGGCATGTAAGCTCTGGTATACATACTCTAAGGAATTTTTTCTTTTTCCTTTAAAAAAAAAAAGGAAAGATGCAGGCAGGAATAAAGGGGAGTAGCCAAGTGGGCAGGAAGAGAGAGGAGGAAGAAGCACTCCATTTTTATTTTAACTTAGTTGTTCACACTGGTTATTTCCCATGGTCCCAGGACTCGAACCCAAGGGCATGTGACCTGTGCTCCTCAGAGGCAACTGACCTAACTGCTGCTCCACCAGGCCGTGCCTATTCTCTGGAATTCTGTGCCGCAGTGAAAAAAATGATGAAATCATGCCCTTTGCAACAATCTGGATGGAGCTGGAAGGTATCATGTGAAGTGAAGTCAGAAAGAAAGAGAAATACAGGATGGCTTCACTCATATGTGCAATCTAATGAAATGAAACAAATGAGCACACGAGCTCCAGCAGAAACAGGACACGAGTGGCTGGGGCGTTGCAGAGGGGAAAGGTGGTGGTCAAGGACCCCGGACTCTGGTGGTGGGTGTGGCGTGAAATCTAGACTGAGACGCGATTTCAGAGTCCTGAAGTGACTATAGCATTGTGAACAAAAGAAATGATAAATACTGTTATTCAAAATATTTTTTAAAATTCTTGGCTGTAACTCCTTAAACCTGAAGTCTTAATTACACTACACCTCCCAACTCACTCCAGTCTTAAGCAAGAGTTTCTGAAATCTAGCCTCCTGTTATTCAAAGTAAGAGCAAACAGTGGCCTGCAAACCTCGGTGCTCTTGTACCTTTCTCTGTCAGTCACCTGGGGACTCTCAAAGACCTTCAGGCAGCTCAGCTCCACTGCAAGGCCCAAATGCCTACGAGTCGACCTGTGTTCAAAGCCTAGGTTGACAACAGGCGTATTAACTGTGCCACTCTGAACAAGTTACATAACTTCTCTGGTCTCTAAATGTCAACATTACTCTGAACCAGTGTTGCTAGAATGCAAGACCCTCCCAACAGCACTGTTTTCTCAGACCCATGCTCAGAAGAGCGAGGCTCACTGGCAAGGGGGGCTCTCCAGACTAGAGGAGAAGGGGCGGGAGAGAATGAATGGGCTGTTCAGAGGTGACCAACTCTCTGCACCCTTTATGATTAGTCTTTGCTTTTCTTCCAAGCGTCCTCAAGCACTTTACACATGTGGTCATTCAGGCCAAGTCTTGAAGAGTGGACAGTATGTCCCTCCTACCTCTTTCATCCAGAGGGTGAAACAGAGAAAGAAATGTACTCTTTCTGACAGGAGCTCGGCCCTTTATCACAATCTGCTACCTGCAGTGTGAGTACAGCGCTCAGCACAGAGAGGTTTACTTAGTGAAACAACAGCTCCGGAACCTTCCTGAAGGCAGGGAGAGCTGGGGTAAATCACAGCTGGTGCGAAGATCCTGGTTCTAAAAGCTGTCCCTGCAGCCCTTCATTTATGTGTGAAGCCATCTCTATGCAGCAGGTGGAATTTGGCCATAAGAGGCCAAGTAACTTGCCTTTGGTCTAATCTAGTCGATTCGAGAGTCTGAGCTTTTAACTCTGACGCTCTAGCCTCCCTGGTTATACTTCTTCAGATGCTTTTTATACTTCAGCTGCTTAAACAAACCCAATGAAAGTCCCAAACCAAACCAAACCAAATCAGACTATCATCTTTGATGGAGAGAGAAGAGTCCTTGTGGAGCTCTTTGACTTTGAAATCAGGATCCTTCATTGTCTCCTTGGCAGCGAGGAGGGGCGACAGGGACAGGGACACACACACACACACACACACACACACACAACCCCTGCTCCTTTCTTTGCTTCAAAGGTTGTATTTTCCAAGCTAATTTTCTGAAAAACAGAATGGTGCTTCGTCCCAGTGTGACTCACAGGCATTCATTCCTCCTTTCGTCCTGTATGGAGCACCTGCCTTGTACCAGCACTGAAGCAGGGGCAGCGAACACAAGGGGCAAACAGCCCAAAACAGTCATGAGGGCTCCCAGTTACAGGGCAACTGCACAGATGAAACTGCAGCTAGGCAGGAAAGGACAGGCTTCCAGAAGAGTTGATGTAGTTAAGACCTAGGAGCTCGTTGAGAAGATCCAGACTGACTCCTGTGAGGAAGTCACAGAACTGAGAGCACCAGGCTGGCTAGAAAACTGGTAACGAGAGGAAGGGAAAGGGAGTCCAGCAGAGGTACCCGGTGCAAGCAGAGTTCTTTAGCTAGACGGAGAAGGGTGAAGAAGCAGGTAAGGAAGTTAGGTACGTGAGGACCAGACCTTGTAGGGATGTGGCAAGTTCAGATTTACATTTTCAGTATCTCAAAAAACAAAACAAAATCTTCTGGTGATGTTTTTTTCATTTGCACAAAACTCCAAGGCAAAAAAAAAAAAAAAAAGCTAGAAATGTAGAAGTTGTCATAAAGGACCTTTGTGGGAGATGGTTGCTCTGCTGCCAGGCGAGGTCTCCCACCTCAGGAATGACTGTGCTGGTGACTGTTACCTCGTCTCTCGGACACCACGCTACAGGGCACATGTGGTCGAAGAAAAAGCACAGGCACAAAAAGCTAGCAAAACTGGCATTGAACTGGAAAGAACATTTTTACAATGGAAAAGGATAAACAGCATGCCTTTTGCACATATGCAAAAAATTATCTCATCTCTTTGGTAGCAGCGTGAACTGTGGGACTAACAACTTTTTCCTTAACAGTCTCCACGTCTTACAGTTGCTATTCTTAGCTGAGCCACTGTAAAGGTCAATTTAATCAGCACAAGAACTTTCTAAGTACCAGCATAAAGAGAGACACTAGGCAGTAATGGTTCCCTGGGGATGGTTTTAATTTGCCAATTTATGGAACTAGAAAACCTTACTAGCAACTGGCTAATGGCAACTTCATGTCCTTAGAAAACGCTGGTGTTTTAAAGTTTAAAAAATAAAAAACAGGAAAGTTGAAAGTCTTTTACAGGTTGCTAAAGCGTAGGACAATAAGTCTCGGCTGGTGGCTAGAAATACACTGGATCACCACCGCTAGCTTTCCCTACAGGGAAAAGAAAACAGTTTCTAATGGAAACACCCAGTTCCACAGATGACTTTAGAAGTCTC
Organism: Solenodon paradoxus; assembly: GCA_004363575.1. Taxonomy (NCBI): domain Eukaryota; kingdom Metazoa; phylum Chordata; class Mammalia; order Eulipotyphla; family Solenodontidae; genus Solenodon; species Solenodon paradoxus. The sequence goes on along the minus strand of RJWH01001969.1, from coordinate 206,938 downwards.
ACTGACATCCCCTCCAGGTGTGCCACCGCCTGTGCTAGATGCCACAGCTATGGCGATGAGCGACATTCTGGGGACAAAGACTCTGCTTCTGGCAATACGGCTGAATAGGTAACTTTTTAAATTCTTACATGTCAGGACCCCTAGAAATACTGGTTATATAAAAAAATCCTTTTAATTACACAGCTGGGCTTTCAAGAAAGCAAGGAAGATCCCCAGAGGCCAAAAACTTTGGGAAAAGGGAACTGGAGACTACAGAGGTAAAATAGGTCAGTCTTTCCAGCAGCCCTGCAAAGAGGGACTGTTTATTGTCCTGGGCCCACTCGAAGCAGAAACTTGCACTGAGCCCCATCTAAAGCGAGGCCTCTCAGAGGCAGAGCAGATAGTATCAGCCCGATGGCACAGTGATGATAAGAAAGCTCAGAACTGAAAGGAAACAAGTATTAACCGGTAACCATAGGTCTTCCCACAAGCTAGTCTGAGATCTGACTTGTACTGCTGCAAGGTCTGAGAATTCCCAAGAAGGGATTAAGAGGAAGGAAGGAAAAGGAAATCTGAATGATCAGATAGAGATATCAGCACATTTCAAATAATGAAAGCCAAAAAATTAAAAATATGAGGAAAAAACTGAAAAAGGGTGACCAAGCCGATTTGGGGGAAAATATTAAACTTGTAGGAAAGCAGTTATTGAAATTTAAAACAACAGATGAGTGACAGAGATTAGACCAAGTCAAAAGAGAGAATTCACAAAGTGGAACACAAATCTGAGAAAATCACCTAACAAAAGTCTTCTATCAATTAAGAGAAAATATCCCATCCCAAGCTCCCAGGTTCATGTCCCAGGACTGGCAGGAACAACCAAGATAAAAAACTAAATAAAATAAAGTGCTTCTTCCTCTTCACCCTGCCTGTGTGCATCTGCTCATCTCATTTCTGCCTTGAAACTTTCCTTTAAAAATATATATATTAAATAAAAATTAAGACAAAAAATAGAAAATGAGAAAGAGAAGCTCAAGAAAGAAGAGGTGGTATTTCAAGAGATAACTGAAACATTTCCAGAACTGATTAAAGATGAACTTTGACACAATATTAAATTCATACCTGGGCACATTGAAGAATAAGGACAAAAAGATCTTAAATATATTCTAGTGAGGAAAATAAAAGTTAACAAGTGAATTAGAATCTGGTACACCCTAGTGACCTGGTGGGATAGTCCACAGACATCTCAAGGTCTCCGGTTCAAGACCTGGGGCTTGCAAAACAACCAAGATGAACAACTAAATAGAAAATAAGTGTTCTGCCTCTTCTCTTCCTGCCTGCCTGCTTCTGCTCACCTTCATTCCTGCCTGCACACACACACAAAAATTAAATACATATGCTTCCCCCCGCCCCCACCCGTCTCCCTCCTTCCCCTCCCTTTTTTCCTTAAAAGTAGTATCTGAAGTACTACTGTAAATTCATGTTGGCTATAATAGCTTGTTTCTCCATTAGGTCATGGAGACTTGAATAAAATCAAAATATTTTTGCAACTTTCATATTTACTTTTTTTAAAAAAAGAAAGGTATAGCCAGGAATGAAGGTGAGCAAAGGCAGGCACTGCGGCAGGCAGGGAGAGAAGGAAAAAGTGCTTCCATTTATTTTTCTTCAGTTGTTCATCTTGGCTGTTCCACAGCTCCCCACCAACATCCCATCACCCCTTGCATGAACAAATCCAGGTCTTTGGGATGGATGCAGACTGTGCCTGGAGGAAGCGGCAGGTCAAACCAGTATTCCACCAGGGCGTGCTTATATTTACTTTTCTATTTGGGCCCTCCCTCCTTTTTTACCCCCACACAGATTTTGGTTGCAATAACATTTTGGTAAGCAATAACATTAACTTTTCTTTCATTTTTGAGTCAGGAATGGCTTTTCAGAAAGCAGACCAAATTTTAGCACCGGTCACCTATTCGAGTGGAGTTCTATCTAATTCTGGTAATGCTTTGTAACCAAAGGCTAACAAAGTTTCAGAAACAAGACAGATCTGAAAAGGCTAAAAGACAAAAGACAGCAAACAACTTTAATTAGAATCAACTATTTTTATTCTATTCAGACAGAATCTCCAAATTCTGAAAATACAGCACATTCAGATTCAAGTCTTAGAAAAAGATTTTAGGTGGTCATGAAATATAGTCCTAAAGCTGTAAGAATGTTAAGATTGAAGCGCCCTGGTGGAGTAGTGGGTTGGTCCACTGCCTTCGGCCAGCACAGTCCACACACGTCTCAAGGAGCCAGGTTCATGATCTGGGGCCAGGCACAAAACCAAGATAAACACTTAAATAAAAATAAAATAAAATAAAACGCTTCTTCCTGCCTGCTTGCCTAACCACCTTCATTCCTGCCTGCATCTTTCCTTTAAAAAAAAAAAAAGGTAAGATAATTTTTCTCCTAATATTACTGGTTTCAAGGTTGTTTGAAGAGCTGAGGGAAATAAGTAGAATTGTTCAAGGGCACACATTTTGAATTGGGTAGAAGGAAGTTATAGAAGATTTGGGGATGAAGGAAAAGTCAGCTCTGGAAGAAGAATCATTCCGCAGAGTCCAGAACTGTTATTTCTACTATTAGTCTAATCTCCTTTTCTCTGATGACAAGGGTGTTCACATATTGACTTTTTTTTTTTACTGTTACTTTTTATTGTAGTAATTATTCTACACATTAAAATAATTTCCTATGTACAGGCTCCCCATTTCTTAAGATATATTTCAACACACCATGCCCTCCACCACATCACCAAGTGTTCTTTACTAATTTTTTATTTAGTTGTTCATCTTGGTTGTTTTGCAAGCCCCGGGTCTTGAACCGGGGACCTTGGGATGTTTGTGGACTATCAAAAGGATGTGCCAGATTCTAATTCACATTGTCCAGTGGGCTCCACCCCATTCCCTTTCGGTCACCTCAGTTCTATTGCAAATATTTCAGGGTTGGTTATGTTTCATCTATTCCTTTGTTTTGTCTGTTCACATTCCACCTATGAGTGAGGTTATCTGGTCTCCATCTTTGTTCTTTTGACTTGTTTCACTGAGCATCATCCCCTCTAGTTCCATCCATGTTGACTCAAATGACAGGGTTTCATCTCTTCTAAGGGCTGTGTAGTGTCCATTGTATCTATGTACCACGTCTTCTTTATCCATCACCTGACGTTGGGCACTTATAGGTAATTTCCAGTTCTTAGCTGCTGTTGTGAATAGGGTCGCGATAAACACGGAGATACATACATCTCTGCAGATGAGTATCTTTTGGGTAGATGTCCAGGAGTGGAATGACAGGATCAATGGGATTTCCATCTTCAGTTTTCTGAGGACTCTCCAGACTGTTCCCCATAGGGGTTGTACCAATTTGCACTCCCACAACAGTACAAAGTGTTCCCTTTTCTCCACATCCTCACCAACATTTATTGTTTCCAGACTCTTGGATAATAGCCAGTCTTTCAGGTGTAAGGTGAGATCTCATTGTTGTTTTAATTTGCATTCTCTGATAGTCAGCAAGTGGGAATATCTTTTCATGTGTCTGTTGGCCATCTGCATATCCTCTTCAGAAAAGTGTCTCCCAATTCCTCTTCCCATTTTTTGAATGGATTGCCTGTTATTCTGTTGTTGAGTTTTATGAGTTCTTTGTATAGTTTAGATATTAAGCCTTTGTGAGAAATATCAAATGCAAACATCTTCTTGCAGTTAGTAAGTTTCCTTTTGGTTCTGGTGATGTTTTCTTTGGTGGACATACTGACTTTTGTATCTTTCACCACATGTACTATACATGACAATCAGTCCTTTAAATGTTACTAGGGAAAGGAGTTCAATTTCATCTTTCTCATAAAAGGGAAGTTATTTTAAGAAGTTAGCCAACAAGTGTTTTTTATATGCACTGGGCATATAAAATTCATAGGAATGATTTTTATGTGTTTGGTTCAGTAATTTTCCAAAAGGACAGCCTGGGAAAGATGGGCAAGTTCCCCTTGACAAGCCGGTAAATCTCATTTGGTAAGATTCCCTCTCATCCCTCAGATGTGACAGCATGCTTTACCCCTACAGGGCTCTCCACCCCTCTCCCCAGAGCTCCCAGCCTCCATCCTCTAGCTGTAGGGCATCTTAGAGGTAAAGTCAGGGGCCGGAGCTGGTGATACACTTGAGAAAAGTCTAGAACCAATGGGGGCTGCCTCAGTGTTATTGCTTCAAGATGCCGCTGCTGCGGGGCCCTGCTAACAGAGACACAGATCCGTTCACAGCTTAATGGGAGGGTCTCCTGAACATCTGTCTGGGGAGTCCCCAGGACTGAGCCTCCAAGAGTCCCGACGCCATGAATCAAAACAAATCAGCAGAATGAGCACACCTGGCTAACAAATGCAACAAGACAGAGGTATGTTCCCGAAGTGTGGCCCGCAGGCCCCGAATCACCAGGGGCATTAGCTGAAAATGCAGACAGAAGCACACCCTGGGGGAGCAGTGGCAGATCAAGCACCTAGGAAAGAGCAAGTCACCCAGTCATTCCTGGGTTTGAGTCCTGGGTCGAGGGGTAAGCAGTGTGAACAACGAAATAAAAATAAGTAAAATAAAGGTATTTCTTTCTCCTCTCTTCCTGTACCTTCCCTTAATCAGAAGCACTAAAAATGTAGACTGAGAACCTCTGAAAGCAGAGACTCAAGATTTGCCTTTACAACACACTATGCTACCCTGGTGATGTTCACGTATATTTAAATTTGAGAACTACTGCCCTAGATTTATAACAAATGGACAATAAAACCAGTTCTTGCCCTCCAAAAATGGAGTAAACTATTTTTTTTCTAGAATCCCAAACATAGCTCAACAGTAGCCAATTAGAATCAAGGCACATTAAATCATTCTCTGCCTCATCCCATGAAAAATACATATAATAGATTTAAACATATTTTTAAGTAACATGTACTTAGGCACATTCTTATCCACACCGGCCTTGCCAAAGCGGAATTGCAACTGGATCCTCATTAAATAGCCCCCAAACAGAGCAGCCAGCAAAGAAATTAAAATCCATTTCCTGTGTTGCCATTAGGAACCTGAATAACAAACTCAGAAAAAGCCACTTGACCCTGAGTAGGAAAATCCCAGAGCAAAGACCGGAATTTGCAACATATCCCACGACTTTATTAAAGCTACGTGTTGACGTCCTTGTGAATGCAGGCTCGTGGGTTCTGGTGGCAGAGGACATTGGGTCACTGCGCCACTCTTTCATTCCTGGACTCTCAGAAGAAAAAGCAGTCCTGCCTTGAGGTATTACCAGCAGTTCCTCATTACTGGCAGCTTCTGCCACAGAATAAATCCCCCGAGACACGCAGCAGGGACAGGTGCAGAGAGCCAAGGCACAAAACAGCAGGTAGCACAGGACAGAGGTGAATAACAGGTGGCACTCAAAGCAGGAAGCCAGTCAGCAGTCCGTGCAGTTGGTCCCAGAGAGGGCTGGCTGGTCCTTTCGGTCCCAGGATGCATTACTGTCTCTCCCTGCTTGAAAGCAGAGCTTGCACACTGATGGATGGCCCTGAGACCACAAGGGGCCCACTAGTGAGTTCCACTGACCAAATGGTACCAGTGTCTTTCAGCTTTTTAAAACCTGGAATCAACTGTCCACACTTTAAAATGAGGATTCGAACAGAATCAGATTTCTGGCTTCTCTTGAAAAACCAGGGCCCACCTTCCCACATTAGGCTGGGTCATAGATGTACAGAGACTCTGGCTCCCCCGGATCCTTCCGTAAAACCCTACTATACAATAACCCCACCTGCTGGACCCTAGTGTGTCACTCAGCCCTCAGGGAAAGTAGCTCTTCCTGCTCTGGAGTTCAATAATAGATCATTTGTGTCCTCCCCTTGAGACTAAGGCATCTGAGGAGGCCCAAATACAAACAGCAGACATCTGAACGCCCTACGCCGAGATCTCCTTACACACGTGTACAAAGCCCATGGCCTAAGCAGAGGGGCCTGCTCTGCTGCGACGGGATTACCTCTAGAGAATCAGGGAAACCTCCTGCCACAACCAAGCAGTAGGTCAGAGAACCAGGCTCTGATAGAAGGTGCCTATGAAGCCTTTGGGCTAGGCATTTTTACCTGTGTTATCTATTCTCCCTTTTATAGGAAGCTGAGTTTCAGAGCAGTCATGCAGCTAGATCAAGTTTTCTGGATCTACAGCCTGATTCGCAGTGGAAAATGTATTCACTTATTTTTGTTTTCACTTTTCTCGCGGCCCCAGGTCAAGAACCTGGGTCCTTGGACTTCAACATGGTCTGCACTCACTCGCCCAGCCGCCTGAGCCACAAGGGTGCACCTGGGAAGAATGCAATGCTCAGGGATGATCCTGAACTTTCAGGCTAGATGCTGACAGATACAAAAACGACAGATCAGATATGGACTTTGCCTTTGAGGAACTCTGTAATAACTAAATAGGTTTTATTAAAGTTTATTTCAGTTCTTGTTGCTGAAGATCTTCTTGAAATATTTAGGTTTATTTTGTGCCTTAAGTACATTCTAATCCACAGAATAAAGTTTTCAAAAAAGGATTTATAATGTGGCAAAACCTCAGGGTCATCATTTAAAACAATGATGTTATATACACTATATGCATATACATATATATACTATATTAATATATAGAACACATATTTCTACAGAATTCTCAAGCTTTTCAAAACTCTTTAACAGCCAGCCCCACAGTGAAGCCTGCTAACCAGCACCTTGCAGGAGATCAAAGTGCCACTACCTTCACTTTATGGATTAGGAAGGGACACTCAGCCTAAGGCTGCAGCTGACAGAAGAGACCCTGACAGCCCTGGTCCTCTGACTTCATTAGTGTTCTCTCTCTGACTGGGTTCCATATCATCCGTGTCTTTGTTACAACTTGAGAAGGACTCTTCATTGAGTAATAAACTCACTTCTTCGCCCTACAAGAGAGATAATTTCAAAGGGATCTGAAATGTTGAAGGTACAAGTTAATCTGTTGCTGATCTGCTTTAAAAGAGACTCGCCACTTTCATGTGACAACTGAGAGCACATATGGGGGGAGTCTCAGAGACATTCCTCATTTCAAGCAAAATTCTAAATTGAATCCTACCCCCCCGCCCCTTTTCTTTTTTCGGCAGTTCCATTCCACTGCAGCGGGCTTTGGTTGCAAGCAGATGAAATAACAATAGGATCGCCTTGCACGCCTGCCCAGAGACCAGGACCAGAGGTTTATTACCAGTTAAAAATCCAACACTGTTCAAGGAAACTGTTTACTTCTACCTCAAAGAGTCACACTAAAAAATATTTCCCAAAAAAAGATAAAAGAAAATAATACAAAGAAACAGAAAAGAAAAATGAAGAAAACCCATGTAGAAATATTGTATTATAAACAACTATGTCCCAGCAAACAGATTAAAAAACAAAGCAAAAACAACCTTCAGAATCTGGAGGCTACAGCTCCAAAGACTCTGAATAACTTTGAAGGACTCTGAACTCTAAGACCTTAAAGATTAAAAGAATTATCTGATGATTTAGAAAAGGGGGAATTTAGCATGTTTTTAAAGACAGATTCCAACAAACACAAGTCACAGCAAAAGATACCTGGCTTGAAATACGGCGTTATCAAAACAACTGTAGCCCAACTGTTAAGTTGTTTAAAGTCATTTAGGCACTACTAAGATCCTACCTTTCTGGGTGTAGGGTGGGTAGAGGGTTATCCAGATTATTCAAAGCAAGAAATAAAAATATCAGTTCCAGAAGAACTTAATCCTATATACTGGCCATTAAAAACAAACAAACGAAAAAACCCTCTATACCTATCTTCAACAAGACACAGTACCTGCTTGATTAGGTTTGACCAAGATGTCAAGTTTCCAAATCTCAGGGCAGGTAATTGACACACACAGCTTAGAATGCATCAGAAAAAAGGTACAGTTTCTCCTTTCTTGAAGCTTCTCAGTCCTTCCCTCCAGTCTGTGACTGTGACCGCCTTTGAAACAGGACTGACCACATGATGCAGCCATAGTTTCTAGCCCAAGTTTCTACGTGACACTACTGACATTTGGAGCCAGATAATTCTTTGTCGGGAAGACTGTCCCAAGCATTGTAGGATGCTTATTAGCAGCATCCCTGGTCTTCACTCACTATGGTAGCAACACCGCCATCCCCTAGGTGTCCAAACAGTGCCAAATGTCCCGAGCAGGGGACAAAACTGCCCCAGTTAGAACCACTGTTCCACCAGACTGTAGCATATAACTCAGTGCAGAATCATGCTCCCTCCAGCCTTGCTGCCTGGTTCCTTGTAGGCTCCCCAATAGCTCGGCTCTGTGAATTCCCAGAGAAGGCATGATGTTACTCTCACAAGGGTACCTACTCTAGCGAAGGACCCGATCTGAAAATACCTCTCAGAAAGTACCAATCCTGGAGACTGATGGCCACATAACTGCAGGGGCCAGTCCTCCCCTGGGCGCCCTGTGCCTCTTAGCTAGGCGATACAAACAGTGGCATGAAAGGACCTTCCACCAGCTAAGCCAAAGCTGCAGTGATGTGATGTTACATGATGGGTGAGAGACCTCTCTATGGCCATGACAGGTTTACAGTAACCCAGCACAATCTTAGCCTGGCCCAGAAATCTGGAACTCCACCAGGAGACGGGGGAGTGATTGCACATTCGATTTTTGTTGGCTGCTCGCCCTAGCCTATCCTGAGCGTCCCTACAACACTTCCGGAGCCACACCCAGAGGAGTGGGAGGTCACAGGTATTGACAACACCGCTTGGTGGGTAACCAGGGATTTCCAAACTCTTGATTAAAACCACATGATAAGCTGGGCAGCAGCTGAAACCAAGAATGAGACCATGTGTCACGGTTCAGTGGAAGCTCCAGAGAGCCTGTATATTAGGCAAGAGGAGGAAATGATAATAAATACTCTGGCTTCCTTGATGTAATGTCCAAGAGAACCAATATCTCACATTCTACATAGCCCCAGCAAACACAAAGCCACTTTCAGGGAAAAACGTCATTGTGTCCCATTCCAGCCATTCTCAAAACCGTGTCTCCCTCTCTCCATTTTCAACCCCTCCTTTTCCCTTTCAGTTAAAAGAACAAGTCAAGCAAACTACCTCCCAAGACCGAATCACATTTCCAGCAACCCACAATGGCAGCCTCTTGTGAGGTCCAGGGTTCAAGTCCAGTTGAGGCCGACTGGCTACAGAAGGGCACAGAAATGGCTGCAGTAGGTCAACACGCAAGGCTGTTTCAACAAATTAGCAACAAATAGAGTCAAAAACTGGGAGAGAGGACAAGCCAAAAACCTAGTATTTGGCTGCCAGGGAATTAGGACAGCAGAAGAAATTTTAGAGCAAAGTATTTTAAGTCGTCTCAAATTACTTTGTTTTCCTAGACTAAAATCTACCTCTTCAAGTAAAAGCGGGTGGGAGAGGGTGGATCAAACTCATGGGATATTACTGGAGGAAGTGAATGTTTTCTTTGGCTCCATCCTGGTTAAAAGTTTCAAAATCAACAGATAGTCTTCTTTCCCACTGAATCACTGACCAGTCCACTGGCTTCTCTTTGCTTTGATAACAGGAATGTGATGAAAAACAAGTCATGTTTCTCTACAAAAGCAGCTTCTTTCAACAGAGATGGTGTTAGACACTCACCTGAAAGGGCTTAGAAAGAACTACCCTTTCTCACCTGCAGAGACAGGCAGGAACTGAGATGTTTCACTGGGCTGTCGCTTAAAATATTTTTACAAATCAGTTCCGAAAAGGATTTTGGCTTCAACCTCTGGTAGAACAAACAAGCATCACCTCATCTTTGCTGCGACATAGACAGCCAGTTCCCTTCCAAACAGGATTTTGCTTAATTTGACCCAAACCCGGTAGAGAGAGGTGAAGCACACACAGGAAGGTTTAATGGCGACTAGGACACAGGGCGCAGAGCACCCAGAAAGGTCAGGAAGCAGGCAGTGGGTGCAGGGGCCACACCAGGCCAATGGGCAAGAGCAGAAGAGCACTGAGAAGACCTGGCCTCGGTGCCACCATGGACACACATCAGTTATGTGATCTTGAACAGATAACGCCTTGAGTTTCAGTTTCCTCACAGTAGAAAGGAAGTAAGACCTACCGTGTGTGTGGCTATCCTGGTGAAATAATAAAAGAATCGTGTGCAGTGATTAGGGGTTAAATTAGACATCAGCAACTTCCTCTTCTAACTCCCTAATCCGGGTCCCCCCACAGCTATAAGCGGGAAGTGCGATCACAGCACAATAATGCCGTCCTTGTGAGAACCCAAGCTCTCTTACTAGGCCCCAAGAGTGACTGGGGCCTAGTCCTAGGTGTCCCATCACATTCAGCCCCCCGCCTCTTTCAAAAATATAAAAAGCCCCTTGGGCCCAGTTGTTCCCTTGTGCCTCTTTCCATAAAAAAATTCCAACAGGGGCAAGGGTGCGCTGCCTGACAGGGTCCTAGACCGACCCCAGCTTCACTGGACTTCTCATTTCCAGTAACTGGGATCATCTCACTTCATTGGTAAGGACACTATGGAGGCCCCAGTGGGCCTCCCTACAGAGAAAGGCAACATTGAAATACAAGACATAAATAACTGTCCTGACGGATCTAATCTGTATCCCAATGATGAGCACTTACCATCCATTGGTCTTTCCACATGTTTACAGTAAAACAACTGGTACGACTGGACAGTGGAAAGGAACACCTTTAGAGACCCACCTCCGCACACCTCTGCACTCCTAATGCTCCAGTCCTCTCTAACGTCACTCACCACCACCTGATGACTGTTTCAATTAGCTTCACATACACTTCCCAACTCTCCTACCAGACTGTAAACCCCTTGAGGGCAGGGAGAGAGTTTTTACCTCTTTGTATCTACCACAGGCTTTGAATAGAACAGGGGAATGATACTTTTCAGATATGGAACCTTGGTCAAAAGCATCCTCCAGCATTACAAAATCAATGCCTTTTGAATCAAAATGAAAAAGAATTTCCTCAAATCAGCAGACTAAGAACATTCTGTTGCAATCTTGTTCTCTGAAAAATCAGTAACCCATCTGTTAGGGATATAAGATGGATTGTCTCTTAACCAGAAAATCTATTTTCTGTTCTCAGATAAAAAAAGGACAATATGCTCAATTGTGTTTTGATTCTAACATTTGGTACGTGGTGCCACAACCAAAAAGTTCAGCAGGTGACTCTTCTGAGCACAAAGAGGCTGTTCTTTCAGTGAACATCGTAGCCTACAATGAACTGTTCTGCTGTCCTGTGTGTGAAGAGCTAACAGAGATGACAGCCTATCTGCCCTTCATAGGCACTGAATTTATGCCACACACAGTATCAGGCTGAAGGGTCCTAATGCTTTCCTATGTCATGAAGGACATCTGTCACTGGGGAGCTGAGCTAGGTCCTTGTCTTGCCTCAGACATACTTAATATGGAGACTCACAGATGAGTGTCCTTTCTCATCTTCAGGAGAAAACAAGAACAACATTTCCAACCTGATCTGTCTGGAATGCTCTTTCCCCAGCTCAGATGTCTGGTAAACTCCTACTCATTCTTCAAGACTCAGATCAGGTATCACCTTCTCAGGAAAGCCTTCCATGCTTACCCCACCTCCAGTCTGATTAAGATGCTTTCCCACTCTCTGCTCTCTGAGACCCTGGACAGAGGAACTGTTAAGTCTCAGCACACTGTCATGGAATTATTTTCATGCAATGAAACCTTGGGGGAAGGGAGGGGACACATAGAATCAAAGTGTGGTCAGACATTAGCTGGGTTGGATCCACCTGGGGAGTTTAATAGAAATGGTGTATTTCCAGGTGATGCATTTGGGTAACTATTGCATCAGAGTGCTGAGTTCTTTGGAAGTATGTACTTTATCTTTGCATCCTTTGTGCCAGGTCTACAGTCACTGTACTCAAAATCTTCTGGCAGGGTTAATACTCAGTAGATGCTGCACACTAGACGGTTCACAGATTAAAATGTGAATGGGCACATAAGCGGTGTCATAGCTGTTACCTGGGTCCCCTAAGAACAACCTTCAGGCTGCCCTGGCAGAGCAGAGGTTCGGCGTTGTCCACATACATATCAAGGAGCTGGGTTGGTGTCCCAGGGATAACAGTCAGAATGAACAGCTAAATAAAGTGCTTCTTCCTCCTCTCTCTTCCTGCCTGCCTTTGCTCTCCTTCATTCCTGTCTGTAGCTTTCCTTAAAAGCAAAACAAAACAAAAACAAGTGCGCCCTGGTGGCCTAGTGAATAAGGCCAATGGGCACAGTCCACATACATCCCAAGGACCCAGGTTCAAGACCCAGGGCCAAGGGCCCAATCGAGATGAACAACTAAAAAAATTAAATAAATGCTGCTTCCTCCACTCTTTGCCTGCCTACTCACCTTCATTCCTGCCTGCGCCTTTCCTTTATTACAAACAAAAAACAACCTTCAAAAACATGCTTCAGGTGCTTCCTGGTAGAGTAGTGGATAGGTCCACCACCTCTGGCCAAGTGCAGTCCGCATATATCTCAAGAACCCAGATGAACAACTAAAAAAGAAAGGTTTCCTCTTTTCTCTTCCTGCTAGCTTATCTATTCATCTTCATTCCTACCTGTACCTTTCATTAAAAAAAAAAAAAAAAAAATTTCCTCAACTGGAACAACACTTTAATCCTACTCCATGCTGACAGACATTGGATAACACAGGTAAAGCAGTGACAAAAACGTCAGGCTTTAAAGCAAAGATCCAGGTTAAAAAAAACAAACAAACTTCAATTACCATTTCCCTAATGTCAACATTCACTTCTGTAAAGCAGAATCATACTACCACATAAAACATGAACATCATGCAGACTGAGGGAAAAAATATGAAAGTATGATAAAAATAGGTATCATATATTTCTGGTCATTTTTTTTTTTAAAACAGCATTAGCACCAAGGAATCTTTAGAAGACTGATTTTTACATAAAGAACAGTTACACTGTTGGATGCAAAATGCTAGAAATATACAAACACTCAGTGTTTGGATCACCGAAGCCTAGAGCAGAAAGGATCTTCGGGAGGTCCTTAGGTTCAGCCTTCTCTAAAAAGGTACTTGTTCAAACACAGGAACTAAATAAAATTCACCTGCTGCTGACCCTCTCAGATGCCTCCAGGACAAGCAACATGTACCCCCCCCTCTCCCCCGCCTTTTGCAATGTTTAATTGAATGCTGCCCAGCACCCACTTGACTGAGTGCACGTGACTGGACATAGGCCTTCCCCTTCTTGCCTGCTTAATATGTAAGATGAATAATAGCAAACCAGTTCAGTAAGCGCCAGCCCCCCAACTCCCAGGAACCACACAAAAGACGTTTCCACATCACATGTGCAAGAGCTCCAGCCCACAATATCTCCACCTCTGTAAAGGAACCACTCCTCTAGCATCCAGTTTCCTGTACCCTGTGGTCTTGCATCCTTTAGGACTGAGTAGATCAAGAATAATAGTTAAGCTTTTATTAAATGTCTCCTCTCGGTGCCAGTATTTTATATACACTCTCTTATGAAATTCTCCCAAGAACTCTTCCAAGAGACATTCTTCTTCCAATTTTAAAAAATGAGCTTCAGGGCAGTTAAGCAGCCTGCCCATGACGCTGGGGGAGACAAGATTGGGTCTTTCTGGTTCTCCAGCCAGGCTCTTTCTCCTGGATCAGGCAAGCTGCCCCTGCCCCCACCCCCACACCACTGACTCAGCATGGGATACTCCAGACACCCCCTTTTCAACACTGCTTGAAATGCAAACGGGGCTCACTCTGCCCATAGGTTAAAGGACAGCCTTTCTTAAGGCGCAGGGGAAGTGCACAAATGGGGTCCTCACTCTGTGCCCGTCAACTGCATCAAAGGAACATTGATTATTAATAAGAACAGTAATGGACTGCATGGAACTTTGTAGAGAAATTTACTTTTAAAGGAATTTCAGGCCACCCCAGGGAGATTTGCTCACTGATCACTTTTCCGAGGGCGATTAAAGCAAAAGTCCCTAGCAGCACATCTAAGGCTTCCGGTCTGATGTCTATTGTGACTTTTTGTCACCCAGGAACAGGCAGCAGAGGGTGTGTGTCCATCCCCACCCCCTCGCAGCCCTCGGTTAGTTACACATTCCCATTACAGACATGCCTCCCAGACCAAAGAGGGAGCGGGCAGCCAAAGCTCAGAAGCCCTGGAACAAACAGTTGGCAACAGCTGTGTTCTCAGCAGACAGCAGTTGGTCGCTGCTACTGTTTTCTCATTCCGCACTAGGTTACCGGCTACAATTCAGTGACCCTGCTTCAAACAGGGCTTGCGAAGCAATCAAGTTCCTGCCACAGGGGTCTGCTGGCTTGGAAATATGGTTCAGAAAGGCCACAGAGTGGTCGGTTGCACCCCCACCCCGCTGAGGTATCAGGACAGCCCTCAGCCACCCAGCTGAGGCCCCGCTTAAAAGGAGACGCTTTTGAGAGCCCTTGTCTTTAAAAGAAGAACCCCTGTCCTTCCCTCCCCACCCGCCAGCCTCCACTCAGAATCTCCTCAAAAGCAGAGAACTGTGCAAGAATCTCTGCTAACCAGTCAAATCAAAATGGAGACAGAAGGAAGGGTTTTGAGCACAGATCCCACTCTGCCTCTCCCCAGCCCAGCCTCACCCCTTGGCTGTTTGCTTCATAAAGCTAGGGAAATGGCTTTTTGATGTCTGGTGGAGAAGCAGAATGCACAGCCCCAGAGAGATCTCAGGGATGCAGAGGGTTAAGAATCCGGTAGCTTGGAAAGTAAGGAGCAACTAGCAAACAAGAGGGGAAGACTGGACATTTCTGAATGGGAGCTGGCCTGTTCTAACTGCAAGACATTTTCTCAAAGATCCCCTCCACCCACAGCTAGTAGGATAAACAAAGCTCCCACCCTTCCCGAACCCCGTCCAAGTATAACCAGTTCAATTACCTGTCTAAGACCCAAAAGGAAAGGCATCCTGCAAGACCATCGGGAACCATTGGGAACAAAGGGCTTTTAAAAGTTAAGGTCTTGGAATGAGCATTTCCCCTGGTGGGCCTGCGGCTCAGAGGTCCCAGTTAATGGCCTTCGTTAGCAAAGAAGAGAAAGTAAACCGAGTCCTGGGACCAAGCAGACACTCTCCCTCCTGCTCTCTGCGCTGCTCCCCCTGCCAGTCTCCCCTCTCCACCCCGCCTGGCTCTGACCCACCCCCACCTTCTCATGACATATCTCAGACGCAGCAAAACCCAAGCTGTCTGCCAAGGGGGAAATGACATCAGTTCAGGCACAGCAGAAAAAAAACTCCAGACAGCTGCTGTGGAATACTGAGGAGGATGTGCTGCAAACCCACGAAGGCCAGCCTGGACCCACCTAGAGCTGCATCCTGCAAGGGGAGGACAGGCTGTCAGCTCCTGCGCCCATCAGTTCCCAGGGTCTAAGTAGGCTCTGCCTTATGTAAATCAAGTCTCTAAGGCTGTAAAGAGCTACATTTCTCTGAACAGGGACTGAACTTTACAGCTCTCAAGGTATTATTTCTCCTCAGGAAAGAAAAAGCAAGCCCAATGGCTGTCAGTTTCACAGAAACTTTTCTGCCCTGGCCCTGGTCAAATAAATAATTAAGAGTGCTCAATAAATAACAGCACATAAGTCTGGCTGTCCCAGTTTCTCTAGAGATGGAGGCAACTGCCAGGGAGGGCTTGGAGAGGCACCCCACCCCGCCTCCAAAGGTAGGAATGCTACCTTGGGCACTGACCTCTTGAGCCCTCGCTCCTACAGGAAAGCTTATATTTCATAAACAAACTGCACATGTACCAATGGCGCAGGTGCCAACATCTTTCCTCACTAGTCTTACAAAAGGCACAAGAAGTCCCACCGCAGCCTCCAAGATGCCAGTGAAGCAGATCATCTATATTTAAACCAGTTCTTGCTTCTGAAAAGTTCACCCACCACCATAGGTTTGTGGTGCTTTCTTCTCTAAGTTCAGTGTATGGAGAAAATGGTTCTCTAAGAGCAAGCTTTTCATGAGAAGTAAAGGCCCTGGGCATGGAGTCTGAGCTGATTTTTCTACTCAGTGGAGTGAGCCAGCTCTGGTCACCCTTCCCTAAACTGCAGGTCAGAGCTACTCACCCATCCGGAATCTTCTACCAAAGACAACACTAGCAAGAACAAAGGGCTGATGTTCGGATTTGGATTTGCTGAGTGATTTACAAAGAGCAATCTTCAGGGGAACCTTGTAAATCCAAAGTCACTTTCTATCAACTTCTTAGGCTGCAAATTAGTTATATTTTCCATGACTCAAAGCAAGTATATCTCATTTCTACAACAATTTTCTTTCAGTGATTTTTTACTGAAGGCCTCCATGGGAGTGGGCCAGTACTTAGTAGGACCCAGGTAAGTCAGTAATGATTCTTGCAAATTATCACCCTGACCGAGGCCGTTAACTTAGCAGTACACAACACTGACAGCATGGTGAGGTGCCAAAAGAAATTTTCAATCATTAGTGAATCCAGACACACATTGGCTAGTTGCAAGTCCCCCACTGACAGTCAAGGTCACATCGACTTTCCTGACAAGGAAATGAATGAGCCAAGACAGCTGAGCCATTTCCTTGAAAAGAAGGAACTGCAGCCTCGTTTCTATTAAGAAGGAGAGGGAGAAGTGGCAGGAACCAGGGAGCCAGCCATTCTTCAACAACTACGTACCATATTTTGCAGTGTATAATGTGCACTTTTTTTGGCCCAGATTTTGTGAGGGAAAAATAAGGATGGGCATTATACATGGGTAGTACTAATTCTGTATCTATGTAAATATTTTTAATTCTCATTTATATTTATGAGTTAACAGTGTAACTCTAGAAAATCAATAATGATATCCTTATGCAAAAACTTACTACGAACTTGATACGAAAACAACTTTGGCCAATGATTCAATGAAACAAAAGGAAGAGTGATGCATTGCCCACAGAGTAAGTGACTCTGACTTGGTAACATAGGTGATGCCGACTTTCTGACCACTGTGGGTGAACAGTGTGACATTTTTCTCCATACATTTCTTCTTTAGGTGGGAGCTGGCAATCTAGGTGATATTTTTACAGAAATACAGACACTGCAAGCTTTAAGTTGACACCTATCAAACATGCTGAAGAGCAGGGCCCCAGAGCTGCCGAGACGCTGACCTCCTCCCACAGGGCGTGCCCTCAGACTGTGGGGCCACAGGGAGAGAAGCCTCTAGCACCTGTGTCTCTTCTTGTGTTTTGTCAGTATTTGTTACATGAAATTTCTTGTATCATAATATGTTAAAAATAAATGCTAAAATTCCTTTCTAATAAAAAATCCCAAGTACCTATACACAAATAAAAGTTTGAATTAAAAAATTAAAATGAAGGATTTTTTTGCTGAAGGTTTGGGCCAAAAATGTGGGTGCGGGTTATACATGGTAAAATACAGTATTCTCAGGACATGGTCATTCAGCTTATGCCCTGCCTTGCTACACCCTGGCATCCAGGCCAACCTACCAAAGAGGCAGGTCTGAACATCAACGCACAGCCACTCAGGGGAGAGCCAAGAGGCTGCTTTCATTGGCCTCCATTCATTTCCTCAGTTCCCTGGCAACTGCCAACCACCCCCAAACACGTGCAGCACCTTCACTCTGACACTCAAGCTAGAGGGAAGGGTCCCCTCAGCCCCTCCTGGGCAACTCGGATCTGAACCAGCCTAACAAGACAGCTCCACCCGCAGTTCTCTGGAAGAGTCCCCTGGTGTAAGCAAGTTAGTTATGCATTCAGTCCACACCTACCGAGCACCCAGTGTGCCAGGCCCCAGTCTAAGGGCTGGGCTTACCGCCATCAGCAAAACCCTCAAGAACCCTTGCCGGGCTACTGAACCAGTCCGCATTTCTAAACAACAGTCGCCAGAGACGATGGCCGAATAAGTGAAATTGCAGCAAAATTAGTAGGATTCCAAAAATAAATTGTACAAGTTCAATCCAAATGATCAAAATTGCATCACAGGCTTCCCAATTTCCCCTAATGAATCATTTCATGGATGCTACTCAAGAGAACGACTGTCCCCCGCCTTTGTCTACTATTATCTTCTTACAAGCTAGTAAGTTCCTGTGTGTGAGGCTGTATTAAACCCAAAGCACCAGGCCTATCACGAGACCGTGTATGTGGTGAAGTGGCTGCTGATAGTGACCTCTTTCCTCACTCATCTACTTCTCCTTGCCCCCAACCCCTTGCCAAGGAACTCACTGGGCACTGAGATTTGGGGGAATAAAGAAAAAAACAGGCTGAAGTGGTAAATGCAGACATTCCTAGGGAGGTCAACTCGTTTCTGCCATGCGCTACTAACACCACATCTTAGTGACAAAGCAGTCAGCTCTGGAATGTAAGAGGCATAATGATCACGAGCAATTTCTGCTAGTCTGAAAAAAGTGATCCAGGCGCGTACACAGTGGATCAAAGATAAGTCAAATCCTTCACAAATGTCAGTCATCTGTCTGATTATGCAGAATTAAATGAAAGGCAACGCACCCTGATGACCTAGCAGATAAGGCCACTGGACACAGTCCATGTACATCCCAAGGACCCAAGTTGGAGACCCAGGGTCCAGGGGAACATTCAAGATGAACACCTAAATCAAGTAAGTGTGTCTTAAAAAAAAATTTAAAAAAAGGAGAAATTCAATGTTGAATTCACCAACTTAAGGGAAAAAAAAGGAAACACACTAAACCAGAATTAAAGAGGATTATGCTGTCAAAAAGCTGCAGTTTTACAACTGTCTGTGGCCCCAGGTAGCCTGAGACATCCTTCCACTGACCCAGTCCCCTCCTGCCAGTCATGCTGAGACAGTTTAGAGCCTTACTCATTTATTATGCAACAACAGCATTTATGTTCATGGTTAGTGGGATCCATTCTTTCATGGCGGTGATTTTTAGAATTTTGGGGCAAAAATTTCTAGACAACCTGTATGATTATAATCTTTACATTCCGGGGTGGAGGTGGGTAGAAATAGTTGTTCAACACTGACGAGCCAGATGTATAAGGAATGCTACTTAACCAACAAATCAATGCCACAACCACCTAAGATGTAGGTGTGGCCCCTATTGGTCAGGTACAGAAACCGAGGCACATGCAGCCTTGCCCATGGTCACACAGTTAGCAGTGGAAGAACAAGGGTCCAAATGAAGTCTCTGGCTCCAAAGGTTCTTTCCTGAGCAATACAGAGGTTATGATATTAGCCAGAAGTGACTGAGAGGGCGAAATGAGAATTGAGGGTGAGGTGAAAGTTGAGCACTTCCTGGCTAGGGCCCAGAACCCTGTTGCTAAGGTCACCACTCATAGCAGATGTGACAGCGATGTTCTGAGGCGTGGAGCCAGATCCCGGGCCACCAGGGCCCCCCATCCTGACCCACTTTAGAGTCAGAGTTCTGTGAGGTCGATGCCAGAAAAGCCCTAAAGTTCTCATCTGTTCCCAGCACACAAGTGGCCCCATGCAGGGAGCAACCTGGAACAGAAGATCTGTGCCCACAGTCATGTCATGTGGCCACTGAGGCTGAAGTTGACTAGAGCTGAGGGTGTGAGGGGTGGGGAGGTGCCCTAATTTTGCAATCAAGGACTCTGAAGAGGGTTTTGTCAAAACAAGACAGCCCTGTAAGGCTTCTAGGGTAAGAGATAATCTCCAGATTTAAAACCATTTCATTTCCAGGAGTTTTGAGTAGAGATGCTAGGCAGACACAGAAATCTGAGATAAGAGACCTTATCTTTCCCAGGTAGAAACACAGGCATATTTAAATGTTTCTGACTCAGATCCCCATCTCTGTGGCCCAGGTGGCTAAGGTGCAGGCTAGGAAACGGGAACTGTGGACCCAGTGTCAAGACCCAAGGCTGGGATAGGGGGTGGCGGGGGGGAAAGTGAACACCAACTAAAAGTCCGGAAGCAGTGATGCCACAAGACAAGTCACACTGAGATGTCTCCACACCATGAATGTCAGCCTGGACATCAATCAAAATATCCTGAAGTGATTATTTTGGAGAATGCCAGGGGAATACTTCCAAACCCAAAACAAAGATCTAGCAGAACCTTGCGCCAAGTAGAAACGCTAAGGATTACTTGCCAGAAACCAAAAATAGTAGCTTATCTGTGTCTTGGGGCTGGACAAAGGCAGACGTGTAGCAAGCCTGCCGAGGCAAGAAAACATACCTCTCCTGGTTTCTGAGCAGAATCAGGAGTTCTATCAGTCACAGGGCTTAGCAATTCTACAAGATACCTGAAAAAAGTCTGTGGATGCTTTCCTACTCTCGAGTCTGCCCAGAAAGATGGCAGGGGTTGGGGGGGACAAACAGCCCTTAACTGTCATATGATGTATTTCAGAGATGGGGGACTCCAACAGATGCCGATCCTCATTGTTTACAGGTGAAAAGCATGACTCCAACGAGGTTAGGCAACTCCTTCCAGAGCATACTCTTCATAGGCAGTGGAGCCAGCATTTCCACCAGGCCTCTGTGGGTCAAAGATGGCTCCAACACACATGGAGGCAGCATTTTGATACTGTAACGATCACTTCCTTCCCTGAGAGTCACAGTCACAGCCAAACACCCAGGATATAACATAGGGGATGAGAAGGAGGCACTATTTAAGGGCTGAATCTGTCTTGCCCTGGAGGATTTATTTATTTAATTACCCAGTTAAGGAGAAAAGACAGCTGATGCAAAAAACAAACAAACAAACAAAAAAACGAGCACAGGCACTTTATAACAAACACGGTGAGTTGAGAGAGTAAATATGCGAAGAGCTCGAAGAAGAGAGGCTGTTTAGGGATAGAATGGTCAAAGTCTTATCAACAAAAGGGGTTTGGGTGGACAGATGAGCACTCCAGGCAGGACCAAGCATGGCCAAAATCCTGGAAACAAGGACACAGGGGGAACATCTTAAAAAGAAAGATGACAAAACAAAGATCAGCTGGAGGCAGAATGTAGAGACCCCATATACATGCTTTGTTTTGTTTTTTTAAAGGAAAGGTACAGACAGGAATGAAGACTAGTAGGCAGGCAGGCAGGAAGAGAGAGGAGGAAGAAGCATTTTATTTTTTATTTTTATTTAGTTGTTCACACTGGCTGTTTCCCACCCAGAACCTGGGACTTGAACCCAGGGATGTGTGGCCTGCACTCCTTTGGAAGCGAATGATCTAACCACTGCTCCACCAGGGTGGACCACCATACATATGTTTTTCTTCATTGACTGCCTCTGACCAGAACAATGTTTCTTTCTGATGATTACAATGGCACCATGAATATCAAGGACGGGGATTTCTATTTTATTAAATATCTTAAGTTCTCTTTTTGTTCGTTTAATGATATTTGCTACTGAAATATGATTAGTTGATTTTATTCTGCTGTGGGAGTGGAAGAGTAGAGGAAAGAGACTCAAGTCAATGGTTTATCCTCTGCCTTTTAAACACTGAGAGAAATAAAAGTAGTAGAAGCTAAAATCAGTTTACAAAACTTCCTAATGTTTCTGCCTCCCTGCTTCGCCATCCCCTAACAAAAATATCCTTTAGTGGTGATAATCCCTCACTCCACAGATATTTATTACCTTGGAGGATGAATATCTACTGTCCTCGCCAGAGTTCATGGGTCTCTGACACGCACCACTGACAGCAGGCTATTGCTGGATCTGCAACTTTAGCTTCATCAGGAGGGACAGTAGCCTTGTTCGTTTTCATCCCAAAATGTCAGGTTCATTCTCTGCGCCCTGCCAACAGCTCAATCTCAACCAAACTGCAAGCCACCAAGAATTACATGAAATCCATCAGACTGGACTGTCCCCAGACACAGCTCATGTCTCCTCACAAGCTCTTCTCTAAATCGAAAGGAGGGGACACAGGTTGCAACCAACTACACAATACAAACTCAGATGCAACTTGCAAAGAGAACTCCATTAGGAAAACTAGTCTTCAAGGTCTCCACTAAATCTGATTTCACGTTTCACTTCTATTTAAACTTGGGGCAAGACAAAGAGATAAGCTTCCTTTCAAGTGGGAGCATGAATGTAACAGTAGTAGGCCCATGGAAAAGGCTAATGTAAAGTCATTTTATTAAAGGCACCTCAACTCTGAGTCCCTGGAAGCAGCCATAGGCCCTCTGGGTGCAAGGTCATAAGCACAGTCATTCACACTTTCCAGACCCCACCATGGCTGTGCTTTTGTAGGAAAATCCACTCACTCTGTATGTGCTCATAGATTCATTAAAAGCTACTGATGCTCAGGCCTATCTCTTCTTCTAAAATCCAAACATCCCAGGGGCGAGATGCACAACCTGCACCCGTGTCCCACAGAGCACCAAGCAATGCCTTGCACGTAGCAGGCTCTCAAGAAAGGCGCGCCCTGGTGGAGTAGGGGGTTGGTCCACTGCCTCCTGCTGAGAGCACAGTCCACATACATCCTAAGGACCTGGGTTCGCGTCCCGGGGTCAGAGGGAACAGCCAAGATGTACAACAAAAATAAAGGTGTTTCTTCCTTCTCTCTCTTCCTCCCTGCCTGCCTGCACCTTTCCTTAAAAAAGAAAAGACTGATAATGAAGAAAAGAAAGTCTCTTCAATAAATGGTGCTGGAAAAACTGCAAACTGGGCACTCACATGCAAAAGAATGAAACAAGAGCACCATCTTACACCACATGCAAAAATTAATTCAAAATGAATTGAAAACTTGAACATAAGATCTGAAACTCTACGATACAGACAACGTAGCTGACAAGCTCTTCGCTATCAGCCAGCGACGTCTCTGTGGATTTGCCTCCAACAGCAAGGGAAACAAAAGCAAGTATAGATAAATGGGCCTACATCCAACTAAAAAGCTTCCACACAGAAAAGAAATCAGCATTAACATGAAAAGGCAAACTACTAAATGGGAGAATATTTTCAAAAATCGTGTATCTAGCAGACAAGGGGTTATTATCCAAAATCTGTAAGAGCACAAACATCATACAAGTCAACAACCAGAAACATACAACCCAACTGAAAAGGGCAGAGGGTCCAAAGAGGCATCTTACCAAAGAAGACATGCAGGTGACCAACAGACACATGAAAGAATGTTATTTATCACTTATCATTAGAAAAAGCAAATGACAGCATGCCCTGGTGCAGTGGTCAGGTCAATTGCCTCCGAAGGAGCAACACGTATCCCTGGTTTCGAGTCCTGGCCCAGGGAGAAGCAACCAATGTGAACAACTAAATAAAAATAAAAAATAAAGAGGTTGTTTCCTCCTGTCTCTTCCTGCCTGCCTGCCTACTCACCTTCATTCCTGCCTGTATCTTTCCGTTAAAAAAAAAAAAAAAAGCAAATCAAAACCCTGATGAGATTTCATGTCACAGAATGACATGATAGAATGACTTATGAAAAAGTCAAGACAGTAAGAGTTGGCAAGTATATGGAGGAAAAAGGAGCTCTTGTGCATTGGGTAGGAAAGTAAATTGATGCAGCCACTATGGAAAACAGTTTGGAGATGCCTCCAAAAATTAAAAATACAACTACCATTCAATCCAGCAAGTCTACTCCCGGGTATTTATTCAAAGAATATGAAAACACAAATTTGAAAAGATATCTGCACCCCTATGCTCACGGTAACACTATTCACAATAGCCAAGACATGGAAACAACCTAAGTCCCACAAAGGATGAACGGAACACTACCCAACTACTTAGCTCAGGGGACTAAGGCGCAAGTCAAGCAAAGCCCGAGAACCCAGCTGAATCCCCAAACACTGGTGCAGGTGATACTTTTCCGGCCACAGAAACTTGATAAACAGCTAAGCGATCAGGAGAGCACCTGACTATCACTGAGATCATGAGCTTTGATGCAAGGATTGGGAAACCCTCTGTGTCTCTCATCTGTATATCTCTAATTTCTCAGTTGAGGAATTTAAAGCACTTTAGCCAACTCAAAAGCAAAATTCTTTCTCTAGCTAAGCTAAAAATCATTTTTCAATTACAGGGAACAGGACGAAGCTGCTCCTGGCTTTTTCTCCCATTCACCAGGTAATCCCATCAGCAAACCGGGAAGCTGCCCTCTTTTGCATAAAAGTTGTGAAATTTAATAAGGTCTGGTTGGAAACACAGCTCCAGGCACCAAGCCTTCTCTCATTTCCTGGACCTTATGTAAATCCAAAATTACGTCCTCCCTCCCAAGGCTATTTGGTATCCAAATCTACTGCAGGTCTAAGATTTCAGGGTCAAAAACACCAGGAGAAAATATTAAGACAATTTGTCCCTCTCATAAGTAGTATGGGCGAAAACTTCTGGAATACACAAGCCCACCATAGACGTAAACTGATGACTAAGGGCAGTGAAATGGAGAGGCCGTCACAGCAGAGACAGGCATGTTGGGCCTTTCCTTCAGGCTACAGTGATGAAAGCAGAATGTAACCCTACTTCAAAGACTCTGAAAAAAACCATGAAGAAAACACAACCGTGCAGCATAAGAGGACAGAGACACGACCACAGGGGCCTAAGGCTTTGGGGGTGGGGGACAAAGTGGGTCTTTTGAAAAAGCATCCCCCATCAGAGACAAAGTCAGCACAAGAGACTGTCCCACCTTTTAAAGAATGACCAAGATGACAATATCTTTGTGTTTACATGCACTGCTGAGTCTTTCAGGATGCCCAAGATGCATGTTCTGGGCAAGGTGCCAACAAGGTGGCACTGACTAGCGAGAGACAATCAACTGTCATCTCTGCAGAGAACTCAAGGTTTAGAAACTGCATTCACATCCATTTTATTGTTCCTTAACATCAGCTAGTGACAGGACAGGTCCCGGCCGTCAGTTATTACTGTCCCCACTTGCAGAGAGTAGACTCAAGTTCTGAACTGTGAAGTGGCCTGGGACTGGCCCGAAGATTTCTGAATGAAGGGACAGAGGCCTTCTCATGGGACACCAGTGAGACACTGCCCAGCAGAGACTGTCCTTTAAACCAGACTCTGTCAGGGTTTAGACATTCCACCATGCCACCACCTATTTGCTGGAGACTGGGACAATTACTTAACCTCTGTGCCGTCCTTCTTTCTGTCGGGAGTGGCCGGAGAACATGCAGCGCAGCCAGTCCTGTGATAAGCCCAGGAGATTCACGCTGCGTGTGCTTTCCAGGCAAGCCTGGGAGTTCTACAGCTGGGAAGCCTGTCCAGCCCTAAGTCCTGCTTTCCAGTTGCACAGCCTGCACCATCTCCAGCCTTTCAGTCTGCAGACCCTACTCACCTTCTCCCTCAGCAGTACTGCTCGTCTGTGCGCAACCCAACACTGCCCCTTGACGACAGTCATAGTTGACCAGGCACGGGATGGGGATGCACGGCCTACACCCCTGGAGAGCTAAAAGGAGAAAATACCCTCATTTTCCCAGGTTTCTCTGAACATTTGTGCAATCTCAGATAAGAGTGGGATTTTTCCAAAATTTCTCCTTGCCCTCACTGGATTGAGGGCAAAAGGCCTAAGTTAATCTTTCACTTTAAACACGGGGCAGAGGTTGGAAATGGATATGTGTGCCAAGCAAAATGACAAAGTTTTCAGGAGGAAGAAAAAGTACAGGCAGGAATGACGTTGAGGAGGCAGAAGCAATTTAACTTATTTTTATTTATTGATACTGTTGCCCGCCACCCACCCCCACCTCCACCGAGGACTTGACCCCAGGGGTACCTGACTTCGGCTCCTTTGGAGGCAGCTGGCCCAACCGCTGCTCCACCAGGGTGCGCCACCACTCACACTCCATATTTTCAAGTAACAAGGAGAAAGGTGTAGTTTGATACAAGACTGAAGGGTATTGTTGGGGAGTAAAATTTTTTTTTTAAAGTAGTGGATCAGTTAGTGAGGGTTAATTACTTATGAAAACTGACAAACTTACATGAACAGCTGAATTTTGTGATAGCATTTTTACCCCTGGATCTAATTTAAATTCTTGCATGCAAGATCCTCTCCTATACTAACATTAAGGGATTCCTACCCATTTTTAGGGTGTGATACGTACGGTATGGTGTGGTTATACTGAGTAACAGAATCCTTTTTATCTTTTAAGACATTTTAACAGAACTAGTTATGGTTGAAAGGAAATGGAGTCTGCTTCAGAACAGTGTCACTGAGGGTGAATGAAAGTGGATGAAAGAAAACAAGACTGGTCATGAGGACAGCTGTCTCAGCTGGTTGATGAACCCGGGGTTCATTATACCATTCTTTTTATCTTTATTTTTGCCAACGTCCATTCTGGACCCAAAATAATAGCAAGCTTTACAGAACTCTTAAAAGGATTACCAAAAACTCATGCAACAAAATAAATAAACCAGATCTCATCAAAATTAAAGACAGCCATGCTTCAAAGGACATCATCGAGAAAGTAAAAAAGAAAAAGAAACAAAATCACAGACTGGGAAAAGTATTTGCAAATCGTTCATTTGGTACTGATAAGGTACTCAGGTTTCTAACTGTGGGATTCCTCAGAGGCTGAACTGCAAAAATCCTGCGTCTCCACGAGGTACAGACCTGTCTGACAGCATGGGACTTTATCACAGAAATGCTTCCTTGGATTGCCCTCTGGGCCGTGGTGACGGAAGGCAGGCAGGCTCAGAGAGGGCAAGAAATTGGTCCAGGTTATGAAAACAGGTGGTGGCAGGATGTCACAGACCGGAGACTCACGTTCAAGGACAATCCCAATGAGGTTTCATGAGAAGACTTCAGTCAGATAAGGGATTTTTAAGTGGGCAAAAGATTGAACAGACATTTCTTCAAAGAAGATACACAAATTAAGAACATGAAAAGATGTTTAATATCACTAGTCGTCAGAAAAATGCAAATCAAAACCGCCAAGAGGCACACGTGGGTAGAGCAGCAGTTGGGACCCTACCTCCCGTCAGGTGTAATCCACAAACACCCCAAGGACAGTTCACGTCTCCAGGCCCGAGGGAGCAACTAGGATACTATAAAAAATGAAGTGTTTCTACCTCCTCTCTCTTCCTGTCTGCAGCTTTCCTTAACAACAAACAAACAAACAAACAAAAAACCATAAAAAACACTGAGATAATATTTCACACCCACTAGGATAGTTGATATAAAAAAAAAAAAAAAAAAAAGACAAGTGTTGGTGTGAAAAACTGGACACTCATACACTGCGAGGAGAATGTAAAATGGTGCAGCTGTTTTGGAAACAGTCTGGCAGTTCCTCAAAAAGTTAAACATCGAGCTACCACAAGAGCATATGACCTGGCGACGCCACTTCCAGGTACAGACGGACCCAAGAGAACGAAAACACATGTCCACACAAAAACGTGCACGCGGGTGGCCACAGCGGTATTAAAGCAGCTTGGAAGTAGAAAAGGTCATGTCTACTGGTCATCAAAATGTGTTCCATCCCTACAGAAGAATGGCAACTGGCTATAAGAAGGAACGGCGCACTGACACGCACTGCGACATGGACGGACCCTGGAAAGGAATATTCTCAGTGAAGGAAGCCAGTTACAAAATACCACAGTGGTGTATCCGCTCACAGAAGATGCTCAGTATGGAAAAACCCAGAGAGACAGAAAGTAGATTTGGGTTGCCAGGGACCCGGGGGCTGAGGAGAGGGTGGAAGGGAGAGTGGCTGTTGATAGAGATTTTAGGGGATAATGAAAACGCTCTCCAGCGGGATGATGGTGAAGGCGGCCCAGTCTTCAGTATACACTGAAAGCTACTGCACTGCATACTTGAAAAGGATCATTTTTGTGGTATATGAATTCTATCTCAATACATTTAAAAAAGACAGGCAAAGAACAAAGCCTCAGAATTCATCAATGCAGGAAGTGACAACTAGAGGTTGGGGACAGTCGTCAAGAAGCCCCAGGAGCCCCTCATCTCAGTACAGAACAGTGTGCCCAGAGCAGGCAGATGGTCCACGCTTCCTTCCCCGCTACTCCTCCCTCCCTCAGGAGGGTACCATGCTGTACAAATCAGAATAGTCCATATTCTAACTTGCTCTAACAATAATCTTATACTTCATGATTAGAAAATAATTGCTGGAAAAACACATCTCATCTGATTGCCAAGCCTGATAATATGGAAAGTGATTCATGTGTCTTTTGGACTAGGAGTTAACCAAAAGATATTCATAAATTCCTCCACTGGAAACAGATCCTGGGTCAGTCAAAGAATAGGAAAGTCTTAAAGCTTCCCCAAAACTTGAGACAAAGAGAGAGAGGCAGAGAGAGAGAGAGAGAGAGAGAGAGAGAGAGAGAGAGAGAGAATAACAAAGGCTAACACTTACCAAGTAATTCAAGTAATTACCTAATTACTATGTGGCAGGCACTGTTCTAAGTGCTTTGTAAGTATTAACTCAACCCACACACAATAACCCTTTAAGCTAGGTGCTATTATCCCCATTTGACAGATGAGGAAATTGAGTTAATTAACTAGTCCCAAGTTCTATGGAGGCAGTCTGACTCCAGGTGTGCACTCAGCAATGTTACTACAAGTGTCCCGACTTCTGAAGACTAGTTACTACAAAAGGGTGGTCAAGCATATAGTGAGACTGTCTACCACACAACAGGCGAACAACAGCTCCAGGCCCTCCTGCCTGACATCTTCTGGGGGACCACGCATCACTTCCTTCACACCTAGGCAGGCATGTCAACCCTTTGCAGGCACAGGTTCACTGCTCTGCGGGAATCCTGCTCCACAGCAAAGGAACAGCCTCTCTGCAAACAGGGAGGAGACTGGAAGTGAGCAAACTGGAAAACCTATTGACTTTTGCAGAAGTCATTTGTTTCCCCAGGGTGCTGTGTGAGAGTCGGAAGGCAAGCTTAAGAGGTTGGGGACATGTTGCTTACACAGGCGTGAAGAAACGAGTCCTTGCCTCATGAGGGAGGGTGTGTAAATGGACACAACCCCTTGGCAGAGCACCGGGACACTACCTGCTCCAAATGTCCAATGTATGCGCCCTTGAATGTCACAGTTCCCTCCCCGCTCCACTTCTAACAGCCAGTGAGACCGCAGAAATGAGGAGGTGCGACATGGTGTGAAATGGCAGCACTTGGACACTACTCTATGCTCATCTTTGGAGGAGTGGCTAAATAAAAGAAGGTCCAAAGCAGTCACTCAGGGGCATTTTTTGTTTTTACAGGCAAGGTACAGGCAGGAATGAAGGTGGGTGGGCAGGCAAGAAGAAAGAGGAGGAAGAAGCATTTTCACTTTTATTTAGTTGTTTATACTGGTTGTTTCCCCTCCAGACCTGAGACATGAAGCCAGGGGTATGTGGCCTGAACTCCTTCGGAGGCGACTGACCAAGTTGCCGCTCCACCAGAGCATGCTGGAATTTTTTTTTTTTAAATCAGGTGTATACATGATATGAAAAGAAGTCACTGTAATATATCAGGGCTAAAGAAAAGTGCATGTTGGTACATCCTGTGGCTCCTGAGGCAACTAAGGTGCAAACCACGTGAAACTCAAGGACCGAGGTTTGAGAAAGGGAGCAGGGGTTAAAAAAAGTGCACACTGAAAGGCTTACTATCTAAAATATACAAAGAACGCATAAAACTCAACAACAGAAGAACAAGCAATCCAATCAAAAAATGGAAGGA
This sequence comes from Solenodon paradoxus, assembly GCA_004363575.1. Lineage (NCBI taxonomy): Eukaryota > Metazoa > Chordata > Mammalia > Eulipotyphla > Solenodontidae > Solenodon > Solenodon paradoxus. The sequence continues at coordinate 177,362 of RJWH01001969.1, read as the reverse complement.
GGAATTGGAGAGACACTTTACTAAAGAGGAATACAGATGGCCAACAGGGACATGAAAAGATAGTCCCACTTGCTGACTACCAGGGAATGCAAATTAAAACAACAATGAGATATCAACTCACACCTGAAAGACTATTATACAGATATTATACAGAAATCTGAAAACAACGAAAGCTGGCGAGGATGTGGAGAAAAGGGAACCCTTTGCACTGTTGGGGGAGTGCAAATTGGTACAACCCCTATGGGGAACAGTTTGGAGATTCCTCAAAAAACTGAAGATGGAAATCCCGTATGATCCTGTCATTCCACTCCTGGGCATCTACCCAAAAGGTACAAAAGCACCCATCCACAGAGATGTGTGCATCCCCATGTTTATTGTGGCCCTAGTCACAATAGCTAAGAACTGGAAACTACCTAAGTGCCCAACATCCGATGACGGATAAACAAGATGTGATACATAGATACAATGGAATACTACACAGCCCTTAGAAGAGATGAAATTCTGTCATTTGAATCCACATGGATAGAACGAGAGGGGATGATGCTGAGTGAAACAAGTCAGAAGAAGAAAGATAGAGACCAGATGACCTCAATCACAGGTGGAACGTGAATAGACAAAACAAAGGAACAGATGAAACAAAACCAACTCTTGAACATCTGCAACAGAACTGAGGTGACCAAAAGGGAATGGAGTGGGTGGAGGCAAATGGTGATGGAGCCCACTGGACCATGGGGAAGAACACTTGGTGATTTGGTGGAGGGCAGGATGTGTTGACATGTATCTAAGAAATGGGGAACCTATATATATGAAATTATTTTAATGTGTAGATTACTACAATAAAAAACAAAATAAAGCACACGTTGCAAAATACATGTGAATTATTCGACTTTTGTTTTAGAAACAAATGAAAGGAGTGCCTTGGTGGAGGAAGGGGTTGGGCATATGCATCCCAAGGACCCAAGTTCATGTTCCAATACCAGAGAGAACAACCAAGATGAACAACTAAATACAACAAATAAAATGCTTCTTCCTCTCCCTGCCTGCCTCTGCTCACCTTCATTCCTGCCTATGCCTTTCTAAGAGAAAAAGAAAACAAGAAATAACCCCACCTATACAGTTTTGCTTGCTTTTATATATGAATTATACACATATTTATGTTACTATGCAAGTAGGCAGCATAAGCAGAAAAACTACCAAAAACACACCGTCACAAACTTTCACTTTTAAAATATTTCTGTATTTCTGTACTATTTACTACTGTTGCGCACAAGTGTTATTTTTTTTTTGTAATTCCAAGCTAATGTCAAAGATAAAAGATACTTTGAAACTTAAAGAAAAGCTGTGATCTAAGGAAAAAAAATGGAAAGATAGCCATAGTGGACCCTGTGCCAACTCACCCCCCAGTGGAGTAAAGGGATTTGCATACTTAAGACAAAGGACTAAAAAAAAAAAAAAAAAAAAAGAAAAGAAAAGAAAGACTATGCAGAATGAACTCTTTCTATTAAACTCTATATTTAAGTCCCCAAAAGCTACAATGCTCCACGTCTTAGGGTAGAAGCCAAATATTAAAAACCACAATGAGGGCAAAACAGATCTGATTAGCAAGCTAGTAGGTTTTGTTGAGGTTTCTGTACCCTTTACCCCTGTACTCAGGTCTAGAAACCAGGTCCAAGGCTTTCCATGGCCTGCACCTCTGCCATGGAAGCCACAGGGGTGCACCTGCTTCATTGTTTTTTAACACAAGTGGAGTGGAATTGCCAGGAGCCACTTTGGATGAAGAAACTTTAGAAAATGGTGAATAAAAAAAAGCATGTAAAATTTGGAAAACCACGAGTATTTTCTCTGTGAGCGCATGCCTCTGATCTGCAAGAATGTGCAACAAAACTGCTACAACATAAGATTCGTCTTGCTTGATATTTAAAAATCAAAACAGACATGTTTTTATAACTTCACTCCAGAACCCACCCTTCCTAAGCCACAAATATTCTTGCAATGTCTTATATTCATTTTTACCTCTTCCAAAAACAGTTTAGATTCCTTAAAACACCTGATATGGTGAATCAACACTTCACCCTGGCACTGAGGACCGCAACAGTGCCAAGATCAGAAGATACACGGCTTATCTGTTTTCCCACAGAGGAAAGTGTGGGAAGAAGAAAACCAGAAGTCAAAAAAATCAAAGCTCAGGGAATGTAGCTGAGCAAGCGAGAGTACCCTGAAAACCCAATCCATGCAAGACTGGCCCTCTACATGTCTGAGAGGATGACCTACTTTAATTCCCACACTGGGAAAGAATTATACCAACAAGCAGCCACATTCAATAGGACAAGATCTGTTTGCCCTTTCCTTACCTCCCCGGTTGCGTTATTCTGGATTTATTTGTATTTCTCTGTGGTTTCCACATTGCAAGCAGTGTTTGGTTTGGTTTGGTTTTTTTGGCTGATCCAAAAGGGAGGTGCCCCCAGTCAGACCTCAACCTGTGGGTTATATGCCACGGGTCACCAAGACCTGCAGTCACAGCTCCCTGTTACTGAGTGACTGCTCTTAGGGTCTGAGTGGTACTGGAGGATCAGTGACTCCCAAATGGGGCTGCAGGGTAAGAAATAAACATAAGTCATTGGAGCGCCTGGACCCTGATGACCCCTCAAAGCCTAGTCCTAACAATTTAAGGCAGGAAAGGGGAGAAGGTCCTCTCAGGCAGATGAATGGCCAAGCACTTAAAGAGCAGTTGGAATTTTGAACCATCTAAGACACCCACAGCATCCAGGAGGAGCAGCCAGCCAGTGTCCAATACCCACAGATGAGTGTTTCCTGGGACCTGGAAGAGAGCCCTCCTGAGGTCACACAGCCAGGTGAAGCCCAGGACAGTCAGCTTCCTCTGAGAGCATCTAATGGCTTCTGCAGGCTGAGTGTGAGAGAGAACAAAACAATGTTCACAAGCCCGAAAATGAGAGCAGAGCACAGCCCTGGAATGGGGAAAGGAAAACGTTCTAAGAACATGACTCAATTCAGATTGGTTATGGGACCATGGAGGACACTGAGAAAGAAGGGAACTGGCCATCAGGCTTTTCCTGGGACAAACACAAACATGTTCTCAAAATGAAACCACAAGAGCAAACCAAAGCAACAGAAAAGAAAGTTCAAGACGGGGTGAATGAAGGAGGCTCACCTGCCTACGAAACCACAGACTGAAAAAATAAGCTTTTCGCAAAGAGTTTTTGGTGTGGCTGATAAAGGAGAGCTCTCTGGTAACATCGAGCAATCAAGGTGAAAGCTTTCAAGTGTCCCACCTGAAATTCGTTGTCAGATTATTTCACACACTTCACAAGGCTGTGGTCTCTTCAGGGGAAGGGCGTCCTCAAACCCCGGCGGGAGCTGGAAAAGGGATGCGGGCGCCAACACACTAAGGCTCCTGGGGTATCTGCCCTCCTGACATCCCAGGCTGGACAACTCCTGCTGGAGAGCCACCTGAGTGCCCTTGGCCTTCACGCCTAGATGCCAGTAACAGCCTCGAAAAATGACAACCCAAACTGTTTCCCAACAAGGACAAATGTCCTCTGACAGGGGGAGAAAGTTACCTCAGAGCTAAAAGAACACAGGGACAAGCCTGTACCCAGATATAGAAGAAAATCAAGGAAGACACTCCCCTAATCTCTTTCTACTTCATGTGGAAGGTAACACTAACATTCCAGTCGTAATGTACCCTGAGGGCCACCAATAATAGTGGATATAGTATATTTAATAACTTGTCAACAGAATTCAAGAGTTTTTCTTTTTAAAGGAAAAGTGAAGGCAGGAATGAAGGTGAGCCAAAGCAGGCAGGAAGAGAGAGGAGGAAGAAGAACTTCATTTATTTTATTCAGTTGTTCCAGTTGTTTCCCCCAGCCCCGGGACATAAGCCTGGGACCTTGGGATATATGTGGTCTGCACTGGCTGAAGGCAGGTGACCCAACTGCTACTCCACCAGGGCACATCAGATATTCCAGGAGTCTTACATATATGTCTTTTCACTTCTTGACAAACTTTAAAAGTACATATAATTATTCCCATTTTATAGATGGCGAAACTGAAGTACAAAGAGGTTAAGCTATTGGTCAAAGGCAGTGAGTGAAGAGTCAGGTGGAATTCAGGAGTCTCCCCCAGCAGCCATGTGGAGTACATGTCTGTCTACATGCACACATGCCACCACCATGCTGAAATGCACACTCTCATAACTCATCAGCAGCCACATGTAGCTATTTAAATTAACTTAAATAATTCTCATCTCTTTGGAACACAAGTCTGGCCGTTCCTCAAAAGGTTGTATGTAGTTACCCTATGATCAGTAATTCTGTTAGGTATACAGCCAAGAGAAACAAAAACACTGGTCTACACATAAACTTGTACACCAGGTTCAGGGCGGCATTATTCATAACAATCCAAAGGCGGAAATATCCCAAATGTCCATCAATCGATGAATGACTAAATAAAATGTGGTATAATCGTGCAAATGAATATAAATCATCCATAAAAAAAGGAATGAAATACTGATACATCAACATGGATGAATCCTGAAAACATTCTGCAAAGTGGAAGAAGCCAATCACAAAGGCCATACAGTACATGATTCTATTTATAGGAAATGCCCAGAACAGGCAAATCCATAGAGACAGAAAACAGATTAGTGGTTGCTTGGGGTGGGGGGATGGAGTAACAAGGACCGTTAATGGCTATGGGATCTCTTTTTGGGATGATGAAGATGTTCTAAAATTAGGCAGTGGTGACGGTACACAATTCTGTGACCTACTAAAAACTATTTGATGTACACTTTAGAAGGGTGAACCTTTTGGCATGTTCATTATATCTCAATGAAGTTAACATTAAAGTTTAAAATCATCAAAAATTAGTTCCTCAGTTATCTTAGTCACATATCAAGTGCTCAATAGGTTTAGGACTAAGTGGCTACCAAATGAACAGCACAGATAGATCTTTCCCAACATCACAAAGTTCTACCAGACAGCACTACTGAGATGAAGGGAGCCAGCCCACCCTTCCAGTCTCACCTGCTTTCCCCTCCTCTACACACACACACACACACACACACACACGAAGATTCTGCTGGATGATAAGCTCAACCCAAACACATCCTCCATTTTCACTCCTTGATACGGGTGTTCCAGTAGGCCTTTCCTAGTCCACAGACACCTTACTGATCCCTATCAACCTTTAAAGCCTACCCTAAGTGCCTTTTCCTCTGTGGTGTTCACCCCCAAGTCCCCACATTCACTGGCCCCAGCGGAAAGATTGTTCCCACTGTCCTTTGTTTGCCCTTCCATTTTAAGCACTGATTCCTCTGGATTACAAATTACTGTGTCTCTTTATCTGTCTTTCCCCAAGATTGCCAGCTTCTTGAGAAGAGAGATTCTATTACTCATTAAGGGTTCCCAGTACCTATAATAACAATGGGCCACTGCAAGGAATGGGCTCATCAGTAAATGCTTGCTGAATTCTACTGAAAAGATTTACTGAAACTAAGGTGTTGATTTTAGACAACTGCTCACTTTGGTTTATAAAACAAACTAAGAAAATGAAGAATAGAGGATTGCATATGAAGTCTCACATTCCACTGTTCAACAAGAAGGAATGATGAGATAGCACGGAAGTGCCAATTTTTAAGAAAGAGTGGAGTAGTGCTTCTGGACTGAAAACTGGGACAGCAGAAGTCAGTAAAAGTGGGTGTGGGCAAGGCACACCTTGGTGACTCGGGTGTTAAGTCTGCAGCTCCAGTGCAGTCCACATAAAGCCCAAGGATCCAGGTTTGAGATCTGGGGCAGGGGGAGCAACCAAAATGAACAATAAATTTTAAAAATGCTGCTTCCTCCTCTCCCTTCCTGTCTGTCTGCCTGCCTTCATTTCTGCCTGCTTCCTTCCTCTAAAAAGAAAAGGGCGGGCGGGGGGATAAAGGGTATGTCACTGGGGGGCAGAGGGCAGTGGAAAAACATGGTAGGGAATAGAGACTCATCAAACTCAAAAGTTTCGAAGCACAACAGAGGAAAGGTAAGAACTTCATCTCTATTTACATGCAGATGTACTGCCAGACCATTGGCTGGGTCACTTTACGGAAAACGTTTTCTACTAAAACTTAATTTTAAATAATACAGTCAGGTTACACTCCTGTGGCTCAAGCAGCTAAAGTGCAGGCCACGTGAAACCAAAGGACCCGGGTTTGAGACCCTGGGCCAGGGAAATAAAATTTTTAAATTAAATAAAATAGTCAGGTTTTTGGTTGTGTGTTTTTTTTGGGGGGGGTGTGGCTGGGGGCGGGTATGAATCTAACAACAGAGATGCTATGTATCTCGATCATAATTTAAAAAAAAAGAAACAAATGCCAAATAAGTTTGGTGACTTTATTGCTTTGTTTCTTCTTTATGAATTCAGGAAACCATATCTGAGTCACACTGACCTATAAGAGAGTTAATTCTAAGTTTCTAATCACTGAAGTGAGCTAGGTTTATGATCGTTCCTGGGCCAAGATGGCAAGAAAGGGCTGTTTCAGTGCAGAGCTGGTGATAAAGAAAACTTCCTAATATTACATATTTTTGATATTAAATGCACCTTCAAAAAAGATTGTATTTGATTGTGTCATTTCAAGGGGGAAAATGCAATGAAGACTCATACCATTTTCAACAGGAAATGAGTGCCAGTCCTCCTCAATTCAGAGTTAGCTGGAAGCCACGTGCTGAAATAAGGACAGTGAGTACCTGCAGTCTGTTCTATCATGAAACGGTCTCTGCCTTTTTTTCTCCTTTACTAATTTCTACAAGTCAAAAATCAACAAAGAAAATAATTGTGGTGGATTCAGAGTTAATTATATAGCAGCTTCGACTCCAAAGGTTAAAAACTCAAAACACAGACGGCCTCAGGTGGAGGAGCATTTTGCTGAACAGTCCGTGTGCACTCAGGAACCCCGGTTCCCATCCCAGGGCCAAAGGGAGCAGCCAAAATGAGCAACTGCGTACGATAAATGAAGTGCTGCTTCCTCCTCTTCCTCCTGGCCTGCCTCAGCTCACCTTCACTCCTGCCTGCACATTTCCTTTAAAAACAAAACAAAACAAAATATAATTTCACTATAGCTTCTCTAATACTGACGGAGAGGTTGGGGGGCAGAGACAGGGAGAGCGTACAGAGAAAGGGGTTGTCAGGAAAAGGCAGACACTCGATACAAAATTTTCCCTTCTCTGCAAGAACGGTAATCATCTAAGAGCTGCTGGTCAGCGCTACCATCCATCCAAATGGAACAAAGTACAAAAGCCACCCTGTCCCCAAAATAAGTATTGGAAGTGCCAGAGATAAGCCGCCTGTCAATACAAACTCCAATTAGGACGTGATATTGGAGAGCCCCTCCTGTATTTCCTCTGGCCAGCTCCCAGGCTTCCACCACCTGGTAGGAGCCCCACTTTCCATCCTTCCTCCTGCTAAAGAAATGGAACTGGTTCCCACCGTCAACTCAGAGGCCCACCACTGTCCTCCATCCAGGGGAAGCAATCCACCCTCCCCTCTCAGGGAAGCCACCTCTTACCTCAGAAAGCTAATCTGTTTCCAAAGGTCCCAAGGTGACTAAATTGACCCTCTTGCAATGTTATATATTGGTTATTGATACAGATACAGAAACAGGTGCAAAGGAAAAGCAACAGTTTGTTCTTTATTTCACTTAGTTAATGTCTATACATCTTTACTGGTCCCTGAGAATTGTTAACTTTTCTAATGGACAAAGAAAATGTATTTCCTCTGCTCGTTTACTACCTTAAATGGAAAAACAAAGAACTCAAAAAAGTAAAAAACTGCAGGATACCGGTCCTGTAAAAGGGAAAACACTGGGCCAGAAATTGAGTGCTGTTCCTTTCATATGTTACTTCTAATCTACATAAATACATTCTGGGAAAGATAGACGATATGTCAACAGATAAACTAATAATCAATCATATAGCCCCAAAATGGAATATTATACAGCCATAAAGAAGAAAGTACTGATACAAGTTACAGTATGAATAAACCTCAAAAACAATATGCTAAGGAAAAGAAGTCAGACACAAAAGACCACATACTGTAGGATTTACACAAAATATCCTGTATAGGTAAAACCCCAAAAGGGAAGGAAAATGGGTGGTTGCCAGGAGTTAGGGGGAGGGTGGCAGGGGGAACAGGGAGTAACTGCTTAATTGGTATGGATTTCTCTTACCATGATGGAAATGTTTTGGAACCAGATGGAGATGGTGGTTGCACAAAATTGTCAATGTACTAAACGCCACTGAACTGTTCACTTTAAAATAGTTAACTTTACATTATATGACTTTCCAATTCAATTGAAAAATTAACTCCTTTCAAAAATAGAGGGCACTAACGGACAAAACAAGGCGTACGTGTACGAAGGCAGCCCATAAACTCCCACAAACAGACGGTGCTGGTGCTGGTGCTGGTACTCCGCTCCACACCACATCACAACACAAAGTTGAAATGCAAAGCTGCCGAGACTGGCATTGGGCTTCTGGTACCGGGTATGCCCTTCTAAAAAGACAGGCAAAGCCAGAGAAAGTGAAGAAAATAGAATGGTAAAGCCTTGCCAAATGCGAGGGAAGGAGGGGCGAGTCCCCCTACTGCACCCCACCCAACTTGGCACCAGGAGTAACGCGCCCATTAGGGTTTCGAAATGCCAACCGGGGCTGGAATCAGCACAAGCCCGCTTCTCTGCCTGGATAAAAAGCAAACCACCCAGCGAGAATCGCTGGGGTGGCTCCATTTGCTGCCCATATCGGATCAGCACCACCCTTTTGCTCAAAAGCCCTGAGCCGGCCCAGAGCAGCATCAGTGACTGGCTCTCCCGCCCGGCAGCCCTGAGAAAGAACAAGGGTGCCCTCCTCCTGAGGGGTCGGGGTCTACTTCATCCCACCTGCCAGCCAGTCCTGCCTCCAACCACCTGCCTTCATGAAAAATGGGGCCAAGAAGCCCTCAGCCCTTGCCCCTGCCTTGCCTGAAATAAACACCCCTCAGCCGCAGCTCCTCCGCAAGTCAGCCCAGTTTCCCACGCACCCGACCCGCACGTACACACCCCGCACGGCTGGCGGGCCAGCTCAACTGGGGGCGCCAATGCCCCCACCTGCCCCTGCTTGGCACCACCGTCCTGTCAGTCCCACTCAGTCCCAGTCATCCCAGCCCACCTGACCTAACTCAAAGGCCCCTCACTCGTTTGGCACCACGTCTGTCCCACCTCCCTGACACCAAATCCGTCACAGGTGTCCCTCAGCTACACACTGTCGCCCCCTTAGCTCCTGTCCACTGCAGGCACCGGTGCTCCTCTCGCGACCCCTCGACTCCTGTCAACGACATCCCTCCACACCCCTCCGGCCAGGCCTCGACCACCGCCAGGCCCCCAGCCAGGCCCGGACGCCCCCTCCCTCCCCTTACCTGCGGGGGTTCAGCCCTGGCTGACAGGGGGCTGGGCAGCGCCTGGAGGAGCAGGAGCGCCACGCCACCCAGGAGCCTTCTCCTCTCCATCCCCCTCCTGCTCCTGCTCCTCCGCCACGGCGCCGCCACCTCCCTCCTCCTCCTCCCTCTCCTCCTCTTCCCTCTTCTTCCTTCTTCCCTTCTTTTCCTGTTTCACTCTCCCCTCCCGCTTCCGGCTCGGCTCCACCCCGCCCCAGCCCAAACCCCCGCCCAGACACTGGGGAGGTTCTCCACTGCCGGCCCTTCATTGGCCCCGGCCCTCCGTCCATTGAGCAAAATGGCTGTCGATCAAACTGAAGTCCCGCCCCTCGCGTGGAGCCAGGATCCAGCCAATCAAAAGTAGGAGGAAGCCGGGCCATCTTGAGCGCAGCCAGCCCGTGTGAACTCGTCCCACCCCTCAGAGTGGCGAAAGGCGCTCCTCTCGGGGGCGGGGCCACTCAGAATACGTGTTGAAAAGTCGAATTCTGAGATAGCCATCTTGAGTGTGGCGGAAATAGTCGATTCCTTCTAAAGAAAGAGCATGCTGATTCTAAAACGCGTAGGAAAATGAGTTATTTTTTTAGAAGGTAACAGGCACTTCTAAAAATGTAAACAATTGCAACATAAAAATATTTTAATGTTTTTTTGTCTTGAAGCATAGTTCAAACTGCTCAAGCAGTACCTTAGGTCAATTTGTATTAAAGAACAGTACTTTGTCACCCCAGGTTCCAGGAGAAAATTTTATTGACTTCTACCTCAGAAATAGTTCTGAAATATACCCCTGTGGCTTCAATCCATGTTCTCATATTCTGGCTTCATAAAAGTGATCTTCCTGCTGTCTTGTCAGTTATCAGTTCTTCCCTCTGAAATTTCTTTCATGCATCAAGCAAGGGCGCGGGACCACATAAAACCGAACATTATTGTCTCACAGCTTCCTCTCTTAAAATACTCTACCTACAGGACAGATAGTCAATCTTAATGTGGTCTTCTCTGTGCTCTGGTTCCGGCCTACCTCTCTGTATCTCCCCCTTCAGCCACTACATTTCTCTCAAGGAACACCTCAGAGATTTCCCATGTGTGTCCTATATTCTCCTTGACTTCATTCAGACTACACATTACACATACAATTGGTGTCTATAAACTCCCAGTTTCCGCCCCCTTGTTTCTTCTTCGCGACTTACATTACTACATATTGTATCCAATCTCTATCTTCTGGCCTGACCCCTTCCACTAAATTTGCAGCTTTTTTATGGTATAACAGTTCTTATTCATTTTTTTAAAGAAATGTCTACAACATCCTGTACAGGGCCAGGGCCCAACCATGAGCTCAATATTAGTAAAATAAACAAATGAAGACCTGTGGCTGAGAAGCCAGGTGCCAGCAGCTGCCAATTTCCTCTCAAAAACCTGCCAAAGCATTTTGTAGCCCAGCCCAGTCAAGCCAACAGTTGAGTCCAGAAAAATTCTGTTCATGTCTTAAATTGTGGTAAAGTGGGAAACAGGTGAGCGTAAAGAAATTGGTTATGTCTCAGCTTAAGATTGTCCAAAGTTCTGCTTTTATTTTGGTCCTGCTCTCTCAAATTGCAACAGAAGGTGACAAGTATTTTTAATTATTTTGATTGAAAGAACACTGCATCTTAATAAATAGGTTTAAGATGTGCAGCGCTGTAAATCAACACTAGCATATAATACGTTAAGGCTATCACCACCAGTCCATTACTTCCTTCACCATACATGACAAGCATTTTTGTCAATCTCAAGTTTCTGAAAAATCCCTCCACCCCACAAATCAAGCTCCCTCAGGAAGTAGTAGACAGAGCACTAGAGCACTAAATAAGGGCCAAATTGTTTTCATAATTTTAATAGAGTCAAAATCCTAAACTCAGGATGTTAGACGTCCTTCATATAAAGGACAGGTATCACCATCATTAAGAAACTCCAGGCGGCCTAGCAGGTAAAACAAGGCAAAGTTTACAAACATCCAAAGGCCCTTGGTTCTAGGACTGGGGAAATAATAAATGAACAACTGAACAAAATTAATAAAAGTGCTTCTTCCTCTTCCTACTAACCCTCATTCCTACCTGACCATTCCTTAAAAAAAAAAAAAAAAAAAAAAAAGTGCAAATCACGCCCTGGTGGAGCAGCATTTAGATCAACCGCCTCCGAAGCAGCAAGTCACATACCCTTGGGTTCAAGTCCCAGGCCCAAGGGGAACAACCAGTGTGACCAACTGGATAAAGATTCTTCCTCCTCTCTCTTCCTGCCTGCCTGCTGCTCACCTTCATTCCTGCCTGCACCTTTTAAAAAAAAAAAAGAGAAGAAAAAGAAATTCCAAGGGTTTTCACTTGGCAAGGCAGGGGATTTGTCCCAACTTCTCTTTCCTCCTGCACCTAAGAGTTCAAAGTAAGCTAGTAGACAGAACCAACCATAACCTGTGGGGTCTGGATTAGCACTTCCTACACCATGAGATGTACCTCTTCCACATCCCACAGGAATAGACTGACCATACGTCCAGTTTTAAACAGGACAGTATGTTTATTTTCACATTTCCCAGCTGTCAATTTTGTCCCATTTTTAACAAACACGGCCGTCTGTAACAAAGGAAACAGGCAGTTGTTGCTCCCGGGGCCCAGTGTACAGAGCGGGCCCCAACACCCCATCCCATTTTGAAATATGATCAGACTATACAGGAACCAAATCAAACAAAGCAGAGGCCTTACAAAATGCAGCTGGGGTATAGTTTGGGTGAACTGGCTCTTTTTTAAGGAAAGGCGCAGGCAGGAATGAAGGTGAGCAGAGGCAGGCAGGCAGCAGGCAGGGAGAGGAGGAAGCATCTACTTATTTAGTTGTTCATCACGGTTGTTTCCCAGGGCGCCGGGTCTTGAACTGGGAACCTCAGAATACATGTGGACTACACTTGGTGAACTAAAACCACTAGGCCACCAGGACTGCACCTGAACGAACACTTTTAAAAACGGCTCTAAAACTGCAGCCACTATACACCTCGGACTTTTCAAAAAAAGCTACTGTCTATGCGGACAGGTGGCATGCCAGGAGGCTTAAGGAGCTGGGAAGGTAAGGGCAAGTTTACGGATTTTTGAAAGAACATCAGTGAAGATTGCTGCTGAGTGCTGACGAGCTCTGGTAATATTTTTCCCATTTGCCTCTGGAAAGGGATAAAGCCAAAACCAGTTTTCTTAAAAAAGCGAGCTCAAAGACAGATTTTTCTGCTCAGATGACTGCTAAAATCAAATGCACATGTTAACTCATGGGTGAACTTTGAAAACATGTTAAATGAAAGAAGTTAGACACAGGCCACATCTTCTATTAACCCACTTATATTAAATGCCCAGAATAGGCAAATCTATATACACAACCAGGAGATTAGGGATTGCAAGAGGCTGTGGCTGGAAATAAGAGGAATAGGGAGTGACTGCTATCAGTTGTCACTTTGGGGGGTTAATAAAAATGTTCTGGAACTAGTGGTGATGGCTGGACAACTTTGTGAGTGTAGTAAAAAACACTGAATTGTACAATTTAAAAGAATGAATTTATTATGTAAATTATATTTTGTTTTTAAATAGGAAAAATAAGACTACAGCCAGTATCTTGGCCTCAGAGAAGCCGCCCTTTCTCTAGTGAGTGGCATTCCTTTAAATGTGGTTCCCAGGTGTGCCCTGGTGGCTCATCCTTTAAGTCGATGGCTGCTGATAGCATAGTCTATGTAAAGCCCAAGGATCCAAGATTCAGGGTTAGTGCTAGGGGGAACCAACATGAATCACTAAATAAAATAAATGCTTCTTCCTTCTCTCTCTTCCTACCTGTCTATTTCCATTCATTTCACCTTGCTTGCTTCCTTAAAAAAAAAAAAAAAAAAGACATAACAAAAACGTGGGTACATTCTGGTCAGTAGCAATCGGTTCTGCTAGTAGAGCAGTCCACGTACAGCCCAAGGACCCTGGCTCACCTCCATGGGCTGAGGAACAACCAATGCATAAACAACTAAAGTAAAATGTTTCTTCCTCCTCTCTTCCTGCCTGCACCTTTCCATTTAAAAAAATAAATAAATAAAAAATAAAGAAAAAACACAAATGTGTATCTGGTGGGGGGGGGGGGGGGATGACCAGAAATGTGATTATGCTCAAAGCCCAAACTATCAGAATTAGAAAATCTGGGGATGGGACCCTTCCATTGGTTTTAACAAGCCCTCCAGGTGATTCTGATGCAGATTAAGAACGCTTGCTACAGAAGAGGGGAAGCTGTTTGTGAAAAGGGCCTGAGAATAAGTATTTTAGGCTTTGCATGCCACTTACAGAGGGTCTCCCTCATATTTTTTTAACATTTAAAAATGTAAACAGAACAAAACAAACACTTTTAGTTCCCAGGCACACGAAAACAGCTAGGATGACATGTGGGCTGAACCCTGGTTTACCAACTCCTGCTCTGGTAATGAGACCCCTGGAATTCCCAGCAGTCAGGGATTCCTCTGGAATAAGGGAATCAGGCAGTTTCTGCTTATAGCTGGGATTCCCTCCTCCATGTCAAGGCCAGGGTTAAGAACAGATTCTGTTTTCTACTCAGACTTTATTAACTCAGTCTGCAGACAGCTCACTGTCCTCTTTCAAGAAATTTATTCCGTTCGACCCGTGAGATACTAGACAAAACTCACAGACAGTGACTCCAGATACACACACCACCACCCGTGGAGATTGTGAGCTTGAGAACTTGCGTGGAGCGGCAGTTGGCAGGCAGACAGCTGTGCTCCCAGCCTGTCCGCGAAGGCTCTGGTCCTTGTGGATTTCCTCTGATCCCGTCCAAATAAAACTTCCCTTTCCTGGCCACTATACGCTGGTCTTTCTCTGGGGCTTAACCAAAGGGCTGAGGAAGGGAGACCGTCAGGAAATTACACCCATTAAAATATGTGGTTAATGCCTATATACATCTCATTACTCAGTGGGCTTCTCTTTTACACACAGAGAAGTAAAATCAAACATGATTTGGGGTTAAGAGAAAAAAGTCAGTATGAAAACAGGTCTGAAGCACCGTGAACCTGCAGCCTCGTACAATGACCGGCTTGAACACTGAGAGCCCTTGCGTGCCTGGCAGACTAAAGGTCAGCAGCGCTGCCAAAGAGGCTTTCCGACTAAGAGGCAACAAGGAGGAGAATGGGGAGGAGTGGAGGAGCACGGAAGTGACAGACGCACCCCCTGTCCGAAGTCAGCTAGAACTGCCTGGGGAAGAGGTTCCCAGGGTGAGAGGAGAGGAAGGGAAGAGGAAAGAGGAGGGCTTCTCTTTGTCTCAAGGCTCTTCCCTAATCCTGGTTGGAACCAGAGTCTCAAAAGTTTCCTCATTTTCCGAATGGTTTGCATGAGTGTCTTCCCCAGTCCTGGCAAGTTCTTCCCCAGAGGGATGGGGGTGAAAGAGGAAGCAGACAGAACACTTGGCCTTTCTCCTGGTGTTCACTTTTGTCCCCTGGGTGGTAGTAGGAGGCACCCCCACACACACATCCAAATCCACTCTGGTCTTCGAACTGTTGGTACAGAGGCCTGAGGGCCCAGGTATACGGCTCAGGGGGGAGCTGAGGTATGTAGGTACAGGGTGGTCCTTGCTGAGGTGGGGCATTCAGAGGCCCTTATTGAAGTAGACAAAAGGCACAAGGTCGCCATACTTGGCCTTGATGGTGTCTCGGAGCTCTGGTTCCAGATAGGAGACTGGCAATTCACTGAAAGAGAGAAGGGAATGATGAGCATGCCACTGGGACATGCAGCAGATTACCTGATAAAGTTCAACTTAGATGCCACCACTGAGGAGCCCTTGTTGATTTTTCCATCAGAATTACTAATGGCCTCTTCTGTACATTAGGTTGCTTTTACCTCTATGAGGTCTGACCATGTTCTTCCTGGTGCCAAACTTCCATTTTCACAAGATCCAAGCACAGCGCTCGGAACACAGGAGACATCTAGCAGATGACTATTGAGTTAACTGCACTAGAAAGAGACTAGAATCTTCTCAATATATACCGAGGCTAATTTGGGCCCCTGAAGCAAGTCCCCCTCCCTTCCCCATCATCCCTTCTCATCCCCTTCCTCTTCCAGGACATGCAACCAACGTGGAAAGGTCCAAGTCATTCACCCTCTGGCAGACATAAGCCAGCACACGTACCCATCCCCGTGTTCAATTTTGAAGACTAAATCCAGCGGGTGATGTAGGTAACAACCCGAATACCAGGGACAGAAAGTCTCCTGCTGCTCCCCCACCTTCCCTCCAAGGCAGCCATTGCTCCGCCAGGAGCACCTCGTCCCTCTGCTCCTCGGAGATGAGTTTTGGTTTACCATTCACCCAGAGTTAAGAGGTGCAGGTTAGGCGGACAGGCATTCGTTCTTGGACAGTGCTGCCCTTCCTGGCCCTCTCAGTCTCCTTCAGGACAGCAGACAGGTCAAGGAGAACAGGGACAGGGTATTCAATAAACAAAGTGAGGAATGAATAGCTGATACCATGTCTGTGGGAAGAGCCCACACGCCACTGGCACCATGAAGATGAGGCTGGAAGAAAGCAGAAACCAGAGCATTAGGTGCACCTCCCCACGGGCCTGCCACACCCCACTCCCTGAACCCTCCAAGAAGTGGGGAGATGCTCATTCCCCGGCCCCACTGCTCATCTCCCCCCAACCTTCTCCTGGTCTCTCAGTGCCGAACGGTCATTCCAGCACAAGTACCGTGACCCCCCCACCCACCCCTCGGTTCAAGCAGATGAAGACAACAGAGTCACTCGGGGTGGGAGCAGCGGCCCTAAGAGGCACAAGCACCTGCTGCTATTGGAAAGCAGTGAGGGGAAGCACCCCAAGGCCCTTCCCAAGGCCCTGGACACCTGGGCTGGCAGAGAGCAGGAAAGGCCAGTTTCTCAGACTTTGCTGCGCATGCCAATCATTTCAGGGGCTTGAGAAAATGCGATGCTGAGGTCTGGGAAGGTCTTGAGTATGTTTATTTCTAACAAGTTTTTAGGTGATGGGGGTCCAGGAGCATGTCTGACAGGACTTGGGACTCTAACAGGTCTGGGGCACAGCTGGAGGGCACAGCGCCCCCTGCGGGGTGACTGAGGGCTCGGTGAGCTACAGACGGGCAGCACTTGGCCCGCCAATGCCCACCAGCCGGTCACCCAGCCAGCCGGGGACACGACAGTGTCATGTCAAACTGTGCTGGTTATGTAGCTCAATTATCAGGAGGTGCCCCTCGGCAGGTCTCGGAATCTGCAGCCTCAGCTCCTCGGGGGCCAGGAGACGTCAGTATCTGGGCCTCTAGGGCTGAGGGAATTAGGTGAAATTATAGATAGGAAGCGTGGACACACAAACATTCAGTGTTAGCTGCTGCTCTTGTCACTTAGCCCCCGTGACCTGGCAAAGCGTGATTAATACTAGGACATGCCTGGTCAAAGGCAGGCACCTAAGAATGCAGCCGCGACTTGTCTTATCCTCCTGGGCCACTCTGGGGACAATCCCAGGCTGTCTCGACGTTTTTGACATCTCATCATCTATCAAAACTTTACTTAATGGTGCACCTGGGTGGAGTAACAGTTTGGTCATCTGTCTCCAGAGGAGCGCTGTCCACATACATCCTAGGGACCCAGGTTCGTGTCCTGGGCTTGCGGAAACAACCAAGATAAACAACTAAATAAAAATAAAGTGTTTCCTCCTCCTCCTCTCTCTTCCTGCTGCCTCAGCTCGCCTTCATTCCTGCCTGTACTTTCCTTTACAAATAAAAAAATTCATTCATACTGGGATATATTCAACAAATAACACAAATGCTCATTGAACCATTTATATATTGCAGTATTATCATTACTATAGCGTTAGTTAACACATCTAGCATGTCCTTCATTAACATTTCTTTTTATCATGGTAGTCTCTCTTTTTTAAAGGAAAGGTACAGGCAGGAATGAAGGTGAGCAGAGGCGGGCAGGAAGAGAGAGGAGGAAGAAGCACTTTGATTTAGCTGTTCTTCTTGGTTGTTCTCACCGGCCTCAGGACACGAACCCGGGGCCGGGGATGTATGTGGACTGTGCTCAACAGCTATTCCATCAGGGTGCACCAGGTCTCATCTTTTAAAAATAATGTATTTTATTTAACTCAGTACATCCAAAATATTGTCAGTGCAAAATTTAATAAAACTTGAGATATCTAATAGTCTATTAATATTGATTTGTGTGATTTGTGCCTGTTTAACAAGTTTAGCACATCTTCATTCAGATTAACCATATATTTTTTAGTTGAGGTGACACGGCTTTACAGCACAACATTTGTTATCTCATCATTTTGTCTCTTCTCTAAAACTGCTTCAGACCAAAGGTCAGAGGGCAGATCCAGGACAGGGGAGCTCCCGGGCCCTCTGCTTTCCATGCAGATGTGTACAGAGTCGAGTTAGCCTGACACCCCCTAAAAGACGGGGCGAGAGAGCTCACAGATGGACTACAGGTGTTCCAAGTTTGAGCACTTTGGAAGTCAGGCAAAGGATCACATGTTCTCCAAGATGAGTGACACAAGAAGACAGGTTGTGGGGGCCCCAGCGACCACAGAACCCAAAACATGGTACTCACAAGCATCCACACAGCACAACCTGCAATGGGCCATGCAGGACCTTGACTCTCTGCACAAAACAACAAGAGATCACGTGAGACCTTTCTCCTTAAGGTGGGCCCCTTCCCCACACCAGCCAGCCAGAGCCCCGGAGGCATGAAACTGGAGGCCCAGCCCGAAGGGGCGGACAAGGGGCTCTCCGTGCTCTCACAGACAAGGTTAAGACACTAGCTACGGTGTCTAAAACAGGTGCTGGGACGTGTCCCCATGAGTGGGATGAAGGGCAGTAGCTAAAAGAAAGGAAGAGACGGCCAGTGACCTGCAGGCATAGGTGTGGTTGGGGACTCTGAGTGTGGGGGGGTGCGAAAAAGAACCCCACTCACCTTCATGAAAGGCATTTTCTCCAGCTTTTCCATGAGGACTGGAAGCAAGACTGGAAGAGACCAGGGAGAAGCTGAGGGGGTGCAGTAAACTCTCCCTGGGACTCCCTTCTGAAGTCAGATCAGGGACTGAGATTCACCCTCCTGCCCCAGAAGCTCCTTTTCATTTGGGAGAAGAGCGGAGACCACCTCAGATGGCCACTCATCCTGCCCCCAAGTCCCAGCAGAAGGGTGCACCAAACCTTCTCAGCTCGCCTGCTTGTGACGACAGGACATGAGCCACAGGCCCCAAGCATCCTCCTTAAAACTGAGAACTGCACACTCTGTGCCTCAGGCGGCTAAGGGGCAGGTCAGGTGAAGCCCAGCGACGTGGCTTCAAGACCTGGGGTCGGGGTGAGGGATTCAATCAATATAAAAGACGAACAACTAACTGAAAATCATCTGGGAAGTTTCGTGCAAATAAGAACTGCATTTACTCTGTGATACGGCCCTTCTGGCAGCAAAACCAGGGCAGGGCATCTGTTGCCTCCTCAGCACCTCACACCGTGTCCAGCACATTGAAGGCACTTACTGAAAATTACTTTCTGGCCCTCCTCTGTGGCAGCTAAGCGCAGGCTACGGAAGCCATGGACCCAGGTTTGAGACCCAGTGGGGCTGGCAAAATACCAAAAACTAAATCAAATGACTTTGTTACTTCTGCTTAACTGAGTTCCAAGAACTACGGTGTATGTAGTTCCTCCGTGGCTTTCAGGACTCAAGTAAACGAGTTTGAGAAGCACTGCTGGCGAGACTGAGGCTTCACCTCCCATCCAAAAGCTGAGTGTGACCAGGGTCTCCAGCATGTGTTCCAGGGGCCCCAGGACAGGAGGGCGCCCATCTTACTCATGCCAGGAGCTGCCATGGTGATCCGTGAAATTGCCACTTGACTGATGCCTATGGCTGCAGCTCTCTAAGGGCAGAAGAGAGTGAGGTGTCGAAAATATCCTTATCCAGTACACAGGGACAGTACCTGTATACAGGGTTGGGGTGGGTCAGGGTCAGGGTCAAAGCTCGTCTGAACTGGTAAAGGGGCAGGGATGGGCCAGCCGGGCCCTCCCCAACCCGGCCAGGCCCTCCCCCACCTGGCCCTCCCCCACCCGGCCGGGCCCTCCCCCACCCGGCCAGGCTTTTAAGGATCAGAAGTGATGGAGAAAGGACAAGAGAGGCCAGTTCTGAACAGAGCAAATCTAGGGAAGATCAGTAGGGAGGGAAGACAGAGTCAGGAAGAAGGCTACTCTGTCTTCCAATGGAGCCCAGGCTTGCTCCGACTGCTAAGAACAGGACAGGGAAGAAGAAGGGATGCCCCCTCCCTCCACTACGAGGGGCGGTGTCTGCTCACCCGGGAATGACCAATCTCGTTGTGATTCCTGTCCTTCACACAGATGCCTTGGATAAGTTCCCTAAACACAGACAGGAGGTGCTGGACTTGGGAAGGGGTGCTGGAAGCCTGCCAGCATGTGACGCCCCAGGGGACCAAAGCCAGGACAGGGCACTCAAGTTCTTGGAAGTCACCTCCTACAGCCTAGTCCTGCGACTTCCTTCCGTACCCCGGTGAGTGGTATCTCGGAAGTGTCCGAGGGAATTGGCTAAGAGAGCAAACTCGGCCCAGACTGCCTAGGTCAAATCCTGAAACCGAGAGTGATCTTTGAGCAAATTCTTAAGTCTTACAAGGACTCAGTTGTCCTTATCTGCAAAATGGGGGCAATCACGACACTCACTTCATAGGACTTGGTGAGGACTGAACAGGATTATGCCTGCTAAGTGCTTAGTCCAGTGCCTGACACAGAGGCACTGCTCCACACTTCTCTGTCTACTATCCTCAAGCTGGGACTTATTCACATACCGGGAAAGAACAGCTGAACGAGGGAGGAAAGAGGAGAGGCACAAAGCACGCATGACTATTCCGGCTCCTTCTACAAGGGTTTTTGTGATAAATTCTCATTTGTTAGCACAGGCCGAGCAAACGTGGCTTGCAGACATGGGTGATGACAAAGGCCATGACGACAAGAGCAGCAAATCATCGCTAACACTTAGGTGGCATCTGTAACATCCCAGGGACTGCTGGGTGCTTTATGCATACTGCCTCATTCAATTTTATAGCAGAAGAACACTTTTGCTTTTCTAGTCAAGAAACAAGCTCTGTGACACGCCAGTTTCTCCTTCTGACTTTCCTGCTTTGGCGGTCAGAGCCAGGTGCCTGGAAAGCATCTATCTACAACTCTGGCTTCTTTCAAAACGTCTTGGTTCTGTTCTGTCTGCCACGCCTAGGATTTAGAGGTGGGCAGAGTCCCCAACTTAAATACACTTGAAAGGACACAATCCACTATAAAACCCCACCACTCCACCCGACCTGCCCTGCCCCACACCACCCAAGGAATGACTCCTACGACATTCATCTCAGATCACACCTTAGCCACCTGCCACCCCCAGGGCCATCACTGCTGGAGCAGTCAATGCTCACAGATGCTCCAGAGGCCCACCAGCCCGCCCCCACCCACCTCTGCGCCTAGAAGTCACCCACTGCCTCGCTATCTTGCCTTTTCCCTGCTAACCTTGCGGTCTGAAGGGAGGAACAGGGACCCCTGTACTCACTGCTGTCGCATCATTGGGATGTTGACACAATTCGCTGCAGCCACAGCAGCAAAGGGTACCCAACGGCCCACCAGGGGAGGCGCTCTCTGTTGGGGGGGAGCAACGGGAGTTGTTCAAGCTCACCGGGGATATAAAACAAGACATCAGACCTTGCTATGGCCACCTATCTGGACACCCAGTCTGGGAACCTCGACCCCCTGAAGACCAACTGGGGGCAGCCCTGCTGTTTGGTCACTGCTGGGCTGAGGCGCCAAGTTATCTGTGACTTTGCTGCCCCCTAGTGGCCACCGCCCACAGTCACCCCCCGCCCCCAGACGGTACCTTCGTCCACATGTTCATGCCCACGGCGGTGGCCACCGCGGTGGTTGTGGCTGTGATGTATGAAAGGGCCATCTGCCTAGTGGAGGAGAGAGAGGCGCAGAGTGGGGGGTTCCGCCAGCTGTGCGCAAGACCGTGGTTTGAAGGAGGTCTGGAAACAAGGCTGTTTAAGGTGCGTTTCCGGTCTCCCCTGGGAACACCCAAACCAACACTCCAGCCCCTCTGCCTTCTTCGGGGACTTTCACGCGCCCCGCCCTTTCCTGCCCCGGGACCCTGTCAGACTGCAGTTCCCGACCGAGAATATTTGCCTGGCTCAGTCCTCAGCCTTCAGAACGCAGCTGACTGTCGGTTCTCCATAAAGGGGCTCCTGACCAGGCGGCTTCAGAGACACCGCTGCTGCTCTCTCCCTTGTCACCCTGTTTATTTCCTTAGCGAGTAATCACCACTGCTGTGCTTGTTTTCTTGAAAGACCTTAATTCCTGAGAACGGGACTGCACATCTTGCTCAAATGCATTCCCAGCACCCAGAACCATGCCCAGCACAGAACATTCTCCAGAGATGCCTGTGGCATCTGTTCTAGGAAGAGGGCACTCTTCTAGTCTAAGAAATACTTCCAAACCCTGGAAGAGGGAGACTTGTCACTGTCCCTGTGCAAGCCCCAACAAGGGATGAAGAAAAGCCTGGAACCCGTGAGCAGGGCTGTCCTGAGGAGGCAAGGGGCAGCCACGTGCTCCAGACCTTCAGACAGCCTGGGGCTCAGGTCACCTACCTGTCTGAAGTGGGGGAAGCTGCATTCCTGTTGGTATAGTTGACTAGCGCATTGAAGGACTGGTTCACCCATTGCCAGAAGATGACTGCAGGCATGGTCCTAGCGTTAAGGGAGGTCAAGAGGGCAGAGGAGAGCAGGTTGGTAAGGAGGACTTGGCTGCATCCGTGCAGTTGCATTACCGCTAATTCCCGAACCGTTCCTGTGTGGCTTTAAGCACCAGCTTTTCACAGGCTGGCCCTAGGGCCCCTTCTTCTGCACATGGCAAACCCTGCTCTGTTGAGGGATCGCGTCCTCCTGGGAACCTTCCTGACCCTTCCTCTGATTTTCCTGAGACACTGACACTCCGTGCTCCCTGCTCCCACAGTCCCGTATTCTTTCCCCAGTGCAGCGCCTGGAGCTAGACTAGACTGTTCACTTCTTGGCTGCCTCAGCGAAACTGGAAGCTCCTTGAAGGGAGGAACTAGTGTCTTTACGGCCCTAACACCTGGCTCCAGGGTCTGCTCAGTAACCGGACACACAAGTGCCTCGGGCAGGGGAGGCAAGCAGAGGAGAGGTAACTCGGCAGCTGCTGAGAGGCTTTAGTCTCGCCAACAGGACCTAGAGAAGGGTCTTCCTAATTTTTTACTTGGATGGCACATTATAAAAAATACATTACAGGGTGTGCCCTGGTGGAGTTGGAGTTGGTCACAGTCCAATGCATCACAAGGTCTGGGGTTCACGTCCCAGGACAGGTGGGAATAACCAAGACAAGCAACAAAATAAAAAAGTCAAATGTTCCTTCCTCCTCTCTCTTCCTGCCTACCTCTGCTCCCCTCCATTCCTGCTTGTGCATTTCCTTTAAGAAAAAAAAATTCAGGTATACCCAGGTGACTTAATGAATAAGGCCTCTGGGTATATTCCACATACAAGCCAGGGACCTGAGTTCAAGGCCAGGGAGGATGAATTAAGATGAACAGATAAATTGAAAAATAAATATATGCTTCTTCTTCCTCTCTCTCTCTTCCTGCCTGCCTGCCTATAGTGTCTTCATTCCTGCTTTTACTTTTCCTTTAAAACAAAACAAAAAACATTACATTCACTGATGTGTAAGCACTATTTAAAGAGATGGTTTGGGGCGCCCCCTAGTGGAGCAGCAGTTTGGTCAATCGCCTGAGAAGGAACACAGGTCACATACACTCTCTGGCTTTAAGTCTCAAGTCCCGGGTCTGGGGGGAAACAACCAGTGTGAACAACTAAATGAAAAATAAAATAAAAATGCTTCTTCCTCCTCTCTCTTCCTGCCTGCCTGCCTGCGTATTCGCCTTCATCCTGCCTGCACCTTTCCTTTAAAAAAAAGGAGATTAGGATAGCTGGTCTGTTGAGAGCTCTAGAGATGGCCTCAGTTAAAATTCAGGCACCCTATTTTCTGGTTGTGTGAACTTGGGTAAGTTAGGAATCCTCTAGGATTAAATGAGGCAGCACATGCAAAGCATTTACAGAGTGCCTGGTGTCTGGCAGGGGTCCATAAAGATAGCTGTCATCACTCTCATAATATGGCTTCCTGCTGAGTAGATCCAAGTGGACACACGCCCCCCCCCCCCAACCCGGCCCTGCCCCCGGTCCCACCTGTAAAACTGGAGCATAAAGCCCGTGATGATCATGCCGCCAGGGACCTGGAAGGACATCCGCCCAATGACATTCATCTTCTCCCCGGTGTCAGGGTGGAAGGCCGAGTCATACAGCTTCTTGGCATATAGCAACTGTTCCACGTGGGTGCCTGGAGGCACTGTCCCCTTCCTGTCACCCAAGGACAAGAGGCACTTAACTCTTGGTCCCCCAGCAGCTATCCTCATTTCTCCCTCCCTCCTGAGATCTCCACTATTCCCTCACCTTGCCATGGTGGTCTAGTCCCTCCTCCACATGGCTCACCTGCTCTTTTCCACCATCACCTTGGCCCAGTCCAGCTCCTGCTCCGGGACCAGGACAGTGCGGGGATCTGTGATATTGAAGAAATGCTTCACCCGCCCCAGAAAAGTGCACTGGTCCCAAAGAGGGGAGTCGATGTTAAAGCTGGACACGTCAGCCTCCATTCTGCTCACACACAAAACTGTGGACTTAAGAGACAGAGGAAAGATGAGGCTTGTGTCGCTGTCCCCTCAGCCCCCATCAAAGCCGGCCTGGAGCCCTGAGCCCCTCCCACTGTGTAGGCTGCCTGCTTCTACCAGCCCCACCACAGGCTCGATCTGATTCAGCTGGGGAAGGTCCTAACGGTCACACGCTGAGTTATTGGGCAGCAGTGCCTGCTGGAGGCTTCCGCTTGATCACACTGTGGGGGAGACTAGAAAAAGGGACAAGTCCGTACCTGTCCTTGAGCTGATTCTGACTGAGAAACCAGAGCCCGCCCGGGGAGTCATGGAAAATAAACACCGCAGCAGTAAGACTGCTGGAGACTCCGGGAAGCAGAGGCGGGGCAGGGTGGGGAGCAGACTGAGCTCCGGGTTTTGCAGAAGTGGAAAGTGTAGCAGGCCCTAGGGCAGGACAGACTTATCTGAAAGAGGCAGGATGCACAGGATCACACAGAAGATAAAATTAAAAAAAACAAAAAAACATGTAAAGGTGAAAGTGAGCATGACATGATCACTTTCATCGTGTGTGTGTGTTTGAGTGAGAGAGAGAGAGAGAGAGAGAGAGAGAGAGAGAGAATCAGAGAGACAGAGAGACCCCTCGGCCATGGCTATGTGGGAAGCACCCAGCCTGCCCTCAGCGTGTTAAGAACAGGAGATAAACAGACAAGAGCATTAAAAGGACGTGTAGACAACACTGCTGATGGACTCTGGGAGCAGGTGACAGAAAAGAGGTTATCTAAACCTAAAATAACCAAGCCTCCCAGTTAACCTGGAACTACTATACTGGGGTATTTATTACTAGGAGCCCCTTTCAATCTCAAAAGTATCCCTTTTGGGGTGATACAGTCTATGATAACCTTATCTAAGATGGATGAGGGACTCTGAGCATGCTCTGTGAGAACAAGAAATAATCTTTTGAAAGAGGCATACAAGTAGATGGAGGAGAGATCCTGGGCAAAAAGAAGAGCTACCATTTGAAAATCCATGGGGCAGGTGGGGACCTGATGATGCTAATGATGACCGTGATGGTGATGATGGCGGTGGTGGTAACGCTTCTGCGTTTTTACTCTATGCTGGATACTTCGCTTAACATCTGACATGCATTTTCTGAATTCACCTTCTCAATAACATTTCAAGTAGATATTCTTGGATTCAACCCTACCTTATGGATGAGAAAACTATGGCACAGATTAGTTAACTTTACCAGCCACACAAGCATCAACCAGTGGCAGAGCCAGGATTTTAATTCAGCCTGATTCACTTCAGAACTCTTGCCTGAAATGGGTTCCAGAATCCATGACTTTTTTGGATAAAGTAAAATTATCCTTAAAAAATAAAGAAGGGCACACCCTGGTGGCCTAGTGGATAAGGCCACTGGATGATGCAGTTCACATACATCCCAAGGATGTGGGTTCAAGACCCAGGATGGGTGGGTGAGGGAGAGAGGGGACAACAACCATGATGAACAACTAAATAAAATAAATGTTTCATCCTCTCTCTTCCTGCCTATCTGCCTACTAGCCTTCATTCCCACTGGCACCTTTCCTTAACAGGAAAAATAAAGGAGAAAAAAAGGCTTTCTCAGGCAAACAAAATTGAGGGAGTTTACCACCAATAGCTCTCACTTGTAAGATAAGAAAGTCTTC
Source organism: Solenodon paradoxus (assembly GCA_004363575.1). Classification (NCBI taxonomy): domain Eukaryota; kingdom Metazoa; phylum Chordata; class Mammalia; order Eulipotyphla; family Solenodontidae; genus Solenodon; species Solenodon paradoxus. The sequence goes on along the minus strand of RJWH01001969.1, from coordinate 151,485 downwards.
AGAAAGAAAAAACTCAGACCTACATAGGAAAAGAACAGTGTCAGAGAAGGAATAAATGAAGGGAAAATAAAAATTTCATTTTTCTTATGCTTAATCATTAACAGCTAACAGATAACAGTTTGTTCAAAATAATAGCAAAAGTATATTTGATGATCATTGTTTATGGATAAGTTAAATGAATGACAGCAATATAATGAATGAGAGGCTTTGTACCACTAGTGAAGTGGTATCATGTTCTGTGAAAGTGGCCTCAGGATTAGTTGTAACTGCATACTGCAAACTCCAGGGACATCACTAAATACATGTTCAATGCAGTATAACTGGTATATACTAAGAGGAGAGAAAACAATGGGATCATGTAAGAAAGCTAAGACTTTTGAATTTTTGCCTGAAAACTTCAGGAAGTCACTAAGAGATTTTAAGACTTCTGACAAGATCAGATGTGAAGTTTGATCTAGAACTAGAATACTTTGCGCAATTGTGTAAGAATAAACAGCGTATTGTAGGATCATACAGAATGCAGAGAGAATGCCCAGAAGGGAACCCCAAAAACCAAGCAAGAAAAGATGGGGCTCAAATTAACCAAATGAATATCCTATCAGCCAGGGCTCAATCAGAGAAGTAGAATCAGTAAGGGCAGGGTGTGTGTGTGTGTGTGTGTGTGTGTGTGTGTCACACACATATAAATGAAGGGGAATTCCACCAAGACCAACACCTCCATCAAGACCCATGGGTGACTGAAGCTGCACGAGAAGTTACAGCAAAGCCACCTGGAATAAGAGCAGCCATGAAAGTAGATTTTAGCACATAATTGCAAGGCTCACACACTTACACAAAGAAGCCTTTGCTTTCCAGAGGTGATCTAGTTACTTTGGAAGGAAGCACCTTCCTATGCTTCAGATCTGGGTTTACACCTGATTCCCTCAGGGAATTCTTAGAAGGAACCCCTCCCTCCTTCCCCAGCAATTAGATCAGGTGCTCTGTCTGATCAGCCCTCTTGGCTCCTACTTTCTTTAGCACTCTGCATTTTTTAAAACCACTCTGTTCAATCTTAATTAAAGCCTACCCTCCACTAGGCCATAAGTTCCTTGAAGCCAGGGTGGAGGCGGGATGCATCCATTTTGATCCCCACAGTTGCTCCAGTGCTAAGTGCAAGAATTCAAGAATTTGCTGCATGACAGGATCAGTTTGTTAGCAAGTAGATATTTAGTCTTGAAAAAAGCATAGAGGTCTGGGTGAGAAATAAAACAAACAGCAGCATCAGGGTTGGTTACGATAACATTTTCCAGTGAGAAGACACAGAATAGAGAATAGAGCTGAGGACATCACTACATTTAAGAGGCATGTGAGGAAAAAGGAAGCCCAAAACGATTCAAAAGAGTAGCCAGAGGTAGGAGGTGGAGCAGTCAACAAACAGGGTAAAAGGAGAGCAGCGGCCCATTTTCAGATATTTTTGTTAAGAGTGGAGAGACTTCAACAAGTTGAAGCCAGAGGAGTTAGGAGCCAGGAGAGGAAAGGTCATTGTGGAGGCCACAGCGAACGTGCGACCTCTGGAGAAGTCAGAAGCCGGACAGCAAGTGTCCACTGCTGACCTCTGACTGCCTCTGCCCATCTAGCACAAAACCTGGGAGAAAGTTCTAGGCTCTGCGCTCCCAGCCAGGCCGACTTGGTCTCCTGCAACCTAGTTCAAAGACCGAAGGCTGATCACCCTGAATCAACTGAACCCGGGAACCGGAGGGGGAAATTCACTGTCCCTGAGTCCACGGAAGCTGAAAGGAGTCTCCCTGGCCAGCAGACTGCACATCGCTGTGGCTTAGAGCCTCATGCTGGTACCTGTTGGAGCAAAATTCTGTCTCGGCACACAAGCGTGTGCATGCGCATACACACACACACACACACGAACACACAGTCTTTCTGAGACATCTTTCTCCACTCAACCAACTTTGGAAAATCCTCTGCCTTTCATAATAGAAACACTTCTACCCTGAAGGGGTAATCATTTGCTAAATTATGCAAGAATCTTGCATAGGTCAGGACAGGAACTGCCCAGCCTCTCTGAAACATGAGGGCAAAAAGCAATCTAAATTCTCTGTCAGGACCAGGACCATCCCCACCCCGACCCTCACCCCCCACCGCCCCCACCGCCCCCGCAATGGACACAGTTCCGACTCCTTCAGGGTAAACTTTCTGTTTCCTACTCTGACCCTTCTTGTCCTCTCCTTACTGCATGTTGGGCTGCTGTTATGGTCACTCTCTTGCTATTTACAGTGATTTGTGTAATGACTGCCTCCTCTGACAAACCGATGTCCACCTTGTATCTTTCATCTAAAAACACTTACTGCATAAAACGCATTCCAACTTATTCTTGGGTTCTTCAGGCATCAAGGATGTCACCTCTTTTAAGTCAGACACAGAACTTACCTTGGCTCCCAAAAAGCAGGCTTTCTTTCATGAAGCTGCGAACTGTCTACACCACTTACACTGATCTGGTCTCTTAGGTTTTCTTCCAGTTACTCTCCCTCTTCCCACAAGAGCCACACCTACTCCCTAAAAAAATCACTACTATGTCCAGAGTGGCCCCAGTGCTGAAGGAACACGGCTCCACTGTTGGGAACAAGGGATGAGGTGAAAATGAAAGAAATCATTGACCCATCTTTCCCTTTTCCTTTTAGGATGAGAACGTCACAGCTCGAAAACATTGGGGTCCAAGATCTCAGTTTACAGAAGAGGAAACTGATGCTTAGAAAGGCTCACATCAAATGAGCCAGCAGGGTGAGCCTCTGGTACACATGGCCTTGCACTAAGCACTGTAGCAGAAACAAACGTGAACAGCAAACAGATCCAGGCTTGTTTACCCATCCAAAGATCTACCAGTAGCCAGGGTCTGACTTTCCCAAGGTCACCTGGCTTAGGACACCTAGATAGGTCCTCAATCCACTAAGAAGAAAGGAAGGAAAGGAGGGAAGAAGGAAGGGCAAGAGGGATGGAAGAAAGAGGGAAGAGGGAGGGGGGAAAAATGAAATACCCTACTACCTCTCCAGGAGGAGCTCACCCTTTCCAGAAAGAGTGATTTTTCTCTGGCAAATCATATTATACCAGAGCTCAGATCTCCTCTGGAGTACTCTCTTGCAAAATGAGGGAATTACTAAAGAGTTCCATGTGTGGCTCCAAGTAGGGAGAAAAACAAAATCAACACTGGTACTTGCAGTGGGTCTGTGTAGACCCATGTGACTCCAAGGTCACCACGATGTTAGATACAGACAATTTAGAAAGAGAAATCTGGTTTGCCTTCCTCATGAAGAACCAATAGGCTAGAGATGGATAGATTGTCCAAGGTCATGTTCTGAATTAACCACTCATCTTGTATCTCCTTAGTAAAGGTTCTGAACTGAGTGCTCTCTCCAATGATCTGAAGCAGTTATGAAGGCAGATGTTTTTAAAAATACTTCAGATGAACATATAAGTAGCTAAGGACCATTCAGGGAAGACAGCCATTCATCTGAATGAGGCAGAAAAATCTGCTAGTGAGAACAGAAGCAAAGCCCAAAATTCTAGGTGAAACTGTAATTAAAGCTAAGCCCTAAATAGCACTTTCTGTGTGCTAGGCAATGGTTTGTGAACTTAACATAAATAATTCGTATTACCCTCACAGGAACTGGAGGACAGCAACAAACTTCCAGGGGTAACATTCACAGCTCTTAAAAAGTTCTGGGTTTACATGGCAAATATAATCCACTTTGTTCCTCCCAAATGGACTTGCGATAGTGTTTAAAAGCACTCCCTCGGGAGTCAGACAGAGGTAGATTCAAGTTCTGTCTAAATATCGCTTAAAATAATGGACGTGTAGGGTTGTGAGAAGGAGGTGCAAACTTGTATGGAAAGCGTTTCAATAGGAAACATGAGATTTCCCTGAGGGCGGTAAATTTCGTCCCGTGTCCCCACAGCTTAGAATAGGACCTGGCACAAATAACTCTCCTTCCAGTCTTTTGCATGAGGAACAGGCAGGAGATGGCATCTCCCAGCTCACCCAAAACCCCTCTCGCTCTGGAAGTGCAGGCCAATTTTTGCAGACAACGCACCACTGTCTGGTTCAACGTAGTTTTAGCAAAACCTGACTAGAGCAAAACGCTTTTCACTGCCGCAGTCTGCTCACCTGAGGGCTCAGGGCCAATCCCCTGCGCTGCTTTGGGCCGTCGGACTGGCAGCCTCCCACTCCCGCGACTGCTCCATCTGGACTCTAACTCAGGGCAGTCGACACAGGTGCGCAGGCCATTAGGGTCCCGCCCCTCAGCCTGACACTGGAAGACACCCGGGGCCAAAAGGGAGAGGTCCGAGAGCAGCCCCAAGTCCATGCGCCACGTGGCTTCGCCATTTGGAAGCCCAGCCCGAGCTGCTGCAGGCCTGGGCAGTCGGGACAAAAGCACAAGCTCCCTGTGAAGGGAGTGGAGACAGATGTGGCGGCAGCTTCCTCCCAAGACCCCTTACCTGGTCCTGGGGGGAATGCAAGGAGACAGCTGCCACCCCGAAGAGCGCGCGCTGGAATCCCGGGCTGGACACACTCGCCGCCTCCGACCGGGAGCCGCCCCTCGCCCCGCCCGAAGCCCCGCCCGCCGGACCAATCACCGGCCGGGGTGCACTGGCCAGCCACGTGGGCGAACTTTCACTATTCCCGGGGTCACACACGCCAGCAGCCGCCTCCTGCAGACCGCCTGCGCAGTAGGCGCGCACTTGGGCGCGCTTGCGCACTTGGGGGGAAGCGGAGCTGGACCCCGCCCCAGACTGCTGCTTCGCTCCTCCGCAGTGCGTGAGAGGGACGTCGGGGGCGGTGCCGCCGCAGTTGCCCCTGGTAACGGGGGAGGCAGCTGCTGCTGGAGGAGGAGGAGGAGGCGGAGGAGGAGGAGGAGGGACTCGGCGTGAGGATGGTGAGTTTGGGGGCCCGGGACCCTCCTTGGCTGGCTGGTCACCTCGCCCGTCGCCAGGCCCAGGGTGGGGCACTGAGCCTAAAGCTAGGGAGTGGGACGGCGCTGAGCCAGCAGCCAAGATCCAGGATTGATTTCGGGGGGCAGCGGGGTGCCGCGAGGTGGGACCAGGAGCGGTATTTGCGCCTGGGGTGGGAGGCGGGGCTTGCATTGGGTGGGAAGCCAGAGGAAGGGGGTGGAAGGGTGTTTGGCTGACCTGGTCCTGAGTCGGGGCTGCATCTTATTCTGGGGACCGGGAAGAGGGCGGATCCTAAATCCTGCGGAGAGCAGCCTCCGCTAGCAGGCTGAGCTCTTCCCAGGGAATCGGCCTGCCCGCGCCACAGGAGAGTGGGGTCCGCCTGGGGCCAGGCCAGGCCTGAAGTGAGTGAAGGGCTAACTAGCGCTCCCATCTTTGAATTCTCACTGATGGCACCAGGGGAGATGGTAACCTAGCTCTGCTCTTCCTTGTGAGGTGCAGGCCTCTTGGGGGGAGGGTGTAAGTCCCAGGACACAAAGAGGTACGACTTGGAAGGGATGCTTGCTGGATTTTACGTCGCTCTGGTGTCTTCTTGGCAGGCGCGTTTCTGCAATTCCGAATTATTTATTTGCTGAGGGTTCTTGCAAGTTCTGGCTGTTTGTTATGACAGATCTTTCGTTCAGTTCTTTATCCATGTTGACGGAGGCTAATTTGCCACCCAGTTCCTAGCATTTCCTTCAGAACCTATTGGAACCTCTTTATGCATTTGAACACGCCAGAATCAAAAGTCTTAAATCTTCGTTTAGGGCCCAAACTAAAAAGAATGGTAATAAGAATGGGAAACGAAAATTTGGAGCATGGCCTTCCATTTGTCTATTATCCCTAATTAAAGCTTTCCCAAATTGTCGATGATGACGTGTGACAGATTCGACCATTGACACTGTTGCTATTGATTTCTGTGCATTAGTTGGAGGGTGTTAAAATGGAACTGAGTAGTTTCAGAGCTAGTGAAAGACAAATTGACTTTGAAACATGTGGAACAGATTGATTGGCTTACCAACCACTAAGAATCGCACACAAACTTAAGAGTCACTTCCTCAACCCCACACCAGACACTTTTTGACTTTAAGAAATGTTGACCCTCTTCTGTTGACTTAGAAAGAAAAAGCTAGATATTCACAAGGAAAGCAGATGTACCTTTGGTCAGATTATCCAAGGAGCAAGTGTTTATGGAAAAAAAAACAAAAACGCAATTGATTTTACATTGTCAGATTATTAACCAAGTAGAATTATTTGATCTGAAGTTGCCAATCCCATTTCACACTTGTTACATCGCAGTTTTATTAACCTCAGGCTAAACAGATTTTTATATGTTTTTTTATTAAGCGTTTATACATGAGCTGTCCATTTAAAGGCTAGGTTTTTCTCAACAAATGAGTATAAATGCAAATATTTACACACAAAGTAACTCAAATTGAAATGAAAGGCATGCCAAATCAACAAAGAATGGGATGTCACCATAGATGAGAAAGGCATGATAGCTGGCTAACTTTCCCTAGTTTGTTTATCAGTGAAATGGATTGTGTAATTTCACTGTTGTTTAATTTTTAATTCCAGGCTACAGTAAATTAACCACTGTGCATGTTTCCAGGTTCAAATTGACACAATGTACAGTGCACGGTGTATGTACTGCATTGTTGGATAGAACTGTTAGAATCAGTGACCAAATAAAAATCTTTGCCTTTTTTCCCTAAAGTGAGCAGTAAGAAATGAGAACAAATTATTCTAGATTCTTTATCTGGTTTCCCAAAATGCATTTGTTTTTCTGTCTCCTAAAGTGGAACTGTTCTTAGCACAGAAAGTGGAACACGGAATGTAAATGGTCAGTGGTGCGATTATGTTTGTCACATCTGGTATCCCAGGACCCCTGTGGTGATAGTACAGAAGAGTGAATCTTCAGGGGTTTTGGTTGTTGTTTTTAAAGCTTTAACCATGACTAATACATGGTTTGTTTATTGTAAATTTGGGGTTCTGCAGCAAATACCCATTTTTGGTGTCTGAACATTTTAGGTCAGCCGTTTAACCTGTGCCTCATGATACCAAGTCATTGGTGCCATGCTAAGCTGACGGAATTTTAGCAAACAACTATTCATTGTTATTTCATAGATGACGCCTTCATTCAGGAATTGCTTATGGAATACTTTGTACATATGTGGACCTAGAGTTAGTTATCCAAAATGTTTTAACTTTTTTTTTTTTTTAAGGAAAGGTGCAGGCAGGAATGAAGGGGAGCAGAGGCAGGCAGGCAGGAAGAGAGGAGGAAGAAAAACTTTGTTTTATTTAGTTCATCTGGTTGTGCCCAGAGGCCCTGTGACACCAACTTGGGTCCTTAGGATGTTTGTGGACTCCAGGCTGAATTCAGACAGCTGGCCAAGCGCTATTCCACCAGGGCGCGCCAAGCATGTTTAACTCTTAGACATTGTCCCCAGTTGTGTTTCTGTTACCTGGTGAGAAAAGTGGTCAGTGGAAAGTAAAAGCAAACACAGCTCCCTTGTTGAGTGCCTACTACGCACCATGCTTTACATGCATTATGTAACTTCATTTAATCTTCATAGCATTTTTCCTGAGCTGTAAGTATAGTTCTCATTTTTTAGATGAAACTGTGTCCAGAGTTACATGTAGTGGGAAGTTGAATGCAAGTCTGTGAAACTCTGAAACTCATAATTTATTTTCATTATGGCTGGCTGAATTGAGATCCCACCCTTCCTAAGGAGATAACCAAATAAGTACAAAACATTGTGTTTGTTTCCTAGAGAGAGGAGTAAAAAGAAGACAATGTTTGGTCAAGTTTATCTCCATCTAATCTATAGGCGTTCCTAGAAATTAATAAATTCTTCCTCGGCAGCAACATTCCTTTTTTAGTTTAAAGAGTTTAAAATAAATCGAAATGAGTTTCATATAAGCTAGCTGGAAAGTGCCTGAACGCAACAGTTTAGTAATTTCATTATTTAAGTTCAGCTGCTCCCCATAGCTAAGGGGAATTTCCCATGTACAAACTCATTCCTCTCCCCTCCTCTCCCAAGTCCCATTTCTTTGAATGACCTAGTTCGTATCATTTTAGGTCAGGACAGTAGTTGGGTTTCAGTTGATTTTGATACAATGTCTGTAAGTAATAGCATACTATTTATGATCTGCCTGGAAGCTTAAATGTTTTGTGGCTGAGGCACATCACTTCTGCTCACCAGAGTACAGATGAGTTGTAAACACACATGCTGGTAACACACAGTATACAAATAACTGAACTTCTAGTTTTCTTAAATTTCCTTTATTAATGTTAGAGTGCAGATTCTGAATAGAGATCCTGTCCTATATATAGGATCCTCATGTTTTGTTCACTGTTGCTCTTGGGGAACATTATGGATATTTTCATTAAGATTTTTTTTAAAAAGGAAAGGTACAGGCAGAAGTGAAGGAAGAGAGGCAGAAGAAGCAGCTATTTTCCGTCGTTCACATTGGTTGTTCTCCCTGGTCCTGGGTCTTGAACCTGGTACCTTGGGATGTATGTGGTGCAGCTCCCAGGATGTACTAGGCCTCTAGTCCACCAGGCCATACCTATTTTGGGTATTTAGTGATAAATGAATGAATATATACATATATGTACATCTATAAATGAATATATGCACATATATGCAAAATATGTACTTTAAAAATATCCTTGTATTTATAGTGAAAAACTCAGCCATATGATAAAACTGACTTCTGTCGACTTTCTCTCTTCATTTGACATTTAAAGTATGGACATATAGTTTGTGGATAGAAGCTCTGCTGTCTTTGGTCCATCCTCTTAAATCAGCTTACTTTGTATGTTTCAAGCAGGACCCTATAAATACCTGCTTCCCTATTTAGCAAACCATGATAATCCCATCAACCCTTGTCCTCAGGAGTTGGGTTGATACGATGCTGTGCTATACTTGTCTGCATCTAGCATGGACCATTTTTGAGATGCCATTTATCATTTTGCTAGACGAAAATAATAGCTGAACTTTCCTTTTCGCTGTATTTTCACTTAATGGTGACGCATGCAACGTTATTGTTTCCTGATAAGGAAATTTTCTCATTAGAAATGTCCAAGTGTTTTCTACCATTAGGTTAATAAAGTTTAGCATTAGCTAGAACAGTTCCTTTCCTATCTGTGCTTTGTTTCTCTCCTTTTAAGATGAATAGACATTTTATTTTCCTGTTAAGTATTCCACCTCAAATATGATGAGTATATAAGAAGTGTCAATCTGCAAAAGGCAGTATATCTACTGATTTTTTAAAACAGGAAACATGAAGGAAAACTTACAGTATTCATTTTGAACTTTGAAGGTATTTATTATAGAAAACAGATCTTTTATGATTACTATACTAGTAGATAATGCATGAGAACTATGCTTGTCCTCTTTGTGTAATGTGCTAATATGATAAATTCCAGTTGTTAGAATTTTATTGGGAGAGATAATAAGGACACCTAATCAGGAACTCGGGTTGAGTAGTACAATGTGTTTTCCCTGTTCTTAGACTTTTTATATCACCAGTCCCCTGAGGATCTCAGAATTCTAATTTTAACTGCTCCTGATAGGTGGTGTTACAAATGAGTGATTGTAGTGCAGCTCATGGAAGCCAGAGAGACTCCTCATAAATATAGTTTTAAAAAGGAATGGTGTCAAAGTATTCAAGGCCAGATATGATTTAAAAAAAAAAAGAAAGAAAGAAAGAAGTCATACCTTTTTAAAAACAACAAAAACCCTGACTATCTTTTTTTGTTTGTTTTAAATCTATTCAGTCTCTCTTCCCCCAAATTTTTTGGTAGAGAATTTGTCTTTCTGTCTTAAACTAAACTTTCCATTTTCCTGCCAGAAATAGATGGAGGCACAGAGAGGTTAGTGCGATCCTGAGTAAGTCAGTGCAAATACAGTTCCCGAAGTGGTGAACAAAGAGTCTCTGAGGCAGAAAGGAATTCTGAATAATTATGCATATTTGTGTGTCATTGTCTGAAGACTCAGTTGTTGAGAATTATTTCACAAAATCATTATTTGATCTTAGTGAACAGACTGGTTTGAATGATCGCCTGGTACCTGATTAAAAAATACAACCATCCTCTGTAATTCTAAGACATGGCCTGAAGGAAATTCTGCTTGTGTTGGGAGATTAGATTAGAGGCCCTTTAACCTCTGGGATTCTTTGATTCATGTTGTAAATTTACCTCATTGTAACAAGATTGTTAGCTGCAGCACAAAATAAAAACTCTTATAAAGTCTTTCCAATGTTCTTAGCTAAAAAAGCACCATGGTTTACGTCCATCAATTAAAAAAAAATGATTAAAACAAGAAACAGAAATGTTAGTTTTCTAGTTCAAAATACCCTAGTTAATTTTGTTTTGTTTTTTTTTTTAAAGACTTTTATTCTCCTCTCCCTTGGCCCAAAGTCTCAAACCCAGGTTCATGGGCTTTGCATGGCCTGCGCCTCAGCCACCTGAACCACAGGGGTGCACCATCCTCATTAAATTTGCATGTTTTTTGACTTGTGAATGACTTTCACAATTGCCTGACTTCTCTGTTGTATCAGCTCCTCTGTAGGAAAAACACATAATCTTTACCATGCACCGACCCTGAGAGTTAAATGATGGTAGAGTATTCTCAGTGATGAAGTTTGAAACATATAATTTACATAGCCCTGTTTGTATTTCTTGTATCGCACCTTCAAATTCGCCATTAACTTGGTTTGATCATTCTACTTAATTCGACACCTATTTTCTAGTCTTTATCTAATAAGTGCCAGACATTGTAGGAGACCGAAGCTATAGTCCTTACCTGCAAAAACTTTACTAAAGGAGAAAAATAAATCCATGCCCTACAGTTTGATATGATGAGTGTTGTGCTCTTTAAGGGTTTAGGAACAGGAGTTGAGTAGTAGATCAGACTCCTCAAGATCTGGGGTAACTGCTGCACTGGACTAATTGGAGAAGCAGGAATGAAGCCGTGCTATTTATTAAGGTGCCGCCTTTACTAAAGTACTTCTGACAAAACTTAGACAGAAGAAGCAAATAAAATAAATGACATTAAACTGGAAAACATTACTCTTAAGTCCTCCACAACCAAGGCTTTTTTTTTAAGAAGATGTTCTGATATCCAGTAATACCAAGGTCAGTGCCCCAAAAGTAATCTTTCTTCTTCACGATTGTTCAAGGGCTTACTCTCAATTTTGCGCAAATTGAAAAGTGCACCAGACCAGGAGGTGAGAATCCTTCTCCTGGGCTTGGATAATGCTGGCAAGACCACACTTCTGAAGCAGCTCGCATCTGAAGACATCAGCCACATCACACCTACACAGGTGAGACTGCCTTGGCCCCAGACGCATGAGGGTAATAGCAACGTGAAAGATCAAAGGAGAAACTGTCTTGTCACTGAGAAAAGACTGTATGATTTAAAAATAATCTTAAGGTTTTAAAAAAATCTCGAGAATCCGTTTCTCTGTGGTAGTCAAATTCATGGAGACAGGAAGAAGACTCTTGGTTACCAAGATTGGCGGGGAAGCAATAGTTATTGTTAATGGGTACAGAGAATCAGGGTAATGAGATTACAGAAGTTCTCGGGGTGGGGGGTGGTGACAGCAGTGCAAATGTATGTATTGCCAGTGAATTGTGCACTAAGGGCTGGTTAAAGTGGTAAATTTTATGTTAGGTATGAATGTATATATATATATGCACTTTTTTTTAAAGGAAAGGTGCAGGCAGGAATGAAAGTGAGTAGGCAGGCAGGAGGAGAGAGGGGAAAGAAGCATTTTATTTAGTTGTTTATTTGGTTGTGTCCCCCCCACCCACCCTGGAATGTTGACCCACATCCTTTGGATGTATGTGGACTGCACTTGCCTGGAGGCAGCTGACCAAACCACTATATCATCAGAGCTTGCCAATTATGTGTATTTTTACCACAATTTTAAACAAATGATTGTGTGTGTGTGTGTGTGTGTGTGTGTGCGCGCGCGCGCGCGCGCGCACAGAGAGAGACAGACAGACATCAGGCTCCCTTAGGTCTAAGTTAATTGTCTTTTAAGGTACAGGCCATAGAAGGCCTACCGATTGGGTTCAAGCCCCAGGGTGGGGGTTTAAAAAAAAAGAAAAAGAAAAGAAAATATATGAAAAAATATAAAAGAAAAAAATTAAAGCGTACTGTAAGAAACTACTATTACTATTTTAGCATGTATCAATTCTTTAAATAAAAAGCCAATTACAAATATTTTTTAATCCAGCCTTGTCAACCCGAAGATGAAGCAGGCCACACACAGGGCAAGCACTGGTGGTGCCTGTGGAAGCTGAAAGACAGGCTCTGACTGGAAGAACCCTCCTAGGCTCTTTTAGATCTGCCTCCCTGTTAGAAATCCTGAGAAAGTTTGATCTTTGGTGAAGCCTTTAGGTTTCCTAACTAGGGACTACCTTGTTGGTCTTAGTCACTTTAGAGTAAGCATTAGAGAGAGGTTTTAGCAACACCAGGATTATTCAGAACTTTCTGTTGCTGCACTGCAATCAGACCTGGGTCTCAGCTTTGAATGGGTGCGTGTACTGCACGGCCTAGGAGTCTCACTGATTTTCAACTCTTTGCAGAAAAGTCATTTCAGCTGCTGCCAAAATGAACCATTTTCCAGCTTCTGAACAAATGTAATGTGCAGCCTTTGGAGGGCAAATTGCAGTGGTCTAGCCTAGAAGGGTGGAAAACAGGAATTAATCTATCAGGATTTCTGCCAGAAAAAGAAGGGCTAGGATTTCTTTGGTTGGTTGGTTGTTTTGTTTTGTTTTGAATATTAGTGATAGACTCTCTCTCTCTCAAGAGCACCACTAATAAGAGGACTCCACACTGTGAACATGGAAATGATCCCCAAGTTAGGAACTCCAAGTTCCCATACCAACTCTCAGATTTTGTTTGATGTACCTTAGGTGACTATTATATCAAGGTTTCAGATTTCTTCTTTAAATACAAACTTTTATTGTGTTTGTGCTTTCTATTAGAAAAGCTTATGGTAGTAAATTTAGAAAATTTAAATCAGTAAGTTGAGAAATTAGAAATCACCTATAATGCCTGTCAGACAAAACCACTATTAAATTTTGGAGCATGTTCATTGATCTTTTTTCTATGTGCATATATGATGAGTATGTTTAAAATAAAAAATAAAAACGGATCATAGAGAATATGCCATTTTATGTCATCTTTTTCACGTAATAATGTGTCTTGAAGACCTCTGTTGTCGTGTGTAAAATACACAATACATCCCTAAAGGTGTGCACATTATTATTTCTTTAGAATAACATCTTAATAGAGTCTTTGGGTCTGATAACTTACAGATTTTAAGGCAATTGATACAAATTGTCGAATTCTGGGACTTATATATTCCTTTCTTTACTCCAGGAAGGATCTGCTCTTACTGGGTTTGACGTTCACTGTTATAGTTCAGCGTAGAGTCTTTAAACACACAGAAGTGGTTTTTCAATGAGTCAGAATGAAGGAACCTTTTACAGCACGCTTAAGGCGTTTGCCTTTAGACATTTGCAGCTTCTGATTATTCTGTCATCGGCATTCAGAGGAGCCCACTGAGCCTCTAGTGACTGTGTCCTTGGTGGAAATCAGGCGGCACTGTCCCTGCACTGCTGCGCGGTGCCTTGTCCTGCTCGGCAGTGGTGTCGGCAGACGAGGCACGTGTGTGACGGTATCACCAGACCCATGTAACCCCAGTTATTCAGAATGAAATGTCATTTCCTTGGTAGCAGGCTGTTGATTGAAGTTTTCAAATCCTGATTTCATTCTACCATTGTTTGCATAATTTTCTTCCCCTTTTGGATTCTTGCTCATGAAATGCCCTCTTTCCAAACCCCAGAGGTCTTGTTAATTTGTTTCTCTACACACTAACTCCCAGCTCTCAATTCTGCCTGCTCCTGATTTGCTCGCCATCTTCAGAATTCCACCGTGATTAACTGTCCTGAAAACGAGTACTTTTCTCTCAGGTCCGTCAGCGAGACCTCTGAAAGAACAGCTTCAGATCGAAGGCTGCTGGTGTGTGTGCACACGACCTGTGGCTGAGGGCTCCGCTGTCCCGTGCGGTTCCAGCAGGCCTGCCTTCCTCACTGGGCTCAGCCCAAGCATCACTTACAAACCAGCCTTCCCCACACCCCCATGGTATCCTGAGTTCAACGCTGTCGTTTCCTGATTAAACAACTTGAGAATATTTGTTTTATTCTGAGCTGCTGTTAAAGAACCCGACCTTGACCTGACTCACGGAATAGCGCTTTGGTCCCGTCGCCTCTAGCTGAGAGCCTGGTCCCTGACATGCCAAGGACCGAGGTTCACTTCCGAGGGCTGGGGTGAGCGGCCAGGTTGCACAACTAAATAAAATTTAAAAATTCTTCTCCTCTCTCTTCCTGCCTGCCTGTACCTTTCTTCTAAAAAAAGAAGAAAAAAGTAATCTTGCAGATTTGTAGCTCTTGCCTCTTTTTAAACTTAGCATTTGTTTTGTTCGGTTCAGTCTTCTGATTCCTCTTGTTTTTTGTTAGTTACATCTAATATCTTGTTCCCTTTTCCATCCTGAGGACTAATCAGGAGTGTGGTCTGTGTTGTTTCTCATACCAAACTGTCCTCAGCAGGTGTGCGTGTGCATGTGTGTGCGCGCGTGTGTGTGCGCGCTCGTTACAGAACATGTCAGTTTAGGCGTGCCCTGAGGGAGTAGCAGTTAGGCCTATCACCTCTGAAGGAGCAAGCCACATACCCCTGGGCTCCATCCCAGCTCCAGTGGGGAAACAACCTTTGTGAACAACCAAATAAAAATAAAATAAAATGCTGCTGCTTCCTCTCTCTTCCTGACTACCTACTTGCTTCCATTCCTGCCTGGACCATTCCTGCCTGGACCTTTTCTGCAAAAACAAAAATAGGCTAGCCATGACTTTATTAACACTGACTCCACACCTAAGTAAAATAAGTGTGTGTGAACATACGTCTTTCTCCTGTCGTAGCGGACTCTCTTGGTATTCCCACGGTCCATCTCCGGAATGCACTGTGATTAGTAAATGACGTGGTTGTTAAATATGCCTTTGTCGGGACGGTGATCGTAGAAGTTGATAAGCCTTGGTGTTTTGCCTCTCTTTCAGGGTTTTAACATCAAAAGTGTACAGTCACAAGGTTTTAAACTGAATGTATGGGACATTGGTGGACAGAGGAAAATCAGACCATACTGGAGGAATTATTTTGAAAATACTGATATTCTTGTAAGTACTTCTTCTAATATACTAATTCCTCTTCTCTTCTACCCAGTTAACACATGACGTAACACTGGAATGTTTTTCCCGTCAGTAATTCCTTTGCCATAACATTAATCACTATGAATTTTAGGGCTGGCAGCACCTAGAGGTGGTGACGAAGGAACTTCTTTGTACAACATGTATAAGATGTTTTGCTCTCACTCAGTAGCAATGTGCCCACACTCACCTTGACAAAGTATTCATTCATTACTCAAGTGATTTGAACAGCACAAAGGAAGCCAGAAGATCTTGCCAAGAAGTCAAGAGAGCAGACAAGAGAATGCAAGTCCCAGAAACATGATGCATAAGGAATGGTTGAAAGATCTGATGCTAGTCCTCTTAGAAAAGATGTTTGGAACTGCTTCAAGGACTGCGTACATTAGAGAGACTAGCTTCATGACTAGCTCTGTAAGACTGGATGAGATGCAGTTTGGGGAGTGTTCGGTGGTAGCACTGACCTTAGGAAGAAATTTCCTGTATTTTAATAAGCACTTTATTTTATTTGGTGGTTCCCTCCAGTCCCGGTCTTGGACCAGGCCCTTGGGATAAATGTGGACTGCACCCAACCTCTACTCCACCAGCGCGTGCCAGCTTCCTGCATTTACTGTCCAGAAGCAGAAAGCCCTGCCTCGTGTACCAGGCCTCCCCTGCTCCCGCAGAGGCTGCACTTTGAGCCTGCTGCTCGCTGCCACATGCTCTGTGACCTCGGTTTCAGAATTCTCGGAGATTTCCGTGGCGCACACGGTTTCTCCAGTGTCTCAGCCTCTCCTTCCTGCACCTGATGATCTTGTCATCTCATGAGTGTACCTTAAAACCTGTGGTCTCATGAACTTGGAGAGGGGAAAGCATGCACATGGCCTTCATTAGCCTCTAACTGAAAGTTTGCACGCACTTCGGTCATAACCACACACAGTAAACTGCGGTAACATCAGCCAGGCTGAGGTCTTCGTTTCCAGTAGAAATCATTTTGCATCTCGAGAAGCTTCGCTCTCTGCCACTGCTTCCTGTGTGTGTCTTTCTACTGAATCAGTCCTACCAGCAAGCACATGTCCTGTAGTTTCTTGATCAAAAACAGTAACTCTTGGTACACCCTAGTAGAGTAGCGGTTGGGTCAATTGCCTCTGAAGGAGAACAGACCGCATACTCCCCCCTGGGTTTGAGTCCTAAGTTCGGGGGCGGGGGGTGCAACCTGTGTGAACAGCTAAATAAAAATTAAATAAAGATGCTTCTTCCTTCTCTCTCTTCCTCTCTGCCTGCCTGCTCACCTTCACTCCTGCCCGCAACCTTTCTTTTAAAAAAAATATAACTCCTGTCTTGATAATATGGCTATATAGTCTTCTCCTGGATATTGTTCCATTCCTCAAGAGTTTTCCTGTGCTCTTGTCCTCATTTCCTCTCCTCCCAGCCACCCACAAGCCCTCCCTTCAGGTTCACAGGAATTCCATATTACTAAGTCCGGCACTCAGTTTTCAGTACACATCTTACTTGACTTATTGGTGCTTTTAACAAAGCTGGTTGTGCTGTCTTTGAAACATTTGTCTTTCCTTAACTTGGAGAATACCCTTCTGTCTTGGTTTCCCGCCGCCACGACACTGGCTACTCCTCCTCAATCTCATTGCAGTATTTTTCCTTGTGTCCCAACCTCTAAATGGTGGAATGCTGCAGAGTTCATGTCTCTACTTTTCTTCTCCAAGTCCCTGCCTCAGTGACTTCATCCAATTTCAAGTCTTTGCCACCTATGTGCAAGTGAATCCCCAACAAGCCTCCAACCTGGAACTTTCCCCTGAACTTCAGTTTTATATTTAACTGCTTATTTATATATTCCACTTCAGTGGCTAGAAAGTCCCTCAACCTCAACATGTCCAAAGCCAAGTTCTTATCTTCATCCACTGTGGCACAAAGCTGCTCCTCCTCCAGTCTTCTCAATAAATGACGGTCTGGTCCTCCAGAAGATGGAGCCACCTGGCTCTCCTCCCACTCCCCACCCCGGCTCCATCAGCCACTCCTGTCAGTGCTGCATCAGAGAACTGGCCACTGCTTTCCACCTCCACCACTTCTGTCCCTCATTAGGGCACCAGCCTCCCAACTCATCTCCTACCTCGTCTCCCTGAAGGCTCTTCTCAGCACTAAAGCTGCAGCGATCTTATTAAAACATCTGCTTCCCATCTCAAAATAAAAGCCAAGGTTCTTACAGACCTAAAGTCCATCTACCTCTGGCCTCTCTCATCTATCTGACTCATCTTCCTGCTCTCTGCCTTGGTGCCAGCCTTACCAGCTGACTGGCTGTTCCTGGAAGACTGGCATGGTCCCACCTCAGAGCTTTTGTCATTGTTATTTCCAATGCTGAGGTTCCTTTTCCTGAGAAATCTTCATGGCGTGTTCCCTTCCTCAAATATTTGCTCACAAGTCACCTTAACACCAAGGCCTTCCCTGATGACTCTTGTTGAAAGTGTGACTCCTGTCCCCAGCTTCTGTCACTGATTTCTCCTTCCATCAGACCTACCAGAACCTATCACCATTAGACATAGTTTTATTTATCCCCTCTCTCCCTTACAGGAATGTCAGCTCCATAAAGACAGGAACTTGGCTTTTATTTTTCCAACTGTTATATCCCCAGTGATTAGAAAAGTATTGAATAACTGAAATGGATAATTGTAGATGAGTCTAACAATTAGGTGAAACATTAGGTTACATAACTTCTAAATACCCTGCGAACTCCAAAGTTCTGTGATTCTGTATCGTTGTGATAAAGTATAAAGGCTTGTTAGTTCTTTCTGTAAAATGGGTGTAGAGCATCTATTTCACAGAGATTTATGAGACTATGAGAAGTAGTGAATTCTTTCACCATGTTTTTTTTTTTTTTAAGGATAGGTTTAGGCAGGAATGAAGATGAGTGATCAGGCAGGCAGGAAGAGAGAGGGAAGAAGTGCTGTATTTAATTTAGTTGTTCACACTGGTTGCTTTCCCCCTGGACCTGGGACTCAAATCCACGGGTATGTGGCTTGTGCTCCCTCGGAGGCAATTGACCTAGCCACTGCTTCACCAGGGCACAACTTATACCATGATTCTTAAAAGGAAAATAATACTAAAATATAAAATTATACAATCAAATCATTAAATACATTTGAGGTACTGAGATGAGCATCATACTGTCTCATCTTATTTCTGACCCTCAGCGAAGGTAAGTTTAGTATATTCTTGTTCCCATGTTAAAGATTTAAGTGGATAAAAAAGAGAGGAGACTCATGCATCCATTCACTTATTTACTCAATCATTTATTCTTCTAAAATGTATATAGCATCTAGAAGAACAGACAAGAAATATTGGGGGAAAAGAACACTGTTTCATCTGTGATTAATCCCACAATCGCAAACAAAATGTTCATTCTGGAAATACTATTTTTAATTTTAGAGCATTTTAAATGCACGTAAAGGTCAAGAAAATAGTATAATGAAGCCCCAGATACCTACCCATCCCCCAGCTTCCTTAGTTTTCGTGTTGGCAATCTTGAGTCATCTCTCTACCACCATTTTCCTTTTTTAAAGGAAAGGTGCGGGTAGAGGCAGGCAGGCAGAAGGAGAGAAAGAAGAAACATTTGTTTATTTTTATTTCGTTATTAATTTTGGTTGTTCCCCCGACCCCGGGGCTCAAACCCAGCGCCTTGGGGCGTATGTGGACTGTGTTTGAAGCTTTATTCTCTCGGCCACCACCACTCTTTCAAAAGTGTTTTAAAGTTCAGGCCATCATAGTATTTCACTCACAGTATTTGAAATGTAAATTTGAAAGACCAATCTCTCAAAATTGTGACGTGAAACTGTGTGATAGAAAAACTGACCATTGAAAGTCTTTCCGACCCCGGCTCGTGGGGCAGCAGTGGGGTCTGCTCCCTCCGGCCTGCACAGCCCGCGCAGCCCCAGAGCCAGGGGAGACAACAGGACAAACAACTAAGTGGAAATAAAATGAAATGCCTCTTCCTACTCCCTCTCGTCCTGCCTGCCTAGTCGCCTTTGTTCCTGACTGCACCTTTCCTTTAAAAAAAGTCTTTCAAATCCCAGAAATAAACAAGAAAACACCTGGGACCTAATACATGATTGTATCAAGTTTGCAGGGTAAAAGTTAATAAATCATTGCTTTCCCATATGCCAACAATGAACAACTGGAATTTGAAATGAAAAGCAAAGTACCGTTTATATTAGCACCCCTCCCTCAAAAAAAAAAATGCTTAGGTATAAATCTAATAAAATATATACATAATCTACATAAGTGGCATGCCCTGGTGGTTTAGTGGTTAGGTCTGCCGCCTCCAGCCATCACAAGCCACATAAATTCCAAGATCCCAGGTTCACATCCCAGGACTTGGGGTAGGGAGGAGCAACCAAGATGAACAACTAGATAAAATAAGTAAAATGTTTCTTCATCCTCTCTTTTCCTGCCTGCCGGCCTCTGCTCGCCTCCATTCCTGCCTGCACTTTTTCCTTAAAGGATAAAGGAAAAAGTAATATAAAAAAAAAGAATATAAGGAAAACTATAAAACTAATGAAAAGAAATGGATAAGATTGAAATATATAGTAAGAGCTAAACCTTGGGAAGATAGTCCATGTTCCCGATTGGAAGGCTAAATATTGTGACGATGTCAGTTCTACCCAACTTAGTCTACAGATTATATAGCTCCAACTGCAGCTTCAAAGCAGTCACAGTCAAAATCCCAGTTCTTTCATCGACATTGACAGACTGATTAGTTTATTTGGAAAGACAAAAGGCCCAAGCAAACAAGTACTGAAGAGCGAAGTTGGAGGACTGGCGCTCGCTGCCATCCAGACTTGCCACGGAGAAGCTGGCACCAGAGAGGGGCGTGCAAGACGGCAGGTACAGCAAGACAGAGAGCCTGGAAACAGGCCACGCGAGGAGTCGGCAGATTCTTGAGAAAGAAGCAAGACAGCTCGATAGAGGAAAGATAGTCTTTTCAGAAAATGATTCTGGAAAAATGAGACACCCAGATGGAAAAAAAAAAAATTGTCTTAAGAACATTAACACAGGCACCCGCTGGTGGAGCCATGCTTAGATCAGTTGCCTGTGAAGGAGCAAGCCACATACCCCTGGGTTCAAGTCCCAGGTCCAGGGGGAAGCAGCCAGTATGTACAACTAAATGAAAAATAAAATAAAGCTGCTTCCTCCTTCTCTCTCTTCCTCTCTTCCTGCCTGCCTGCCTACTCGCCTTCATTCCTACTTGCACCTTTCCTTTTAAAAAAAACAAAGAGAGAAAGAATTTAAACACGGGACCCCAGGCACTAAGCCAGCTGCTTGTAGAGCCCGAGGACCCGGGTTCTCAACCCAGGGCTGGTGGGGAGCTACCAAAATCAATAAAGAAATGAAAGTGCTTCTTCCTTTCTTCTTTAAAATCCATTTTCCTCCTCTCCCTACTTTCCTCTCTTTAAAGAAAACAGACATATATATCTACACACGCACACATTTGTACCACACAGTTTACTCCTTTCACAAAAATTAACTCAAAATAGATTTTAGACCAAAATTTAAAACTTAAGACTATAAAATATCTAAAAGATATAGGAAAAAAATTCAGGAGACCTCAGAATGCGTCTGTAGGCATCTGTGTATCTTCTCTACAGAGGTGTTTATTCAGCTCTTTTGCCTATTATTTGAGTGGATCATTTGATTTTTTTGTTGTTGAGGTGTGTGTACTCTTTCTATATTTTGGAGATTAAGCTCCTGTCTGATGTATGTTGTGCAAATATTTCCCGTTCCGCAGATTGCCTTTTACACTGTACAGACACTTCGGTTTGATGTAGCTCCAGTTGTTTAGTTTTACATTCGTTTTTTTATAAGCACGGCTAAAATTTAAAAAATGACAATACCAGCTGCTGATGAGGATATGGAGAACAGGAACACTACATTACAAAATGGTACAACCATTCTTTAATAGTTTGCATTTTCTTTTTCTTTTTTTTTTTTTAAAGGAAGGAGGCAGGCAGCAGGAGAGGCAAGTAGGCAGGGAAGAAGGAAGAGAGAGGAAGAAGCATTTTTTATACGTATTTAATTGTTCATTTTGGTTGTTCCCCCTGACCCTGGGTTGCGAACTCGGGTCCATGGGCTTTATGTGGACTGTGCCAGAGTCACAGACTTAACACCCTAGCCACCAGTGTGTACCAGTTTGTATTTTTTTACAAAGTTAAGCATAGTCTTACCATACTAAGTGACCCAGCAATCATTTTATAGTTTCCACCCAATTAGTTGAAAACTATGTCCACCAAAAACCTGCACACAAGTATTTATTGCAGCTTTATTCATAATTCCCAAACAAAAGAAGCCAGCAGAAGTCTTTCAGTGAATGAACAAACTGAGATACACCTGTATAATAAAATATTATTCAGTGA
Source organism: Solenodon paradoxus (assembly GCA_004363575.1). NCBI lineage: Eukaryota > Metazoa > Chordata > Mammalia > Eulipotyphla > Solenodontidae > Solenodon > Solenodon paradoxus. Next base: position 129,837 of record RJWH01001969.1, on the reverse strand, counting down.
TAAAAGGAAATAAGATAACATGCTACAAAAAGACATGAAGGGAATCTTAAGTGCATATTGTTAAGTGAAAGTCAATCTAGAAAAGATAATACTCTGTTTCCAACTATATGGCACTTAAAAAAGGCAAAGCTATAAAAATCAGTGAAAATCTCTATAAGTAAATGCTAAGTGGTTGCCAGAGTGTGGGGAGTGGGGAGATGAATGGCAGAGGAATTCGAGAGTAGTAGAATTTCTCTAGGAGCTAATGGTGCATACATGTCATTAAGGGTTTGTCAAAACCCATAGAACTTTAACCCTAAGAACTGAAACGTGTTAGTAGAGAGCCGTTGATTATAATATGCACCACACTAGTGCAAAACGGTATTAGGAGAAACGGGGTGGGGTGGGGAATGGAGGTGGGAGAGGTATATGGAGCCCTCTGCTGTCTACTCAATTATTTATAAATCTAAAGCAAGTAAAAAAGTAAAGAAAATTAATTTTTTAAAGACTGTAGGTTCTCTTTTGCCTCTTGAGTCAAGAGTTAGGAAAAAGGAAGCAACCGAAAGAAATAACAGGTTCTGTTCATCTTCTGGATTAAGGCGCTTTCAAAGGAATAACCAAACAACAGCAGGGCCCCAGAACATTAATGAGTGTGAAACTCCTTGCGGAGGCCCCAGAAACCTTTTGGTCTCCATGTCAGGGTCAATTTGCATCATAAGCTCTAACACCTTGAGGTTACCTGCCAGGTAGTTGTAATATGACCCTTGATTCTGCATTTCTCAGGAGCAGAAGGTGCTGGGGATTAGCATGCAATCCAGCAAAAATCAGTTCCAAGCAACCCTCACAGCACTTTCTCCAGCTACTTTAGGTTCCACCAGCACCAGATGGTATATTGGATTCAATGTCAACCTCTCATTATTTCCACTGCTGTTTGAAATTAAACAAGTCTAGGGGAGAAGCTGAGCCTCCAGGGTTAGAGTCTAAGGCCTTGTGACTCTTAGCTCTGCCAGTTTTGACTTTTTTTTTTATAAAGGGAAGGTACAGGGATGGATGAAGGTGAGTAAGCAGGCAGAGAGAAAAGGAAGAAGCATCGTTATTTTATTTTTATTTAGTTTTTCACACGGGTTATTTCCCTGCAACCTGGGACTCCAACCTAGGGGTATGTGGCCTGCACTCCTTCGGAGGCAGTTGACCTCACTGCTGCTCTACCAGTGGGCACCTCTGTCTGCCAGTCTTGTAGCAGCTGGCAGTGTCAGTGGTTGATGGGTTATATTCATTTGTTTGTATTTAATCGTGTTTCAGTGTTAGTTAAAAAGACCTGTCACGGCATGCCCTGGTGGAGTTAGTGGTTAGGTCAGTCACCTCCAAAGGAGCAGGCCACAAACCCCTGGGTTCGAGTCCTGGGTCCAGGGGGAAATAACCAGTATGAACAACTAAATAAAAAATAAATTGTTTTCTCCTCTCTCTGCCTGCCTTCCTGCCTTCATTCCTGCCTGCACCTTTCCTTAAAAAAATACCTAAAAACTAAAAATCTGTCACACTGGACTCCATGCTGCCTCAGAGTGCAGGGTTGAGACCTGACACATTTAGTTGCTGCTTAACGCTTCCCAGTTGTCTCTGGAGTGCCCTAATCAATTATTTTTCTAGAACAGTATGCCAGCAAACTGATCCTGCCTGTCTCCCATTATTGTTTAGCCTGTGAGCTAAGAATGCTGTTTACATTTTTTTTTTTTTTTAAGGAAGGGTGCAGGCAGGAATGAAGGCAAGCAGAGGCAGGCAAGAAGAGAGAAGTAAGAAATAGTTTATGTTTATTTAGTTGTGCACCCTGGCTGTTCTCCGACCCCCTTCCCCACCCTGCCACCCCATCCCAGGACGTGGACCCAGGTCCTTGGGATATATGTGCCAATGCTCTCAGCTGGAGGCAGCTGACTTATCCACTACTTCACCAGGACATGCCTCCGTTTTTTAATGATTGGGAAAAAATCAAGAGAAAACATTTCATGACATATGAACATGATAGGAAATTCAAATTTCAATAGCTATAAGTAAAGTTCTGTTGGAACACAGTCACATTTATTTGTTTACAAATTTTCTGTGGTTAGTTTCCCACTAAACAGCAGTTTAATGTTTACTATCGGACCTCATACAGAAAAAGATGACCAACACCCATGTTAGAGCATCAGATGAGGCACGCCCTGGTGAGCAGCGCTTAGACCCGGGGTGGGGAGTACCGTCCACCAGTGTGAACAACTAAATAAAAATTAGATAGGGATGCCTCTTCCTCCTCTCTTCCTGCCTACCTGCCTGCTTGCCTTCATCCTGTCTGCACCTTTCCGTTAAAAAAAAAAAAAAAAGAAAGAAAGCATCAAATAATTCTCTGCAGGTTTGAAAGAGTCAGGACAGCTCCTGACAGTGTCAAAGTTCTTCTCAGGGAAGATGAGAACATCAGATTTCAGCTTTATTAATTTGGGGGACGTGACAAAGAAATAAAACTTGTGGTGTGATAGAAGGGAAGGAATAGGGTTTCTCCATTTCTCCTAGAAACAACAATCTTTTGGCAGATTAAAAGTATATAATTTTTTCAAAGTGTATTCATGTTGCTACTTAACCCCATTTACTTTATCATTACCAGGTTTTTGTTTAAACACAGCATAATTTAAATAATTTTCTCTTCGTTTCCCTATCCGTAGTGTAGGACGTAAAGTGAGAGACCTCAAATAACCACCTTTTATGATTTCTGTGATATCATCACACTTGAACATCAGTACTGCCAGAGATCATTGAAAAACCAGCGTTAGCAGTAACCTTATTAGTCAGTTTCAGCCTCCTCTGAGGCTGTTCCTCAGGCCATCAAGAAGGGGCCAGACTCGTGTCATCTCTTCCTGTCTCTGCCTACCCCTCTGGTGGAGAAATGCTTAAAGGCTACGAAATGGCCAAAAGGTGGCAGTAGGAGGGAGGAGGACCCGAAGGAAGAGGAGAAACAAAGAGTCCTGCGTTCACCGGCTGGACCGTCATTCTTCGGACAATCCCGGGCTGACTGAATGTCCATCAGGAAAGATTCTTTTTCTCTACGTCTTCCTCCCACACTAAATAAGAATTTCAGAGCAACTGCTAAGGAACCTGAGAATCATTGCTTAAAGCATCATTCTGAGCACCGTGAATTATAGATAGTTTAGAAGGGGTTTATGAATCTAGATTTTTTTAGGGTGCACGCTATTGTAAGATCAGTTGGAAGCACTATAAATGGTTAACTTTCTCTGATACTTGGAGTTATTTTTTATTATTTTGTTTCCGGAATAAAAACTGTTGTTAGCTATTGACCAGAAGAAAACATACTTACGTGAAGACCCTGAGTAGTTCCAGGGAGGGTGACAGGCAGGGAAGAACATGCTGCTGCAGAAAGACAGGTGTGTCGTCACCAGGGACTAGTTTGTGTTATGATCCTTTGCCTGGCCTTTTTCATAATAATTGGGGTAGTGTTATAGACTTTCTCCTGGAAGTATTGTATAGTCATTTTCCAATCGTATAAAAGTTATGAGAGAAAAGCACTAAGGGATAGGGAGAACTCATGTATACTTTAGAAAAGTCCTTTTGAGTCTCACTGGAAATATTTCCTGTGAAATTTCACGTCAGCACAATAAATAGCAAGTAATTATCAGTAAAAATTAGAGCTTGCTTCTCGTTGACCCTCAGCCGCTGTGCTTTCTGGTGTTTGACTAGTCCCCTCTCTGGCATTTACTAATGACGCTGTCTTTTCATTCCTCCTCCTCCCCACCCAGCTGTCTGTTTTTTCATCAAATCTGACATCGGCTTTTGACTGAATCTTGAATCGCATTCTCTGCCTTGTGTCACCGTCTCTGTTCTCCCCTCACCTTCTCTCTCTTGCGCTTTGCTTCCAAGCACAGTTCTTCTGCTGGGTCGTTCCTCTCTTGCCCCTTGACCTGCACACACACCCGCTGAGCCCCAGACACCCTCCCTGCCCTCCAAGGACCCTTCTCGCTCTCACATCTGGGACCCTGGAGTCCCTGCCTGAGTGAAGGTCCTCCTGACCCACTGTAATCAGTGTTTCACACTGAGGTCCCCACTCCTGCCGCCTGCCTTTTTACGGCTGTGTTTATGTCTGCTACTTTTCTTAAAAACGGAAGGAAGGAAGTGAGAGACGGAAGATGCATTTAAGGAAGGAAGAAAGGAGGAGAAAGAAACATCTTTAGTCAGTTGTTCATGTTGATTTTTCACCCGGGCCCCAGGTCCTTGGACTGTGTGTGGTCTGCACACCAGCACCTCCGCCGCCTGAGCCACATGGGCATACCCTTCTGCGTGCTTCTTTTAAAATGTGAGCCCCACTGGTAGAAAACTAAGTGCGGCTGCTCTGTTCTACTCATTGTGGGTGTCTGTGTGGCATACAGTCCATCAGCACGTGTACTGACATTGAGCCAGTCATATTAACAGTAATAAAAGTGAGGTAATAAAAAAATTCAGAGACTAAAGATATCCACCCTTTCTCTTCTGGGGATTCCCCATGAAAGAGGCACAGAATCGCCAGAGAAAGCTCTGAAGGCTTGGCTCCTGGTAATATATTTAGCACTAGTGACTCTAAATGAGTACATTAAGGTGAGGGGTTTTTCATTGTTTTCCTCTCAGAAAAGCAAGTTTTCAGCATGACCTGCATACAGAAATGCCTATGTGCATCGCAGCTTCATCAGTTTAGGTAATTTAAGAAATGTAAATGTGAGAGTTGAAGGGTTTTGCTTTTTTAATGGACCTGCTATTTTAAAGAGCATTTCCATTCTATTAGTTGAATAGCAATTCTAAATTCCTTAAAGTTTGAAAAGTTGACAATTTTTCGATATTAGCAATTGGGAAAACATTTAATGAGAAGAAAAAGACCACAAAATTAACTCTTTCTTTTTAAATTTTCATGCGAAGAACTAGAAGGGCACTCTAATGGGAAGTAAATAGTATGTCTGAATGCTGTAACTGTAGATGATTTTTATTTTTTGGTCTTATTTCCCTTTTTGTTTTCGAATATCATTTATGCAATAAATAAAAATTCAGTGATAGGAAAGAAAGCTTGGGGTTTGTAATTTATAGTGAATCGTAAGACTTTTTCTTAGTTCTGGCAAAGCCTACGTCTTGCCATTTCCTGTATTTGATCTTAACCTGCAAGCAGCCTTTGAAGGGAGGAGTGGGAAGGAGGCCACTGCGTCTCCTGCCTCAGAACCCGAGTCGGCATGCAGTTCATACCACAGATGGCACTTCCCAAATGATGATCATCACATAGTGCATCACGTAGTGACATGTCTGATCTCATGTATGATGGTGTGTGTAGCAGCCGTTACCATCAAATCTGTGTAGACGCTGTATTTGTACAAAATCACCCGGGGATGCATTTCTCAGAAGAAACTCCATTGCTGAGTGATGATTAACTGTATAGGATTTGTAAGTGTCTCAGAGCACCGTTCCTTCCTGACAGTTTGGGAAAAATAGCCGAGTACTTTACAGCAGCTGTGAACTTTACGGTCAGGTGTGCCTGCATTGGCATCCCAGTTTTGTCAGGTACTAGATGGAACTGGACAAATCACTTAACTTTTTTGAGCTTACATTGATTTCTGTATAAGATGGGAAAATAATGAAATTTATCTCATGAAGTTGTAAGGAGGATTAATAGAGTAAATCTAGTGAGAATGTTTAGTGCTGTAACAAATGCCCATTAAATGTAGCTGCTTTTGTCTTTCCTGGTCTCCTTGCGCCCTACTGTTTGTAGCTTTGCTGGAGATTTTTCCTCTTCACCCCCAGTTCAGTCATTTATTCATTAATTAGTTCATTTTGTGCCCAGAGATGAAGTGAGAGTTACCAGCGCAGCAAACCCTTGCAAAGCGGCGGTTAGGTCCGCTACCCCTGGCTGGGAGCACAGTCCACGCACATCCCAAGGACCTGGGTTGCATCCTGGGGCCACGGGGTAGCAACCAAGATGAACAGCTAAATAAAATGCTTCTTCCTCCTCTCTCTTCCTGCCTGCCTGCCTGCTTTCATTCCTGCCCGCATCTTTCCTTTAAAAAGAAGAAAAAGAAGTTCCCAGCTCAATTTTTGTATGCTGTACTAATCTGAAATCTGATGATTTGCCACCATCTGCTCCTTCCGTAGAAGTTGTCCTGTCTCCTCCTCCTTCTCTTTCCTTATCCTGCCTTAACTGATTATATTACAGTCACTTTCTTTCACTTTACAGATATATGTCATTGACAGTGCAGACAGAAAAAGATTTGAAGAGACGGGTCAGGTAAATTACTATTTTTGTTGATACTTCCCAAATAACCGAGTATTTATTAATCTACCTTGTAAATGTATGAGGGAGGAGGGATTTTTGTTGTTGTTGTTTAATCTTTGCAGGTCAAACAAGATTGTCATTCTGTTAGCTGCATAAAAAAGAAATTAGTTGATAATCCTTTAAACATTTTTTTTTTTTTTGGTTAAAAATCTTTTAGTTTTCATCAAATTAAATCAACAAGATATAAGCAAATGGTACTTAACCACTGTACCCAAAAGCTTATCAGGTTTCTTTCCAAGCCACATAGAAATGAACCCAGAGGAATATTTCACTTTTGACTTATCATTTCTTGGTACATTCTTCAGTCCCAACTTAATTGGTGCAAGGGTAACCTAAAAGGGATGGGAAGTAGTGTGCAAGCCGAGACGCAGCTGCTTTTATTTTCAGACTAAGAGATCGGTGTACTTTGAACCCAAGTATGCCTTCAAATGCGGAGCGCTCGTCAGCGTGGTCACATGAGGTGACTTGTGTCCCCAGTTTTAAAAAGAGAAGCAGTGGGCATAAACCATTTGCCCAGACTGATAACAGGAGTAGAGTGAGCCTGTTTGCGTGCTGACATCTCATTGCAGAACCCTTGACTTAGGTCCTAAATTACCATGGGTGACCTTCCAAAGGTTTCAGTCCCATGTGTATGTTCCCTTTTCCTGGAAATGAGGTTGAGAAGTCTCCAGACTCCTGGAGGCAGCCACCTCCCTTCCATACCCAGCTGGATTCTGGATTGCTGTTCGTGTGAAGCCATGCTGCGTGAGCTCGGAGCTGAAGGGTGTCACGTAATCCTGTACCTCTCGAACCATCCAGTTCTCTTTGACGGCCCAAGCGCCTTAAGTAGCTAAAATGTGGGTTTATTGGGGGAAGAAGTAAATAGACACCCTGTCTTGTAGTTACTAATGAAAGAATCAACATAGAGTTCAGACCCAACCGATAACCTAAGAATCAGGGGACTTGCCAAATGGACTGAGACAGTGTAGGGTTGGATGGAGTGAAATGCACCTGCGTGCATACTTTGGAGATAGAGATTGATGAGTTCTCGTCTCTAAAGGAATTGTCGTTTTCAGTTTATATGTGTGTCTAGGCATTGAAAATTATTTGCAGATAATAACCTTCCGTAAGTTGTAAGTCTCTGACTACAGCTTGTGTTCTCCTCGAAGTTTCTTAAAGTATGCTCTACAAATCCCCTGAGCAGAACCACCTGGGGAGCTTGTTAAAAATGAAGATCTGCCCACACACACCCCTCACCCCCTGGTGGCTGTGGAGTTGGGTGCAAAGGCAATATTTTTCTTGCAAGAAGCAATGTAGATTCCTGGGCACTGACTCAGACTTCCCAAAGTCAAGTGGGCCCAGGAATCTGCGAGGGGATTCTTCCACAAGCTCATGTTGGAGAACGACTGCCCTTGAAAGTCGTCAGTCTGCTTAACGTTTCGTTTTCCTCTCATTAGAAGTGCGCAGTTCCATGTAGATTTCATTATCCTTTCCTCCCCGTCCATCCCCAAAATGATCCAGGAACTAGCTGAATTACTGGAGGAGGAAAAGCTAAACTGTGTGCCAGTGCTCATCTTTGCTAACAAGCAGGACTTGCTCACGGCAGCGCCGGCCTCTGAAATCGCAGAAGGACTGAACCTGCACACCATCCGAGACCGGGTCTGGCAGATCCAGTCCTGCTCGGCTCTCACAGGGGAGGGCGTTCAGGTGAGATTACTGGTCCCCTGGCAGAGAGGCAGCCAGCCAGGATCACCTGTCTCACTGGTTGGGCTGATCTAGATGGAGAAAAAGATACAAAACAAAAAAGGCTTAGCTTGGCAGATGAACCATGCCAGGATACGAAGGGCATGGAGGAGTTTGATTCTTTTCTGTTTAGCAACCAATCCGATAGCATTTATCATTGCAGGAAAACCACAGATAAACACCCCACACAAACAGCAAACTAACCCATTGTTGGGGGTGGAGCATCAGACAGATGATTTCCAAGAGCTTTCCTAGCTCCCGGGTTCTTTGGTAATGGGATGGGGTTTTGTGCTGCGTCTGATAGTGCACGGAGGCTGCAGAGCCACCGATAACACGCACGCTGGTTACCCTTTCTTCCCGTGGCTGTCTCCTTCGCCCTCAGGGCTAGTGTCTGTTTCCTTCTAGTTCAGGCTAGTTTTCCACTGGGAAGCTTCTGCTTCCAGAAAGTTCTACAGTGTATTCTAAGGAACTGTAGTCAGAAGAGCAGACTTGCCCTCATTTGATATTAATTTAGGGCAGAAAATGATTGCATCTCAGATACCTAAGAGGCCACATCCTCAAAGAATGATAAACAGTTTCTGCTCTGATGCTTCCTACCAAGCGACCACGAGCCGCTTGACACTGTAACGTCTCTCTAGAACTACTCACTTCTTTTTTCTCCAGCCCTCCCATGTGCCACAGAACCCATTTTAGACATCTGGTGTACCTGCCAGGGCTGAGCATGTGACCGTGTGCTGTGAGAAGAGACAGTACTCTCTTGGATCCTGTGGGAGATTAACAACGTCTAAAGAAATGGTGTTTTCCATCCTTGCCGTATGGCCTGTCTCTCTCAGGACCTGAACAGTATGCATTTCTCTGAACTTGGTGTGTTAGGAAACAAGCCTCCGATTTGATTCTCGATCATTTTCCTGTAGCCTCTTTGCATGTCCCCTTTAATATTCTTCTTCCCTCTCTCCTGAGCCACTTGACACTAATTTGTCTTAAAACAGCCTGACTGCTTTTATCTCAGGCAAATCATCACTTTCTAGAATTATCTCAGTTGTTCTACCTGTTTGCTGCTTGTTTTTGTTTTTGTGTGTGTTCTACAAACAGCAGAGGTCTCCTTCTGTGCTGGACCTCTAGAGCTGAGGGCAGAGCAGTGAGCACCCCGCCCCCCGATTTCCTGATACCTGCACCCCCAGAATCTGTGTGTGTGCAAATGCATGTGTTTACATGTGCATATGTATGTGTGCTTGTCTTGGAGAGGGGTCCCAAGTAGTAGGGATTTCCTTGGTTATATCTCTAGAAGGAATTCTGGAGTTCTTTGGATCTCTGTGAGGTTTAGATTTGGGAAGGGGGCAAGTGTTAAGACTTCTTTATTTCCTTCATTTCTTCCTTCCCTAGATTCTGATTATAAAAGTAATATATTTTCATTGTTAATCATATAAAAGTTTATGTTGAAAGTTGAAGAAAAGCTCTTTCCTCTCCCCTAATCCCACTCAACAAAAGAACAAACTCCTATCAATACTTTTACTCTTTTCAAGTCTCCTCTATAAATTGCAGTTCTATATGGATTATGTATCTGTCAGATCTTGAATTAATGGCATTTTTCAGCTTAATTTACAAGCTGGTTCAGCAAGTGTTCTGCAATCCAGAATGGTTTTGAATAAGTAAACAATGATCATGTTATTTAGTTTCTCGTTTTAAGAAAAAAATCAGGTTTTGCCTGAAGTATTCCTCATGATTGTGCATAAGAGGGTATTCAGGAGGCCTGCGGATATTTTGCTGACAATGAGGCCCAGGAGAAGATGACAGCTTTCTTGTGTTTGTACAAACCACTTCAGCAGGAGGACTCTGCCTTTCTAGATGGTTTAGGATACAAACATGGAAAGTATAGAATATCGAGGTTGGGGGCTCCAAAGTCAGAACTAAAGACAATAAATACATTGAGTGTCCCTGCTCCTAAGAAAGTAGGAATTGACAGCTCTGGAATCTTCTTTCACTTGACCAGAGTATTGAAAGGAAGAAAAAGCAAAGCCAAAATTAACAGTGAGGCTCTTGTTTCTCAGCCTTTAGGATGCAGAAATGGGGAGATTAGAGTTATCTAGAGCCAGTATTCAGAGTGAGTGGTGGCATTCAATAAAGGGTCCTTCTTCAGAGCCGAGAACCTGGGAGAGAGGGCTTGTCATCGTCTTCCTAGCCCCACCCCGCCGATCAGGGAGAAATGACAAGGCTAGAACTCGAGTTCCTGACAGTGTCCTCACCGTGGACGGTGGTGCCCTTTAAGTCACAGTATCTTGAAACTAAAAATGCAGTGAGCTCGCAGACAGGGTGCGCCAGTCAGGGGTGGGGTTTAAAATCAACCATTTTGAATCAAGTGAGACAATTGTGTATTGGTCTGATTTTATTAAAGTTCTTTTCAGATCAGGGACCTTCAGCAACCAGATTCACAGGAAATGATGTCAAGAGAAATCCAACAAAGACCTGGGAGAGGGCGGGAAAAAAGATGTTACAGGGAGGAGAAATAGTTTGAAGGTCACTTAATTAGTTTAGTAGGCAGTACCGTGGTGATAGAAGTGGGTAGTTAAGACTGGGATTTCAAGGTTAATGAGATTAGGTTATGGTTAATAGAATGATATAAATTTAGAGAATTTAACCATTATTTGAAATGGGTTATTTAATAAAAATGTTAATTAAGAAGGGAATCTGCTGTCTATTGTCCTTTAATGGTAACCTTTGGGGACTGGAGAAAGGTCATGGAGTTTTCTGTGGAAATGCATTTCATGCTTTTCATTGGGGGCCATTGACCAGCCCCTCCTCAGGTTACATCTGTGACCTAAACTCTTGCCCACTCAGCCAGTTCCTTGATTTTCACTTTTAAAAGAGCCACTTAGGTGGAGTTATTTTTCTGTATTGCTTAGTTCAAGTATAGGCCTTTAATGATTCTTATTAATTAAGGCTTTATGTATTCCTAAAAATAAAAGACTTCACTAGAATATCTGTAAGTTCACTTTTATTTTTATATAAAGGATAGGTGCAGGCAGGAATAAGGGTGAGCAGGCAGGTAGGCAGGAAGAGAGAGGAAGAAGTATTTATTTATTTGATTTGATTGTTCATCTTGGTGGTTCCCCTGGCGTGAGTGTCAACCTCGGTCCTTGGGATGTATGTTGACTGCATCTGGTGGCGACTATGGCATGCCAAGATCACTTTTATACAAGGATACTGTGTATAATGACTAAAATTCCCTAAATTCTATTTTATCCTCGCACTCCAACCTCCCCTACCCCCCAAAACTGGTCAGTAATGGGCCAGACTACCAAAAGGATCAGATTTTCAATGGGGCAATTAACATCTGGCAACATAGCTCTAATGACCTTGGAAGAAAATGTACAAAGTTAAAAAAAAAAAAAAAGTCCTGGACTTTGTTAGACTTTCAGGTATTTGAAGGCAGTCTCTCTTTACATTGTGTTGCGTGTCTGTGTGGAATCAAAATGCGTCTGAGAGACCTGACTCATCCTGATAGATAACAGTCTGCACCGGGTGCCCGGGGAAGAGCACACAGCCACCGGGCAGTGCCGTGCCTCCCAGGCTAAGAGGGCAGGTCAGTCTCTCCTTAGCCCAGGCGCTTAAACATGTGCTTTGAGATACAGAAGCTCAGGATTCCTGGGATGGATTTCAGAGCCTTGACCCACCTGAGGAAAATAAAAAGGTGCAGCCTTTGCAGGGACAGGCAGTTCCTTGTGTGGTTCAGTAGTCCCTGCTCTAGGTGTGGAAATTGACTTTTGAGGGCTGCAGGAGAGTTGGGAACAGATCTTTTTTTGCCTGATTAATGGTGACGAGGAAGCCAGCCCATCAAGTCATTAAAGCGGGCTTTCATGGCAACCTGTCAAGTGCAGAGCATAGGCACCGGCACAAGAAGCTGAAGGAGAGCATCAATCTTGGAAACTCTGTCCCGCTGAGAGGCCCATAGTCCAGAGCAGTGATCAGAAGAGACCCAGTTATGTCAGAGCTGCAGGCAGAAAGAGGAGAAACTGAAACATATCTGCAAGGGAAAACCTCCTCAGCCAGGCAGCTTTGTAGACAGGAGGCAGCCTCCCTCGGTGCCCGGCCTTGCTCCCGCCTCTCGTGTTCAGCAGCGAGCCTTGGGACTCATGCTTTTCTTTTCCCTGAGTGTCTAGAAGATGTAGTGAACAAAGGATCTGGCTTAGAGCCTGAGAAAGATGGAGAGAAATCAATTCCTCTTCCACCCACAGAGCTGAAGTTGAATCCCGAACCACGGTTCTCCCTGCTGGTCTAGTTCCACGTATTTGAAGACCCCTTTTTCATCTAAAATGTATGTGTGTGATTAAAATTATAATGGATTAGGATTTCCTTTCGAAGCAGAAATCAGCAGTTTCACCAGGTCTCTAGCCTTACGCATATAGACCTGCCTACAGGTTTGAGCCAGAAGGTTCTCCCGGTGTTGCTCTTCGTGCCCCCACCTCGTGTTCATCATTTCTTCTGGCATCTGTGCCACAATCCCTGCCTGCCTCCCCCAGCAGCAGCGCGGTCAGCTCCTGGCGTCTCACCGGGTGGAGACCACACGCAGTCTGAACCCGGATGTGCGCTCTACTCCAGAGCGCCCTCCAGAGGCAAACTCGGCATTGGCCGGCCCAGTTTTTATTTCCTGTTTCCATTTCGGGACTTTTCCCTTAATATGCCAACGGAATTTCGGTATTTTTAAAAAATGACACTTACCATTTCTTTCTCGGCCTGGCATGAGTTGTTTTTGACTCGAAGTGCACATGGAACAGCTTATCTGCAAGTCAGACCTTAGGTTTATTTTTAAATTTTCAAACCTTTATGTAGACTAAGAAAGCAAGCTCAGGACTTGCCATTTTTTCTCTCCCTCTCTGGTGCAGTGCCCTTTGTCACCAGGAAAAAAAAAAAAAAAGACTAGCAAGCAATATTTTATGTATGCTGCATCCAGCTGCTCCTTGACCCTGGGGGCCCAAGGGCACAGTGGAATGGGCTGCATCGCTCAGTAGGGCCTGAGCTCCGGCGGTTGCCTTAAAGCATCACCGATGTGGCCGTGGAGTCCTCGTGGCGTTAAAAACCAGCGCCCCCAGCCAAGGCTGCCACGCTTCCTCTCAGCCACCAGGCCTGTGATGACGACGCAGTGGAGAGAGATCGAGTTAAAAGGGAGAGTGCCGTCAGAGACCACCATCCCCGCAGAAAAGGGCGCCGCCTTTGATCCTGGAAAGCCGAGATCTGTGATTAGTAGGTTTCCACCCATTTGGTCAGGGGCCGCGGTGGTTTCTCCCAGTGGTTAGAGTGGGGAATAATACACGACATGGTACTTTTTCTTTGCTCTCCGTGAGGCCAAACAAAGCTCAGCCTCTGAGGTTCCATTCCTCTCTTTAGTCGCTAGGATCCAACTGAAGCAAATCAATTCAAATTCAGTCTCAGCAAGGTGAGTCTGGCCCTGCGGCAGAGGAAGGGAGGGAGGACTGCTCCACACCTCAGGCTGTCATCCCAGGCAAGCAGATCACCTGTGCAGAAACTTGAGTCAAACCAGTTTTTAACAATAAAGGCTCAACCATTAAACAAACCTATGCTTTCATTTCCTTCTTTTGAGGCAGAGCAGTAACCTGCTTTAAGTAAACGATCACCTTTTCTGGTTTTTTTTTTTTTTTTTTTTTTAAAAAAAAGCGCCGCCCAATGATGGCAAGAGCGGTGTGCACACTCATTCGGCAGGAGCAGAAGGCGCCTCCTGTTGTCGCTGGGGTCTCCAAATGTAGCCTTTCCCCCAGAGGCAGTGGTCTGGGTGGGCAGTTCATCCACTAGGCTGGTGCCTAGACCTGGTACCTGGCCGCCTAGGGAGCTTGAGAGTTGAGGGTCAAAACCAGCCCGGCTCCTGCAGAGCTTCGCTCTACGGGGTGTGTTGCTATGAGGCGTCGCTGTCGCTGTCGCTGGGCGGGGGCTGCTGCCCTGCCCCTGTGTTCCGGTGGAAGTCGTGAGGAAGGAAACACTGGAATCCTCCCTTTCCCAGCTTCAGGGTGAGTCTCTGCCTCTCTCTACGCAGAGCTCCTCCCTCCCGCATTCTGTGAGCAAGGTGGGTGGTGAGAGCATGGCGCCCAGGCTGGATTGGCCGGGTTCACGCCCGCCTCCGCACGCTCTTCTGAAGTGGAGGGAATCGTGCCGCTTCACAGGGTTCCTGTAGGGCAGGCTCCCTGCTTGGGATCTTGGACAACGCTGTTATCTTTCCCTTCCGGTGGGCAGCTTGGCACATCCTGTCCCTGTTTTGACCAGGTTGCCCCCCTGTTGACTCTTGCCTCCTACACTTCCAAGTGAGGTTCTTCTCTGGGTAATAACAGGAAGATACTCAACCCCCAGACCTTTCAGATCAGAGGGCCTTGTAGCCAGGCAGCCGCAGGACTTTGCCCCCTTTCCTTCTCCCAGGGCTTCCCACGCTCCCTGGGGTGCTGGTGGTCTTTCAGGGCCCCGCAGCCAGCAGGTCAGCTGGTGGGTACCGACCTTTGAGCGCCCTCTGCTGGCCGGACGCACAGCAGCGGCTTTGCGCCGCCCTCACACATCTGGAGGAGGACACTGCCCCTCAGCAGGACTCAACCCTGTAATCCCCCTCTGCCCGCACAGCAGACACCCAGGAGAGAGCTGTCCCTCACCCTCCACCTTCTGCTTCAGGGTCCTGCAGCTGAGTCAATATTTTTCCTATCTGACTGCATTCATGTTCAGTGACATATAATAAAAGAATCCCCCCCATAATCAGCCATAAAACAAGAAAAGAAATGGTATTCCTGTGGCGTGGGAACTCTTGATTTCTCCGAGAAGATGACTTGATGAAATATTGCAGGTCTCGATAGAGGGAAAAGTACTGAGGTGCGCACCCTCCATATTGTGTACGGGCTCCTGGCAGCAGAAAGAACCGCAGCTGCGAAGGCCAGAGAAGGTGGTTACCTTACTCTTCCCTCTTTTATTGGTAAAATCTCTCTTTCTCTCCTGGCAGGTGATTTTTTTTTTTTCCTTTCCTGGAAACCTATTAGCTACTAAAATTAAACATGTTTCTCTTTAAATTAATCCTCTTCATAAACTTGGCCTGAACGTCGGCCTCGGCTTTATAGAGCAAGTAGCTGACCCAGTTGTGACTGGTGTCGCCTGTGGAGCCCACCTTTGCTCCCCTCGGCCTGCCTCCACCTGGGGCTCTTCACCTGTGGACTTGCGCCGTTGCCAGCCGCATCTCAGCAGATGCCGGAGGTCTGCTCTGGGACGGCCACAGATTAGCTGGTTCTCCTGCCCAAGTGCGTTGACGGCGACTGCTGGAGTTTTAATCACTGTAAATCCAGGTTATGTTCAGATTAGCCAGGAGATAGGATGCCTGCTGGTTGTTTTGCAGTGATGTATTGTTTATGGGATTAATGCGCCGAATGGCCAAGGGTGTCAGCTGATATTTATTACTTTAAGCTGCCTCAGCTGTTCAGGTTCAGCAGCTAGCTCCATGGTCACAGAAAACGCGGGGCTCTGCATGTCGTGTTTGCCCTGGGACGTGCAGACGTGGCCACGACCTCAGCGAGCAGGTGTTGCAGCGGCAGGAGCAACGGGGACGGGACAGGGGCTCAGGTGAAAAGGGTCCGTTGCCAGAGCCCCCTTTGATTTCGTTCTGGGTTACTGTGGGAACGCTGTCCACCCCCGGAGGTCTGAGAGCAGAGCTTTCGGGGATGACTCGGGGTTGAAAAGGAGGTCACCTCTGGCAGGCCCGGCATCCACGAGAAATCATGCCTCCTGCCAGGTGGCTGTAGGCACTGTGTGGCATTTACCTCTGTCCCTCTCCAGCTTTCTAAGAGAGAACAATTTCAAGGTCACTGTGCCTTTAAGGGAGCCGTCTCCCCAGTCCCTCTGCTTGGTAGTGCTTAAAGCTACAAGAATCAGGCCAGGCCCTTTAAACCAGTCTGTGGTGCGGCACAAAGAAATAAATGCACACTGCCCCAGTGTGTGTCTAGTAACACACACTGCAGTTGGTTTGTTTTTCCAAAAAGAAATTTAATTTCACCCAAGTGTCCACTGTCACACTGTAAACACACTGGAGCACCAGAAGGGTGGCTTATTGAATTAATGCCCTAGCAAAGGTCAGCTTTTAGAAAAAGCCAAAAATGGTTGGAATCTTTCCTGATAGCTCCTTAATCGGGCCTTGGATCCAGGCAGATGTGTTTATTTTTTCAGAGGGAGTTCCTGAGGACCCACCTCAGGTTCAGATACTGGGTGCTCCCTTCTTCCTCCCTCCTCCACCTCAGGAGGTCACTGGCTGTAGCTGGGCCCCTGGAGCAGGCAAACTCCCTAGAGCTGGTGCTTGGGAGGGAGGGCCCAGGACCCCTCCTCCCCAACTGGGCTTGAGTGAATGGTACGTTTTCTTGCAACTAACGCTGCCTTTCTCTGCCCATTTCCCTCAAAGGACGGCATGAACTGGGTCTGCAAAAATGTCAACGCAAAGAAGAAATAAAACCGAGACGAATGGAGACGCAGAAGCTGTGGGAGCTGAATTCTGTCATGAAAAACACTAATTTGCTGCTTTCTGACCAAATGTTTTTCCATCTGTGTATAGCTACAGCTGTTCGAAGAGAGGGAACAGCACAGTTTAAAAAGAATCCCCATTCCAGCAGTAGATTTAACTGATCTCTGAGGTTCAGTATCATTTTTCAAATAAAGGAATTATATTATTTCCTTTGCATAATTGAAATAGTATTAAATGTCTCAAAGCACATGATTAGAAAATGAGATCTTTTAAATGAGCAAGAGATTGCATTGCAGTTTAGATAATTCCAGTGGGCTTTCTTTTAAAAAAAAAAAGGATGATCAACTGATGCTGAGTCCCTTTTATTTACTGACCTGTCCTTTACACCCCACTCTATGACTCTGAAAATGCAGGCAGCGTTTGCTGGCTCTGGCCAGTGGGTTTTACCATTACCAACTGAACCAGAGCTACAGCCAGACGCAGAAGCTGCTGTGAGGTGGGGCGCCTGGGGGGAGTAAGAGCCAATGATTGAACCATCTTGTCATGCAGGTAGGAAACTGTGTAATCCTCACCCTTTGGAAAGAAGGCGGGGAAATCCTTTCTTGCAAACAAGTCACCACAGAAACATACCCTCTCCCCAACCCCCTCCCAGCCGACCACACAGAGAAGCAAATTCTTATGACTTTTGACTATAATGACATCTGGAATGTAAGGAGAGGTGGGAGCTTTAATTCCAGAAAAATTACAAGGTCTTTAAAAAGCTCTCACATCGAGGACTCAGGCTAGCGTAAACAGGCTCTCTTCAGTTCAGTGGAGCAGTGAGCTGCCGACTCTGAGATTAGCTGGCTTCTCCAGGGCGTCCTATAGAAGGGATTTCTAAAGCTCAAAGAATTCTGTGTTTAAATGATCACAATAGGCCGCTGCTATCAGATTTTAAAAATAAATGCAGCTTTACCATGAACCTGCTCCACCAAGAAAAGCCAGGCAGATCGATTTTTAGAAAAGATCAATTTTTACAGGGCTGGCAACGGGGTGGTGTGGGATGCTGGTGGGTGGAGAACGCTTGTTGCTGGGAAGAACGGGTTGTGTGACGGCAGGGGTCATGCCCAGGGTCAGCCAGCTGCCCATCTCCCCTGCCTATCTCCAGCAAAACATGACCTCTGTTGATTGACTGGAGCGAGATGGCAGGAGACACCTTCTCCTGCCCCATGCTGCAAGAAGAGCTCATTTCATTGAGCCTAAAGAAATCCCCGGCTTCAGACATGGGAAAGCAGGCCAGAGTGTTAGCCAGCTACTGAACCGAAATGCTGGTGCTTGAGCTCAAGGGTTTTCAGAGAATGAATGAGAGACTGTGTAGTTGCTGGTGGGTCTCAGGAGGCCAGCTGCCTTTTCATCCTGGGTGGTGGCCCGTCTCCAACCCAGCAAGGCCTGTGAGCAGACCGAAGGGGCCATTCCAGCCCCTGGGCCTCCGTGGGCTTTTCCGGACAGAGGTGTGCAGGTGAGTTGAGGCAGGGCCAGCTTCAAAGGCAGTCCCGGTGGAAGTCGTTAACAAACGGCAGACATGAAAAGGTACACAGGTCGGCCAGACCTGTGAGGACTTGCACAGCAAAAAGTGAGACTTTTTAAACAGCCTGGCTTCTTGTTGCCTGCAGCCGCTGCCGCTGTCATTGGTGCTGACCGACCCGGCTTAGAACAGAGCAAAACGATGATGAGAAGCAGAAACCCCTCTTCCGTCTGGCAGGAACTGTGGTTCTAGCACTTGAGAGTGGGTTTTCCCTCCAAATGGTGCACCAGAGATGTTATCTGAGTGGCAAAGCTGCTCTGCGGGCTGCAGCTTCAGAAGGCTGCCGTCTGGAACTTTGACTCCGGCTGCGACAGGCCGGGGTCCTGTTCCTTCACCACCAGCTCGGGTACCGTTCTAACGAGCCCTCCCAAGTCCTAGCCAACAGGCAGAAGCCACTTGCCCTCCAGTGATAACAGCCTCTGTGAATGGTCTGATGGGCTATTCGCCTAAAGACTGGGAAGTTGTCGGGTGTCAACTTTCATCTTCCCTCAGCCCTCCTGAGCCCTCCCGCGGCTCATGAGGTGGATGAGAGGACCCTGGAAAAGACAGCGTTTGAAAGCTCCCATTTGTAAAAACAAAATGCTTCCAAAGTCCCCTTTCCACTCCCCAGCCCCACCCCCACCCCCTGTGGCCAAGACCCAAGACAGAAATTGAAGCTGGAAAGGGGATACCCTTCTTCCCATCCTCCTGTCCCCGAGAATCAGAGCCCTGCATCTGAATGTGCCAGGGAGCGGGCCCGGGCCAGAGGCCGGCGAGGCCTGGGACAGGCCCAGGATGTCACGCCAAGCAGCTGTGGGAAAAACGCCGGCCCCTCCCAGCCTCGCGACCTACCCCTGGCGGCTCCTTCTGGCTGGATTCCCTGGGCCCAGAGCAGCACACCCTTTCCCCTTCACTGTCCCTGGGTTACTATGGAAACAAGGGTGTCGCTGATGTGGGCTGAGCTGGGGAACATGCCTGTGCACAGCTGAAAGTCAGCGATTGTGCCGGAGGGGAGAGAAATGTGCAGGGGTGAGAGGAATTTGCAGCTCCCTAAACTGCTGGAAGGACAAGTCCTGGCCCCCTCCGGCCTCCCTCCAGCTTCTCTCCTCTCCTGGCTTCTAACAAATTTCTTTATTCCCCTCTGGGCTAAAGTGGTGGCTATTTTTGTGCCACTCCGTGCCCTACCCTCACTGTCCCCGGCTCCTTATCTGGCCTGGCCTGGAGGGTGACACCATGTCCCCCTCGCCAGGACTCGTCCCTTGATTCCCGTCAGAGTTTGCTTTGATTTCTCTTTCCTTCTCAGAGGCCAGTTCTTGCTGCCTTTTATTTTTAGGTCTGCACTCCATGTGGTTTCAGGGTTCAGTTGGATCCAGGAGAGATTCTTTTTTTATAGTCCCTTTAGAAAATGATAATCAAAGGAAAGGACATGGTATTTGGTCATGTGGAAAATCCAATGTATAATTTAGACGTCTGTCAAAAATCCCACAAATAAAATTTAGCTGAAACGAAGGCAGCTGGGAAAACGTGGTGTGTTCTTGGCTGAAGCTCAGAGCCACCTAAAGGTGTAGTCCGTCCAGAGGTTAGTTCTTCAAGTGCTTCCTTCAGAAGTTGCTGATGGTAACATACCCACAGCAACAACAGACAGAAACCCTCACTGAGCCCCTTCCACACACCGGGCATTCCATATCCACCGTGGGGCGGGGCAGCATTAGTCCCACTTGACAGCTGAGGAAACTGAGGCATATGGGCACGGTAAGGAACTTGACCCAGATCACAGAGCCATGAGTGCAGGAGGGCGGGGAGCCAGGGTCTGAAGGCTGCAGCTGCCTCCTCTGGAGAACAAAGACAGTGTGGTCCAGTTCCCAGCGGTCACAGTGCCCAGCCTTCCCAGTCCACACCATGCAGCTCCGCCCAGCACCGTTGCCCAGCGTGGTGAGTGTCCTTTGTCCTCAAAGCAGCATAACTGTGTATTCCTAACTGCCCTGAATGTTGGAGGAGGGAGACATGGGGAAATGAGGGCGGGCAAGAAGGCTTGCAATGACCCAGTACCTGCTTCTGGGTCTGTCTTCTGAGAGAGTTCCAGAGAGAAGAAAAGACTTGCCCGAAGTCGCACAGTTGATGGCAGAGAGGGCGCCAGTCCTGAGCTCTGGACTATGGAACAGAAGAGCTTTGTCTTTTTCTTCAGAGGTCTGGCCCCCCAGGGTGACCTGTAAAGGGTGGGAACAATCAAAATATGAAATAATGAATGTATTTACATATATATACACACACATATGTATTATACATACATATGTATACACGTGTGCTTCTTCCTCCTCTCCCTGCCTGCCTGCCTGCCTGCCTACTTGCCTTCATTCCTGCCCCTAACTCAAAATATAAATAAAAATTTAAAAAGAAAGTGCAAGCTGTTGACAGACTAGAGGGGAGCTAAAGGCAGGAGGAGAAAGTCTGGAGTCACCAGCTAAATGTTGGGGCATTCAGTTAAACTTGAATTGCAAATAAACAAGGAGTCATTTTCCTTTCTTTTTTGTTTTTAAGAAAAGGTGCAAGCAGGAATGAAGATGAGTTGGTAGGGAAGCAGGAAGAGAGAAGGGAAAGAAGCATTTTCATTCACTTTATTGAGTTTTTCCGCACTGCTGTTTCCAGCTCCTGGCCCTGGAACTCAAAGCCAGGAGTGTGTAGACTGTGTGCCTTTAGAGGCAATTGGCCTAGCCACTTGTCCACCAGGGCCCATCACAAAGAACCACTTTTCATATACATATTGCTCAGGCAATATTTGGGACATATTTATAATACTCAAAAACAAATTCATTGTTTAGCTGAAATTCAAATTTAACTGGCCATCCAGGTTTTTGTTTTTTTCATTTTTGTGGTTTTGCTGGATCTGGTAATTCTATCCTGAGCAAGGCACAGTGAGGTACAAGTCAAGTGTGTTCTCTGGATCAGGGAGCTTGAGGGTTCAACCCTTGTCCATCTATAGATCAGCCCTGTGATCGACCAGTTGCTTACTTTCTTGAAGTCTTGCTTCTTCACGCATGAAGTGGGACTAAAGTGGTAGGAAGATTGAAAAGAGATAGGAAGTGGGTGTACCCTGATGGTCTGGCTGATGAGTCCGCTGCGGTGTGGTCCACGTACGTCCCAAGGACCCAGGTTCGAGATCTGGGGCTGTGGGGAAACAACCAAGATGAACAATTAAATTAAATAAATGAGTGTTTCTTCCTCTTCTCTTCCTGCCTGCCTCTGCTTGCCTTCATTCCTGCCAGCACCTTTAAAAAAGCTTCCTTTAAAAAAAGAAAAGCAATATAAATAAAGAGCCTAGATCTAGGGCAATACCTAGCACACAGTAGGGAGATGCTTCGCTTCAGATTATCTGTGATTTAACTCACAGGTTCTCCAGAATATTAGATGAAGTTATGTATGTGTGGTGCATCTAGGCTTTCAATCATGTAATAACTGGCAGAAATGCTGGAGTTCAGTCCCCCAGGATAAGTGCCCACTCTCCTCCCCTCCCACATGGCTCTGTGACTTTCAAGGCAACAAGCACAGCAGCCCCCTCCTCTCCCCTCCTCGCCGGGGCTCCCAGGGCCAACCCAGCCACACCTCCTGCAATTAGATTTGTAAGTGGGAACAGGCTCTTGTCAGAGGCTCCTGATTGGCTCCAGGCAAAAACACAGTTTAGCGCTCAGTCAAGCTGCATTTTAGGGCCTCTGTCTCTCTCTCCCCCTTCTCCCCCCTTAATTGCAATCTGTTCAGTCATTTCCTTTTCCAACACTGCAGAACAGAGAAGCTGCAGCCCCAGGAGCCAGGCAGGGAGGAGGGAAGAGCTCCCGCTCCCTGCAGTGCATCTGCTAGTCCAGCAGTAAGTTAGAGTGAGTGTGCGTGTGTCCGGTTACACACGGGCATGCCAAGACATGCTGACAACCAGGCCCCAACAGGGCAGAGCAGGGCAGTTTATTCAGTGGGCAGCACTCATACCAGGTTCTTCACAGTTATTACCTGTGGAGTCCTCGCAACAGCATTATTAACTGCAGGCGCTGTTCAGGGGTCCGCAAAGGGCTCCCAAAGTTGAATCACTCGCTCAAGATTTGCACCCGGGCCTGATTGCTGGGACCCAAGCCCATAGCTTCTCCCCTCTTGGCTTCTGAGCTCAGAAGGAATCCTTGGTCACTAAGAGGTTTCTTTTCCCAGAGGGAATAGCAGTGTCCCAGGGACAAAAGAGCTTTGCTAGAGAAATGTAATATGAATGACAGAATGGCAGAAGCAAGCTGAGTGAAGGCGAGCACGTCTTAGGGAGAACTTGCTTCAATACCTGAAACGGAAACCTGCGGGAGCTGGGGATGAATTACCACGTAGCTGAGCAAACTGTTACCCCTGTTAGTGAGGCCCTGAGCTGATCCTTCCAGTAGCCAGTGAGGTAACCATTTCCACCTCCATTTCCACCTCCATTTCCCAGCTGAGGAAACCAAGGCTCTCCAAGGTTACGTCACTACAATCACAGGACCAGAAAAGACTTAACTGGGCTTCTTGCTGACTCGACTACCATTTTTCCTCCATGATACCAACACCGTGTGGACAAAATGCCTGCGGGCTGCGGGAGCAATTGGGAGTCGAGGTCCAGGAAACGGGGAGCGAGGCCAGGCCTACCTCTCTTTGCCACTCTCCTCTTTCCCAAGATTGACTCCGGGACTGGCTTGACACCAGTTATCTCCATTCTCACCCAGGACTCAGCAGCCGCATCCAGTGGCTGGCCCACAATGAGGGGCCAGCAGCCTGAGGGAGCCCACAGGGACCCCTGCAGGGAAAGAAGAAAGGGCCGACTGCATGACCTTATTAACAGAATGCATGTTCCTGTCATCAAGCAGGCCTGTCACCTGGCCTCTGATGACCCACACAGGAGAAGCCCCCAGTCAGGGTGCAAGGCTTGGCACGAACTGAGGGACCCTCAGTTGAGGTTACAGGCTGCTCAGCCATACTTGGTGACTTTGGGCTGTCACACCAGGCTGACCCCTCCCTGGGCCTGCTTCTCAGCACTCCCCCAGCCCAGCCCCAACCCACCCGGACAAGCTGCTCTGGGAGTTGGTACCCACTGGCCTGCCTTCTCCTGCCTCCCTTGCTGCCAAAAGTTCAGCTCATGAGTAATTAGGCTGATGCCCCACCCCACACCTGACACCCTTGGATTCTGTCTGGCGACATGGAGCAACTCAGATCTGGAGCTTTCAAATATGGATGGGCCTTCCCTGGAGTTGCCAGAAGACAGGGCCAAAGCCCGTCTTTTGCCTGGTTGCCACAGATGGCTTTTCGAGAGACGGGGATAAGGAGCTTTGGTGTGTAAGCAACAGCCCATCCTGGGATCGAGGCACACCATCCAACCCAACTGTCCCTCCCATGTCCTCGACTCCTGCGGGACTTTGGCCTCTTCATCCTGACTCACTCCCCAGACCCCTTCCCACCCTGAGACCTCTGGAGCTATTAGAGCAGTGTGTTGGGAGGAAGAAACGGAGGGAGGAAGGGGCACTGAGGGGCTGGGATGCTGCTCCAGGCGGGGGTGGGGGTGGGGGGGGAGACGCTTGCAGCGTCTTCACAGCTGCAAGCAGCCCCCAACCCGGTCTGTGAATGGGCACATCACCCCTCCCGCCCGCCTGCCACCGCTCCTGAAACAGTTGGTCCTAATGATCAAGAAGCAGGCAGGGCAGCTGCGGCATTATCCATATGCATGGGAGGTGTATATTTATCCTCACGTCCCACCCCACCCTGCAGCTGCTGCCGCCCCCTCTGCCAGGAGGGTGAGTGGGCACGAGCGCCCCCGCTGCTCCCGCCCTGCTTCCAGCCCTCACTCCCCAGCCCACGCCCACAGCCTTCACTTGACCCATTTTGGAGGCAGAAGTTTGGTGTGTTTGAGAAGGAGAGAAAGCGAGAGTGTGCACACATCATTTCCCCAGTTGGTGCTTTTGATGTCCTCTGAAGCATCTTGATTGCGGACGTACAATGGCATCTTGCTGCCAGCGCTCCCGCAGCAGCTTTTAGCTCTGTGCCGCCTCCTCCCCGGGCCGGGCTTTTCTGCTGACTCCGGGGCCCATGGTTGGCTGGCAGGGGAGGAAGAGGCCTGAGCTGGGCTTCCACCCTCGCCTGAGCAGTGGGCTGGGAGGCCTCACCTCGGTCCTTCCGGCTCCTCAGGGCCAGGCTGCCCACTGACCCCCTCAGGTGGACTCCCTCTGCCTCCAACTGGCCACCTTGTTGCCCCAGGCAGGCTGTCACCCCTTAGAGCTCAGAGCCATTGCACTGAAATGTCATTTCCCTGCTCAGATGCCATCAGAGGCCATACTGCTATGGGACATGCAAGGCCTAACTATTTACCCTGCCATTCAAAGCTCTGCTGATTTAAGTTTATTTTAAAAAAACTATTTTTTTTTTTTAAGGAAAGATGCAGGTAGGAATGAAGGCGAGTAGGCAGGGAGAAGAGAAAGAAGCACTTTTATTTTTCATGTAGTTATTCACACTGGTTGTTTCCCCCCAGACCGGGTGCTTGAACACAGGGGTATGTGGCCTCGGGCTCCTTTGGAAGCAATTCACCTAACCGCTGCTGTGCCAGGGTGCACCTGATATAAATTTAAACCCTTTAAACCATTTTTTTTAGTACTTTATTGCAGTAACTTTTTTTCAGACATTAAAATAAACTCATATGTGTAGAATCCCCATATGTGCAGCTTCCCCATTCCTTAGATATTTATCAACACACACGGCCCTCCACCACATCGCCAAGTGTCCTTCACCACTGTCCACCACCTCTTGGCCCCCACACCCAGTCCCTATTGATAACCTTAGTTCTAATGCAAGTATTCAAGCAAACGCCCTTAAAAAAAAAAGAGTAGGTAAAGGCAGGAATGAAGGCAAGCAGGCAGGTAAGTGGGAAGAGAGAAGAGGAAGCATTTTATTATTAACTTATTTATTTATTTATTTATTATTCATGTTGGTTGTTTCCCTGACCCTGGGTCTTGAACCAGGGACTTTGGGATGCATGTGGGCTGCATCCCATGAACTAAATTGCTAGGTCACCAGGGCATGTCCCCAAGCCTTCTTATATCCCTGTCGATCATGGTCTCACACGGTTAAACTATCCTCACTGCATCCCGACCTAACCTCCACACTTTTATTTCCCCACCTGTTCTACAGCGGCCTCCTTCCTGGGGTGTCTGGAGCCTCTTCTTACCCCACTTTTAGGGCATGATGCCTTTCGGACCTCATCACTCACAACTCTACCCCCTCACTCATCCTTTCCGGCCACCTTAACCCCAAACAAGCATCTTCTGCTTCTTGCCTTTGGTCTTGTCCTCTCTGCCTGGAACACTTGCCCCAGGCAGCCCTGGACCTGGCCCCCTCACATTCTTGAGGTCTCTGTTCAATGTTACCTTTTCAGGAAAACCTTCCCCAACTATCTCCCTACGTAAAAATTGTCATGTCCTCCCCCGACCCCCACCCCCGACATGCCCTACCTGCTCTCCATCTTCCTTTTCCTTCATAGTACTTACCTCCAACTCCCATCGGTGGATGGATTGTTTGTCGTCTGTCTCTTCCCCATGAAATCATCAGCTCCAAAAGGACAAGAGTTTCATCCTGTTCACAGGTGCATCCCCAATAATGAAACAGTGCTGGCCGCCCTGGTGCTCAGGTGTGAAGTCTGTGGTTGCAGCGGCCAAGTCCACGCAAAAGCCCCAGGACCCAGGCCTGCAGCCCAGGACCGAAGCAAGCGAAATGAAGAACTAACTAAAGAAACGAAGTTGCTTCTTAAAAAAGAAGGAAATGGTGCCTATTATGTGTTGAACGAATAAATGAATGAAACAGGCACACACAAAAAATGAGTACTTCATGTTCCCCAAGGGCTCACAGGCTAGTGGGACATGTAGGTGTCACGGTTTGTAACCTGACATGCAAACTACAGTTAAATACCACGTGAGAGCACTGGGCTGGGCAAGCGTGACTGGGCCAAAGGAGCAGAGGTTGTGACGGCAGCCATGCCCAGGGCAGACGAGGCCGGCAGCAAGCCTGCTCTTGCCAGGCATGCTCCCGCGAGGCCTCACACCTCTGGAGAGGGTGAGGAGGGCTGCACAGAGGAGAGACTGAGGCGAGGTAGACAATCCAGCAAAGAATCCGTGGCTTCAAAGCTACCGGGACATGGCGTCACGTGGGCTTCGGGAGCACTGATGCTAAGATGCGAAGTGAAGAGTGGAATCCAGGCAGCTGCAGAGAATGGCACGTGGTGTGACTGGAGAGTCCCTTCGTGTTAGGCCATACTCTGCCCGTTGCATGGTGCTCCGCCCCTGCCCAGGGCCCTCCAGCAAGCGCACACAGTGGAGAGTGTCTGATGACAATTGCCACTTCACAACCAGGCAGTCAGGGCCTCCGTATGTCAAACGACTCACCACCATCTTTCCCGGCCAGACCAGAAGTCTACATCACCCTCGACACTCAGTTCTTAGGAATCTGCTCCCTCGTTCCACTTCTGACCTGTATTTTTTAAAAGAAGCATTTTATTTTCATTTAGTTGTTCACCTTGGTGGTCCCTCCTGATCCAGGACATGAACCCAGGTCCTTGGAATGCATGTGGCCTGTGCTCCTTCAGAGGCGACTGATCTAACCGCTACTCTGCCAGGGTTTTTGTTTGTTTGATTTTTAAGAGAATGGAAGGAAGGTAGGAAGGAAGGCAGGAAGAGAGGAGGAAGAAGCATTTTATTGAGTTAGTTGTTAATTTTAGTCTTCCCCTCACGGCCCTGGGCTACAAACCTGGGTGTTGGGGTTATATGTAGACTGTGCTCCAGGTGTGGGCTTAACACCTGAGCCACCAGGTGGGCCTCTTACCTGCATTTTTGTTTTCTTTTGAGAACAAGGGGAAAAGGAAAGAAGGAAGAGGAAAACAAAGCATGTTTATTTAGTTGTTTATTTTGTCGTCCCCCCCCCCCCCCCCGCCCGGCCCTCGGGCTTTATGTGGTCAATACCCTCATGTGTCAGTTGCCTGAGCCCCATGGGAAACCCCCTTCCCTGCAATCGTGAGCTGTTGCCTGGCTGCCTCTATCCCACCCCCACTCTGTCGAAAGCTATGCCACATTATCACCTCTTCTCGCCTTAATATAAATAATAAAAGCTAACCTATGGCACAGAGCGGTTGGGTTTGCTCTCAAGAAAAACCCAATGACTGAAGATCTAGGAGAAGTCAGAAATATCCTAGTTTGCTGCAGCTGCACTGACCACTCAGCATGGAAGGAAACCGGTTCCCTGTGGAGACACAGTCCCAGTACAGAACTCTGGATAAGTTCACTGCCAGGCCCTTGCTTCAGTGCCAGGGACAGGGAATTTCAGGGAAGAAGCCCTGGCTTTGAAAGTTTTTCCTAACTCAGGGCTGTGACTCCCACACATAGAGGAGAATATGGTAGAGGCCTAGATTCCTACTTATTCCTTGCAAGAACTTTCAGGGTGTCTTGAGTCTCTAAGTCTTTGGTACCAGAGAAACTCGACTAGAGACTGAACGCATCCTGCCCAGGACAGGAAAGCTTTTGAGGCTGTCGGTGGACAGCATAGTGTGTGGGCGTGTGCGTGTGTGCGCGCGCGTGTGTGCGTGTGTGTGTGTGTGTGTGTGTGGTGATGGTGGGGGTGTGGGCGTGGGGCCGTGTTGGAAGAAGCTGAAAGCATCTGCTCCTGTTCTTAAGGGCAGCCCCCCATGTTTGGGCCTCTAACCTCTCACATGAGTCCCCAACTCTAGCTGCCTCCACCCAACACTCTGGTCTGTTTCACAGTCCCCCAGCCTCCAAGTACATTTCTGGAATTTTTGCCCTGAATCCCAGGCCCCTGTCCCAGTACTGGGGAAGGGGCCACCCAAGAGTTCCCTCCGTTTGATTCCTTGTCCTTTAATTCAAACAAGACTCAGAGGGTTCTAGAAGCAGTACCAGGATCCTGGGTTCTAGAAGCAAGTTTTCCAAAACCACACAGGAAGACCCTGGCTTTAGAACAGGGGGAAAATGTGGAGTCTGTCCAGGGATACTCAGGAATCCAATTTACCTCCCTTTGCCCAAGGCTCATTCTTTGTGGGCTTAGGGCATTAAGGTGCGGAAGGCCCACCTCTCCAATTTATAGCTGGAGCTGACTAGGGAATCCCCCAGGGGCCAGGTCTGCTCTGGAAAGTGTTAATGGGTTCCCCTCCACCCTCAGATGGGAGAGAATGGAGGTGTCTGAGGAAAGGGTATGGCGACAATGACAGGGTCTGAGTGAGTGGGTGGGTGTGAATAGGGCCAGGAAGAACCCAGAAGTGAGGTTAGAAATGTGGGGTCTCAGTTTCAGGGGTGGGGGTGGGGGGTGCCTGGGCGCTTAGTTGATGGAGTCAGTCTCAGTTCTGGGTGTTCCCGGCAGTCCCTCCCCCTAACCCCCTGGGCCCTAGGGTGCCCTTTGAAGCCAGGAGGGGGCTTTGATCTGGGGTCTTTGGGGCTCTCAGCTGGCCGGGCCAGATGCCCTGGGTGAGGGGCGGCGGGGAGCCCTCCAACCCTCAGGACTCACCCTCCCAGGTCCTGCACCCCCTCTTGGCTGGGGGAGCGTTTCCGTCTGTCGCAGGGAGCACTACACCCCCTCCCCCGCCTTGCAGCTGTTCCCCAGCTGCCCGGCCCCACCCCAAAGACAGCTGGGCGAGAGGCCCTGGCGGGGAGCTGGGCGCAGCTGCTCGGCTGGGGGCTGGGACCAGAAGGGCAGCGACTTGAAAGAGCCGAAGGGGCAGGAAACCCCCAGCGGTCGCCTCCAGGCGGGCTCTGCACATCTGGGCCACAGGAGCCGCGCCCCCACCCACGACTCCCCCATTGGTGGGGTGGGGAGCGCTCTCGACACCGAGTCCTTCCCAGTCCTTCCGGGAAAGGGAGGAGTGCGGCCCAGGAGGAGGGCAACGCCTGGGGCATAAGGGCGGCAACCCGGGCAGGATGAGACGGAGGGTGTGCCTGCGGTGGGGGGTGGGGGGCCGCGGAAGGGTCGCAGCTGCGCACACCGGGGCAGGCTGGGGAGGGCCTAGGTCCCGGGGTCACTCCACGCTGCTGTGTCTTGCCCCCTTTTTAGGAGGTGGGTGACAGCTGCTCCTACAAAGCCAGGGGGCAGCTGTGTCACTGGGGACAGCTGGAGGGAGTGAGCATCTCCCTGCTTCCCTGGCTGGCCAGGCACCCCCAGGCCAACTGAGCAGCTGGCTACTTTGCCCACGCATGTGTGCCCAAATGCAATCGTGCTGGGTGGGCTCTCAGAGCTGGGGTCTGGTGGGTCAGGCTTCTTTCCCCCACGGCTCCACCACACCAGTCGAATCAAGATACCTGGAGAAAGGACTCCACCCAGCAGCTCAAACCAAAGTTGGCCAAGTGGGGACTGAAGTGGCCAGCTCCGTCTTGGCTCCCAACTTTTGACACAGATGTCCCAGGGTTCCTGATGACTAAAGGGACAGTGAGACAGGAGCAGATGTGAGCAGAGCTAAATGTCTGTCCACCAGCACCTGCCCCCTGGCATCCTTCCACCCTGGCCGGAGGGGTGCAGGGCTCCAGCCATCTGCCCACTCTCTTTAGCTCCAAACAGGTGCAGAGGAAGAGAAGGGGCAGGCCAGCTGTTGTCATGTTGCTCCTGGCTCTGGCTCCTTGCCAGAGTGGGAAAGCGGGAGGAATTAAGATCCACACACCCACACCAGACACACTGAGTCGTTTTCTGCTCCCACAGGACAAGGTAGAGGCACTTAGCAGAACCAAGACCCCGGTTTGGTCTGGCCAGTCCCCTGGTCAGGGGATGTGACCTGACCGTGGGCTCTAGCCTGGGTCCTTATATTCCTGAGAAGAGGGGTGACTAGGAGTTAGTGGGACTTGGACATCCGGTATAGGACTTACCCATGACTCCCCAACTTCATCTAGGTTTCTGGAGTGCGAGACACTCAGGTCCTGATTCCTTCCAGTCAGGGGTGAGAGAACTAGGCACCCAGTAGGGTGCCCCGGAGTCAGGAAGAGCACAGACCTATGCAAGATGTTAGGCAACAAACCAGAAATCCTTGCCACAAATCAGCTCCCTGACTCCACACACACACAAAGGGTCTTCATCTGTCCCCAGTCCCTCCTACCCCAGGGGTTCCTGTGACAAGGACTCTTGCCAGCCCCTCATGACAGCAATGCTCGAACCCCAGGATGTATCAGAATTGCCAGGAGTTAAAAATGCAGGTTCCTGGGCCCCTAGAGAGTCCCACTTAGTATAAGCTGGGGTGGGGGCTCAGGTATCAGTCCTTTCACTAAGCTCCCAAAACACATTAGACTTTGAGAAGCTGTCAAGAGGGATATCTTTTTCACCTTGCTACCCACCCTACCCGCTGTCTTCCCAGAGTGAGTTTTCCTGCCTGTCCTTCCTCCATGCTCAGGAGCAGAGGTTGGACCCCCAAGTCACCAAAAGCAGCACAGGACCCCCAGTGGGGACTAAGGACCAGTTACATTTCAATAAGACAGGTTCTCTTTGCTTCTATGCCCTGTGCCTGGCACTTAGCATGTGCTCAGTAAACATTTGTGGAGTAAAGGAAGTAAACTTTTCAAGTCTCAGAGAAAGGTATTTGTCTGTCCTTGCTAAGAACACGCTGGCACAACCTCAAGGGTCCATGAGCAAGGGGCTGGCCCAGAAGGCCCTCAGCAAACATCTGTCAAATGACGCCAAGGCCAAGGAGCTGCAGCTAGTGCCTGACAAGCCCACATTCACAGGCCTGAGGCAGAATCAAGGCGAGGAAGGCAGGGGCTTCCACCCCGAGGGACCCTCCCCACAGCAATGCCTGAACACCCCAGGCCCGGGGGAGTGGGGCAAGAGGCAAGGCAGGGAGTGGGACTGCGCCATTATGTTTATTAGAAGTTTGGATTTCAGTGTGTGCTCTAGACAGATTACAGAATACCTGCGCTTTGAGAACAGGAAGTCCACGATTCGTACAAAGTGCTCGCTACAGGAAGTTGCTTTGTCAAAATCCAGGCCAAGGCCCAACTCGGGCAGCCCCTCCTTCCCTGATGACCTCAACAAGGGCTGTGCTGTTTTTTCATTTTATTATTTCTTTTATTTCTTTATTATTATTAATATTATTATTATTTGCTTTTGCTGTGGTCACTACCATCGGCAAAGTTCCTTTTCCCCTTTCTTGGACATGGGGTTCCTGTCTTTCAGATTCCATTGAGGCTGAAGATGCCAGAAGCTGCTTGAGAAGTGGCCTTTGAACTCCGTCTGGGAGGATGGTGAGAAGGAAGCAGGAGAAATCATTCCTGGTTTTAAAAAAATAAAAAAAAAAAAAAAAAAAAATGCCCCACAATCTACCAGTCATTCCTTACTCAGTGATCAAACTGCTCAAAAGGAAAACAAAGAGAAACAGGCCAGTGGGCACTGTCCTTCCTCCCAGGGCTGAGGAGGGTTAGACCCTCCACCCCGGGTTGGAGGGGTGGAGCCCAGGCGCCTTCCAGCCACAGGAGGGAAGGGGAAGGAGTGGAAGAAACAAAGGAGACAGAGAGCTCAGCGCCTTGAGGTAGACGCTGTCCCAACTCCAGAGCCACCTGCGGCCCCGGCACAGGCCAGCTCCCACTGTCATAGGAGAGTGTCCAGGAGAGTCATTAAAAAAAAAAAAAAAAATCAAAACAAAGCCCAAAACAAAACAAAATCTCAAAGGAAAAGACCTGGGTCATGGAGGGGGAAGCGGGGCAGGACAGGAAGGTAGAAGGGCAGTCCTCCGGATGCGTAATTCCCGAGCCACTGGGGGCTGGGGGGAGACTCCCCAGCGTCCCACCGCCCGCGTGGCGTTAGCTCGTCACGTAGTGTTTGGTGGACGGCTGCCCGTACACCCTGTAGAAATCCTGGTGGCCAGGCTGCTGCGAGGCGTCGAGCCAGTCTCTGACCGCCAGGCCGGGAAGGGACGGGGGCACGGACGGTGCGGGCGGGAGCGGGTGTGAGTACTCCTGCGAGGGCACTGTCCAGGGGAAGTGGCCGGAGCGGGGGTAGGGCTGGTGGCCGCCATGGTTGGCCACGGAAGAACAGTAACAGTTGTCCACAGAACAGACGAGAATCTTGCGGCCGCCATACTGGGGGAGCATGGGCTGCTGGGCGGCAGAGCCATTGGGATACTGCGATGGGGGGAACACAGGACTCGAGTGGACTGGTTGGGTGCCGCCCGGCAGGGCCACCAAGTGCTGCGTGGAGCTGCAGGGCCCCAGGGGCTGCCCGGACTGGCCCTCGCCGCTGGCTGTGCCCGCTGCCCCAAACTGGCCGCCCACTGGGCCGGACGACGTCTCCAGGAAGCTGGCCTCAGGGAAGGCCGTTGAGTGCTTGCGCTTCTCCGCCCCAGAGCTGCTCACGCCACAGGGGTACAGGGGGACGCTCTGCAGGAAGGGCACCGGTGTGCTGAAGGGGCCTGTAAAGAGTTTGGGGGAACAAGTTGGGGCCAATGTTTCCATCCCAAGCAACCCAGGCTCCTCTCTCCCGGGGTCTTTTTCCATTCACAGAACCCAGCACATTATATCATACGCCATCTTGGCGTATGCACACAACTCCGCGGGGAGAAACTATCAATATTCCCATCTCACAGCTGAAGAAACTAAGGGAGAAGGGCAACACTGCTCGCCCAAAGTCTCACAGTGAGAAGTGGCAAAGCCAGGATAGGAAGAAAGGTCTGTCTGATGACGCCTCTCAAAGAGAAGGCTCTTATTTTTAGCCCTGCCCAAAGGGCTCTTTGCCATCGCTCGAAGACCCCACCCTCACCTTCCAGCATCTTCCGCAGCTGCTTCTCCTTCTTGGCCACCTCGTTCAGGAAGAGTTTGGAGTTCAGGTGGCCGATCTTAGGGGGAGAAAGGCTGCTGCCTGTGCAGGTCTGGGTCCTGGGGGCAGTGGACGGGGCATCTGCTGTGAGGAGGTATCACCGGTGAGCCCGCCCTACCTCCCCCCAGGGGCCTGGCCCTCCCTGCCA
Organism: Solenodon paradoxus; assembly: GCA_004363575.1. NCBI lineage: Eukaryota > Metazoa > Chordata > Mammalia > Eulipotyphla > Solenodontidae > Solenodon > Solenodon paradoxus. The sequence goes on along the minus strand of RJWH01001969.1, from coordinate 96,818 downwards.
TCCCCCAGATGTGTTTCCCTGAGGGTCGGGGTCATCTGCTCACCTGTCCATTAGGATTTTCACAGACTTGGTGTTCTAGGGAGTAGAGAGAAGTGTTAGTCAGTGGGAAAGGCATGGGGAGAGGAAGCAGCAGCCGCCCCACCTCCCTCTCCCTGGCCGGGGCTGACACTGATTCAGGCCGAAATGTGGTGGGGAGTGGCAGGAGGTGGGGGTCGCTGCTCTTACAAGAATAGCTACCACTTACCGAGCACTTACATACGACAGGCAACCTTCTAAGTGCTTTCTTCACTTCTAACATTTCATCCACACAAGTACCCTCCTAGGAGGAGGGCTCTGCGGGCATGCAATCCTTGATCTACAAATCTCTGAGGCCAGATACGCTTTGGAACCTATTTTTTGGATTTTAGAAGGGAAATATGAGCCCTGTACCATCTATGACATATCATCTCCATCAAGACACCATCTAATACATCAATGTTTCTGTAGCAAAATGTCTGAAGATGTGTTCCACATGAGATAAAGAGATAAGCTGCCAACATCAGTACAGCTCAATCTCTGCTGTTAGATGAGTTACCATTTTTTAATGTGAGTTTTCAGAGATTTCATAAAATGTGAAATTGTGGAAGAGAGGTAACAGACCTGTGCCATCAATCCCATTTTATAGATCAGGGAACATAGATGCCTTGCCCAAAGTCACAAAGGCAGGAAGAGCAGGGTGAGGGGTGTCACATCCATGCTGGTGGAGCACAGAACTGAGGACTCTAACTGCCCCCAGGTCCTGCCGGGCACCAGGGCCCAGCCCACCTTCATGAAGCTGACGTCCTCCGTCTTGTCGAAGAGCAGCTGCAGGGAGCCCAGCAGCTTCTTGGCCTCCTGCAGGCGCTCCCCAAGGTGCAACGCCTGCGCCGCGTTCTCGCTGCCGAACTTGGCCTGGGCCCTGTCCAGGGCCTCCAGCGTCTGCCGCAGGTCCTCATCAAGCAACTGGTGCAGCTTCCCGTACTGCATCCGCACCTCCTCCTTCAGCTGGCTTACCTTCTCCTGCAGGCACAGTGGACAAGACCCCTGAGCCCTGGGGACCTCTGGCTGCCATGCCTGCCTGTCTCAGCCTGGGCCCCCGAACCTCCCAGGCTGCCCAGGGCTCCCAAGGTCGAGGTCTGACCTGCCCGCCAAATGCACACTGGCGATCAGCTACCCCTGGCACAGTAGGGGCTCATCCACTGACAGGGAGGAGAATGACTAGGGGCTCTGGCACATAGCTGACCACACCACAGATTCATAGGAAGAAAAAGTCCAAGACCCTGCACCCACACTGCCCACCCATATCGCACGCTTGGGCTTGGGCTACCTCCACCAGGCGCTTGTCAGACTCAAGTTTGTACAGCTGGTCCTCGATGTCCTGCTCACGCTCCTCCAGCCGGTCCTGCTGCTTCATCAGCATTTTCTGCAGGGACAGTTAGGGTAGGGCCGTCAGAGGTGGCTGCAGCTCTACCACTCACTGAGGATGAGTGAGCCTTCCCTCGATAGAGCACACTCCTCCTATCAGTCTTTGCACACAGATGACCTAACATTTTTGCCATCGACCCCACCTGGCCCCCATGCAATCTTCTTGACCAGCCTATCCCCAGCAACAAAGCCTGGAGTAGCCCCCACATAGCTAAAGCATGAGCTTTCTGAGGGCAGGGGGTCAGGCCAGCCTCTAGTCTAAGCACTCTTCCTGTAAAGACTTATCTAATCATCCCAATCATGCAGTCACTACTATTATTATCCTCCTGTCAGAGAAGAGGAAAACAAGTCCCAGCAAGGTTAAGTAACTGGTCCAAAGTCACACAGCTAGTAAGCGGCAGAGCTGGGATACAAACCCAGGTGATCTGGCAGTAGGGGTTGCTTAGCCAAGTCCCGCCTCTTCTCTCTGGCAAGCCCCACCTTAGAAATGAGACTCTAAGAAGAAAAGGGTCAACATCCCAAGGTCACATAGGCCCTCTGGCACAGTCCAGCATCTCACTCTACACTTATCTTATGCCTGGGGATGGGCATTAGTCACTGGGAACTGGTTCTCTTAAGTCCTCGCAAGCTTCCTCCCACCCTCAGTTGGAAAGGAAACCCAGGTGGAAAGGGGGTCCTGACTCTCCTAAGACCAGTCTGCTGGAAGGTACTGGACCATACTGCTTCTTGATCCATAATCCCTGCACCCCATCTCCTCCCAGCCCTGCCCATCCCAGCTGCCCCATCCACTCTACCATCCTCCCTCACCAGACATACTTCTTCAAACAGGGCCTCTAACCTGCTCAAGAACTCACAATGACTCCCTCCTACCAAACACGTTAACATGGTGAAGGTTCTCTTATGACCTGACTCCTCAGGCCAGGTGAGTGGTATCCGGTCCCCAACACTGCACATTGGAACTCCCAGTGCCCTGCTGATAGTTTTCTGTAGCCCACACGTGGCTCCTCCCTCCTTGTGTCTAGTCTTCAAGGCCCAACACAGGCCATGCTCTTCCAAGAAGCCTTCCATGGCCCCAGTTCTGACTTTGTGCAGGTCCTCCCTGCCCTGGCCATGCAGTATGGCTGTCATCACATTCTGTCCTCCTACTGCAGCTGTGCTGAAGCCTCTAGTCACGTGTGGCTATTCAATGAAAAATAAATGCCAGCTCTTCAGTTGCCCAAGGCTCATTTTAAGTGTTCAATAGTTACATGTAGCTAGTGGCTAATGTATTGGATAAAACAGATCAAAATGTGATCACCACTGCAGAAAGATCTACAGATAAGACTATTCTGTAGTTTCATAAACCCCCCTCACCCCCCTACAAAACTCAAGGTCTTTTGAAAACAGCTTTGCTGCTCTTTCTCCATCTCCTTTCTGAGGTTGGCCACACCAAGGCATGTTTATTGAATAAACCCATGGGTTTTGCATACAAAAATAGTTTGCAAAGCAGATTGCACAGACCAAGCTCACAGTGTCTATTCCACGAGGAGTGGTTCTTTTTCTCTGTTGTGGCCCTTAAATTTAATGGCTTCCCAAAGACAACCAGCCATCAATCCCCTCCTGACTCCCACAACCCATTTTATAGATGGGAAAACCAAGGCCAGGAAGAGAATTCAGCTATACCTCAAGTTTGTTTTGGTGGCTGCCCTGGAAACAAAAAACAGGACCCAAGCGTAGTTGGAGGTACTAAGGCTCTCTGATTCTAAGCTGGGGAGGCCTGGGGAGCCCCTCCAACAACTTGACCTTTCAGTGACCCAGGAAAGGATCTTCAAAATCCAGCCCCTTGGGAGCCTGCCCTTCCACACACCATCTCCTCTCCCCCCAGACAAAACACACACACACACACACACACACACGGATCAACAGGCAGCCTGAGCTTCAGAGCCTGAAAAGAAACCCTGCCTGGGGGCAGGAAATGCCCACAGTGTGTGAAGAGGCGAGGTGGTACCCTCCACACACACAGCATGCACACAGCACGCACACAGCTGAACTCCTACCTCACCACCTTATGAAGTCATAAGGGACTGGAGGAAAAGATGAGGCAGGCAGGACACCCTCTGGGGAACTCCAGGCCTTTTTACAAACTCCCTTGTAACAACTCGTTCTCAAATTCCTGTCTGCTGATCGCCTGTACCCACACCCAGGATATGGCTCCCCTAGGTGCAGCTCTAACCCCAGGTCACTCTTGCCCTGTAGTGCCCAGGGTATCTTGACAGGTTCCCTTCCACCCCCACACAACTGCCCTCAGATCTCAGTCCAGTGTGTCCTCAGGACCAAACCCACCAATACCAGACCAGGGGAGCGCTGGGGCCAGAGTACCAGGTGTGGGCCAGCGAAGAGGCAGTCCTGAGTCCAATTTATATCAGGATAGGGATGGGGCTGCTCCACTCCCATGCTCCAGACCACTCCTGCCTCGACAGCCCCTCGGGGAGTTCATGACTGACCCCTCGGGGAGCAGCCAAAGGACGTTCCACTGGCTGAATTCTGGTGGATGGGGCTCTGGCTTTTCTTCCAGGCTTTTCTCAGAGTCTCTCTGGCTACATTCTACCCTGAGATTCTTCAGTGCCTTCCATCAGCTTCAGGATCCCAAGTCCTGATTCCTCTCTCCCAGGTCCCCAGGGGGGACGCCCAGTCTCCCAGTCCAGGCCACGCAAAGGCAGTGGCCATAGTCCCAAGCAGGTGGATGGGTTCCATTTCCCCTCCCCTAGTCCCGAGGCCACTGGGCTCTTGTCTCTGCTGCTGGGCAGGTGGGAAAGGAGTCAGGAACAGGGGAGCTGGGAGGGGAGCCCACACTATCAGTTCGCCCTTTCAGGCCTGTCCTCTTTGGGGGCTGAGATGGTCTTAATCCTGCCACAGACTACTGGTAAGGAGGGATTACTGCTACCTCAGGCACTGGAGAATTGGGGGGAAGGAGGGAAGTACCCACTTAGCCGCCCCTTCCTTAACCTCCACCCCAACTCCACCAACTGTGGAGAAGCTGGAAGACAGGGGATGTTGGGGAGGCAGAGGAAACAGGCCTGGCTGCTCTTCACAACCAGCACCCTCTTCCATCACAACCCCCAGGGGACTGCCGAGAGCTAGGGCCCCATTTCCCACTTGGGAAAACCCCCAGCTGAGAGAGAACCAGATTTCCCAGCTCATTCAGTGCAGGGCTCTCCAACTGTGTTTGTATGGGGTGTCACTTTACAAACCACTCCCAGCCCAGTGAGTCACCTCAGTGTGTGAGTGGGGAGCAGGCATCAGCAGGCGAGGCCCCTCACTCCTGACCCTACCCCTTGGGGCCTAAGGCATCCCGTGATCTTCTCCTGTGCCTGTGAGAGCAAAAGCATCAAAAGGACTGGGCAGGGTGGGGCCTCCATTCCCAGCCCTCCACCCGCAGAACACCATGCTCCTCAGACCTGTGGCCCAAGCAAGGCTCCTTGAGCTGTTCCCTCTGAGGCCTCTCCCAATCTGGGGAGGGAAGTCATTCTAAGTCCCTCACATTCCTGTCCTCCTGTCATCTCCCTGGAGCCTGATTGCCAGGCCAGCTGGTATTTTTGATGCCAGACTGGACTGGACTGGGCAGACGGTGAGGCAGTGGGGACTCTGGGCTGTATAAAAGTTAATAAATAATAATAATAAAACCCTCAAGTCAACCTTGAAGAGAAGCAAGGTCAGGAGGGAACAGGGCCTCAGGGGCTGGGCCAGAGGCAGGTCTGAGGTTTTCAAACAAGGGCAGGGCTGGGTCCTGGGTGGAGGGCAGGAAGAGGGAGCTGGGCTGCTGGAGCAACTCTTCCTGTGCGGGCCCTGCCCAGATGGCTGGCTCTCAGGTCAGCTCCAGCTCAGGCTGCAGCCCCTGCTCAGCTAGCCCATCCTAACCTCCTTCCCAGCACCGCCCCCAAGAGCCATCCCAGGAAACCCTTAGCCTCCTCTCTCCCAGGACCATAGCTGTCTTCCCTGTCTCAGACCTGCCTTAGATTGCTTTTTCAGGTCTCAGCCTCTGTCTTGGACTCCAAGTGGACACCCAGGCCCAGGTGACCTCACCCCAGAGAGAAGCAGCTACAGGGAAGAAGCCAAGGCGAGTTGGAGGCAGAACCCAGGAGGCCAGTCTGCAGACCCCGAAAGACTTCCCCAGCTGCAGTGTGGAATTAGCTTTTGCCATGCAGAGAGCAGCGCTCTGGGGCAGCAGAACAAAGAGGCGAGAGAGAAAGCCCCCCTTTGTCTGGGCTTGAATGCCAGGCCAGCCGGGAAGGAAGGCTTTCCAAGCCAGGGATGAGGCCAGCCAGGCCTGCCTGCCCAGCCTAGGGGAGGGACCCAAGTGGGCTCACCTTCTTCCTAAAGCCCACCCAGACTGCCCTCAACACAGTACAGCAGGACCCATCCCGGCTTCTACTGCCCACCACTGCTGCAGGCACCCAGCGCACCCACTCAGCCTCAAGTGAATCCCATCTTTCCCTCTGTCCCCACCAGCTGAGAAAGTCACACAGGACCCATGACCACCCACCAGCCCAGGCCTGAGCAGGGGTCACAGAGTGGTTCCTTCATGCCGGCCGGCTTGCAAGCACACCCGACTGGAGCTCACAGGTGTGCAGCCAGCAGGGCACGCAGACCCCTCCTCTCTCAACACACACGCGCACGTCTGGCTGCCACCACAGCCACACAGAGGATGGCTACATAATTCAGTCAGTCACACTGTACCTTCCCAGGGATACACACGTGAGATATAAAAAAGTAGTCGCACGTGAGATACACAACCAGGCATGCTGGCTACATACCACACTCACACACCTGCAGACAGACGCGGATGCACAGTTCCCCAGAGCTGTGCAGAGCAATCAATAGGGCGTGCATGACAGGCCGGGCTGTGTCAGCAGGATCCTGGGGTGGGGGGTGGCGCCTCTGCCAGAGAGTCCTCTCTGCCTGGGCCCCAGGGAGGAAGAAGCCAGGCCCTGTTCTGTTCCTCAGGAGGGTCATCTCACACACACACAGCACCACCCACCCCACCTTCCACTCTGCCTCGGCCCTCAGGAGAATGGCTGGGGAGCAGGGAGCCCTGGGGTCCGCACAGCCTGAGTCAACCAGGCCAGATCAGCCCTCACTTCCATGCAGAAACAAACAGTGGATGGAAACCGAGGCTCTTGTTCAGGGCCCGGGACAGCGCCCCTAGCCAGGGGCTGCCACATGAGCAGGGTAACCTCCCCGCAACAGCTGTACACCCGACTGGCCCGAGCAGTGGGGTTCCCTCCCCAGAGAACGTCTCTTCTCAATTCTGAACCTCTGAGAAAGCAAGGCACAGGGTCCTGGCAACATTTCCACCCTTGCTCTGGGGTCCTAGGGGCGATATAGAGGCACAATTATGATGTCACAAACTCAGATGCACCTCAACACACACATACACACACCCCACCCCATGCACAGCACTTCACACACATAACTAGGTCTTATTTGGGTCTTCTACCTTGAGGGAGGTAATGAGATAGGGGTGCTCCCAGCATCTCCAGTTCCCTGTTGCTCAGAGGAGCCCCTGAACCTGGGGACTGGAAGAGGATTTGACCAGGTAGGGTTACCAGCCCGAGTCCAAATGGATGTCCCAATCCTGGGTCCTTCGCCTCCTGTAGCCTCAAGGGAAACCCATCCAGGCTCTAGGCATGTCCCAGAGAGTGGTCTCTGGGCCCACCCAGTGAGCACCCAGGCCTCATGAGGGGCAAGGTGACCTACACACTGGATTCCCAAGGGCAAGAGGGGCCAACAGACTGAGACTGAGATTGAGATCCCCGACTAGGCCCAGGTGGGACAGAAGCCCTGGGGGCCTCGCTGCTCCAGGATGCTGGGCCAACAGGGAGAAGTAAATCGGGGTTCCTACTTCCAGCGCACAGAGCATGTCAGCAGCCCCTCCCCTGAGAGCAGGAAGGCAGGCACCAGAAGCCGGGCTACATTTTAAGGCATGTGGCAGGTCTCCATGCTTCTGCTCGTACTCCAAGAAAAGAGGCTCAGGAAAACGCCCCCCTCCTGGCTGATGGGTTCTCCTCCTCCAAGACTGGAACACCTCCACATTCAAGAAGTCCAACACGCCGAGTGAAGCTGGGCACCAGAGAATCCGGAGGACCCTGGGTGGGAGCGCCTGGAAGGGGATGAGACTCAGGCTGAGGGGCACAGATGCTGAGTGCACAGAATTGCACATCTGGCTCTGATACAACCCTCTACTTCTGAGCCTGCGCACACCAGCGTCAGGAACAGGAATGAATACACACACACACACACACACACACACACGCACGCACGTACGCACGCACGCACAGAGCTGCTGACAAAGTTGGGTGCCTACTTCCAACCGGTTCCTTCCATGAGCAGCGGGAATCAGGGACCTGCTGGTGGGAACCCCAGTATACTCGACATGCATGTGCCACTCACCCCAATCCCCCAATTATACAGACAGGATGCAGGTGCTCTTGAGGGCAAATCAGTCTCAGTCCCCAAACACAGACACATCTCACGATACTCTCAAGTCCAATTATGTTTTCACCTCCACCCAAGTGACCAGCACCCCTAGCTCTCACCACAGCTACGCGCAAAGCCATGATGGGAGCACACAGGCACTCCTCATGCTGGTGCTGCCCCCTCTTCTGTGGCCTTCTCTGACTTCCTTCCCTTTCTTTCCACTGTCAAGAACTGGATAGTCCTCCTTTCTCCAGGCCCTGCACTTTCCCCAGCCTCCTCCCCTAGCCTTTCCTTCTTTATTAATAGAGGCAGCTTCCCCGAGCTGGGGAAAGGTCTGGGCTCCATCCGCTCTGGGAGTGGGTGAAGGACACTGGGGGCTCATCTCCGCCCCCCAGGCTTCTGCCTTTTCTAACCTCCTGGTGCTGGTGGAGGGAGAACAGCTCCTCCTCCTAATCCCCCACACTTCCTTTAAGAAACCAGAGGCCCAGACCTGGCACAAAAACCCAGAACTAGTCCATCCGATAGGAAGCTAATTATACAGCAAATTTTATTTGCTATCCCAGCCCATAGCCTGTGGCGGTCCTCCTGCCTTTTGTTAGTTGTATGTGTATGTTTCTTAATTGCTAAACAGTGACTCATTGGACCGTCCCCTCCTCCCCCCACCACAGGAAACAACCCAGTCTACAGCCATTCACAGCGTCCCCTGCACAGAGCTTCCTCATACCCAAGCTCCCCCCTGGCCTCTAATAGCCTCCAGGGGCCCCCACCCACAAACACTCCCCATCCTACCAAAGCCCAACCTCGCCCCCATGATATCACACCCAGGCCCCAAGCTGGGGCTTCTGAGATGGCTCAGTCTCAGACCAACCCCTTCCCTCTGGAATGACTCAACCCTGAAAGCCAGGGGACCAGGGAGGGACCTAGGTGGTGCCCCTCCACAGAAGGGGACAGGGGACGGAAGTATTGCCTCAGTCCAGTGCAGAGGCCAGGCCCAGAGGCCTGAAGGGGAAGGTGGTTTTGACATTGGCTGCTGCTGCAGGGTGTATACAGTGGGAGGGGAGGCGGTTCTGTAATCACCCAGCCAGCAGCCCAGGGGAGCCAGCTGCCTGAAACCAGATTGCAAGGCAGCTCAACCTTAAACCCACAGGATTCTTTTTCCATCTTCCACTTCCCCTCCCCAAATGTGGGAGGGCTGTGAGAGAGGGCTGGGCTAGGGGAAAAGGGCTCAGGATGAGGAAGACACACAGTTTAAGGTTTGTTCAGGCAACACCCAGGCGCTTGGAGGGCAGCGGTTCTCGCACAGGGAGAGGGGCCATTGGGAATAATCCAAATGACTGAGCCACTGTCCGTTGAGGCCACTGGCTGTCCAGGCCTTGTCCAGATACTGGACTTCTACTCTCCCTCCGGAAGCTCCCCCACACCCCCCAATGCGTTTCCAATAGGGCTTGAAACTAACATGGCTGCTTTTGTTTACTTCCTCATTGGTATGCCAGCATCATGGACCGTGTCAGCCACGGCAGCGGCACAGGACACTCATTACATAACAGCAGCTCGAGAAGCAGGACCTGGGTCACTGCCTTGGTGACTTCCCATAGGGCTTACAGAAACAACGCTGGGGGTGGGAGCTGAGCTCCGAACAGCAAAGCAACACCCAAACTCTACCCCTGACAGTCCCACACCTCGATTCTAGAGATGACTCACTCAAGATGGAACCTGTGAGCACAGGTGCAGTATGTATCAAGCAGCAACAGAGAACCCTTCTTCCAGGGCCTTGCCCTCAAAGTTTGAGTGCAAGAGTTTGAGGAGAAGGAGACCTCTGGCCTGATGTCACAAGTTAGCCTGTCTGGATGGGTGGTCCCTAGGCAGGAGGAGACGGAGAGAGAGAGAGGGAGGGAGGGGGAAGAGAGGGAGGGGGGAGAGGCAGAGAGGCTGAGACTTGCCCGGATCTCATTCCTCCGGATCTCCACGTCGCACACCGAGTGTCCCTGATGAGCACCGCTGTAGTAGCAGCAGTACTGGCACACGGCCACCTGCTCGGCCTCGCAGTGATAGAGGCGGTAGGCGTTGTGCTGCGGGCAGCTCCAGGCCCGCACGTCGTCCGCCTCCACCAGGAGGTGCCCGCGGGCGGTGGAGGGCTGCTGCAGGTGCGTCTGCACGTGGGACTGGCAGCAGGGCGCCTCGCAGCGCAGGCAGACCTTCTGCGCGGGCAGCGGGGGGCCGCGGCGGCAGAACACGCAGTGCAGCGCCGCCGCCGGCTTCTCCACGTGCAGGGCGTTGAACTTCTCCACGATGTTGGTGAGCTTCAGGTTCTTCTCCAGGCCGGGTTTCTGGTTGTAGGCCTGGTTGCACTCCGGGCAGCGCACCAGGCCGCTGTCCTTGGCCCATGCCTCGCCAATGCAGCCCCGGCAGAAGTTGTGTTTGCACGGCAACTGCACCGGCTCCACGAAGACGTGCAGGCAGATGGGGCAGATGAGCTCCTCCTCGAAGCAGTTCTTCCAATTCTCCGCCATGGTGGCTGCGGGCGGGGGGCCCGGGCTAGTTTCCCCAACTCTCCAACCCTGGGGGTCCGTCCTGTGCAGTTGTAGGCCCACCGAGCCCCGAGCTCTGGTCCCAGGCGGCCCCGACAGTCGCTCAGTCACCAGAGCCTTCCGCGCGCCCGCCCCCCAGAGGAAGGAGCCTCGGTCCTCACGCCGCGCGCGCAGCCGGTTGCGTCTCCTCCTCCCGAGCGCCTAGCGGGAGGCGGCGGACTGCGCCAGGGCCGCGGCCGGGGCACCAGCCCTGGAGGGGAGCGCTGGGGTCCAAATTCCATATAAGAGGCCGCCTTCTGGTCGACGCGGCTAGGGCAGCGGCGGCCCGCGGCCTGCGCTCGGCCCCGCGGCTGACATTGGGGTGCGCCCCGCGGCGGACGGAGCCCGGGGACGGCAATGGTGGCTCCCTCCCAGCTCGCCGGCGCCGCGCCTCCCTCGCCTAGTCCGGGGTCCGAGAGGCCGGGGAAGCGAGAGCCGCCGCGCTGAGGGTTGCTAGATCCGGACCCGGCGAGCGAGGCGCGCCAGCGGTCCCCGGGCCCTGGCGCGGGCGCCCGCGGGCTGGCCAGCCGTCTGCGGGTTCGGGCGGCGGGGCGCAGGCGGGCCGACTCCGGGGCGCTGCGTGCGCGCTGGGGCAGTCATTCAGATGAAATTCCAGTCCCCGGCCAGAGACACCAGCCCGCCTCTGCCTTCCTCCTCCCTTCACAAATAGAAACGGAAGGGGGAGGGAGAGAAGTGGAAAAAAAAAAGCCAACCCGAAAGGGAGGGAGGAGAAGCCCCGGCGGTGCTCCGGCCTGACCCCCTCGTCGCCACTTCTGCGCTCCTGCGAGGCCGGGTGCCCCGCGCCCCCGCCGTGGGGAGACCCCGCTCTCCGTCTCCGAGCTAGCAGGGCGCCTGGGCTCCGCCGTGGAAAACAAGGATTGATCAAACTAGAAAGGAATTTTTCTCAACTGCTAATGAACAGGAGGCTCGGCTCCCGGCCCTCCCCTCCCCCCC
>RJWH01001969.1:0-85298 GCA_004363575.1 Solenodon paradoxus | reverse complement strand
CCCGGTCCTTTCCAAAAAATAAAAAAAGATTAGAATTGGAAGAAGTCGGCAGAAAGGCGAGCGCCCGCGGCCCCCGGCTGCCCAGGCGACGCGTCCGGGGCGGGCCCACGCCGGTCCCTCGGTCGTTGGGTCCGTTTGTCCGCCCGCAGCTTCTCAACTGAGGGGAGGGCACTCCAGGCAGGGTCTCCGCAGCGGCTGTCGCCTCAGAGCTTTATCCTCAGATCAAAAAAAAAAAAAAAAGAGGAAGGAAAAAACCCCAACACTCATCACAGCCACCTTCAGCCATCTTGCGCGTATTATTATTTCAGAAATAATCTGTTTAATAAAAATAGCTGCGTCTCTCCCTCCCTCCCCCGCATCCTGGGCTCCCCGCCCCCTTTTAATAATAATCTCGATAATAAAAATGATGTGCGGGCCGGGCAGTCCGCGGCTGCCTTTTCCTGCCTCAGCTCGCTCGGACTCCGGCTCTCCTTCCCCCAGGAAAGGGGCGCGCGGGGGAGGGCTGGCCGCGGAGGCTGGGGGTGCGTCCCCGCAGCCTGCCCGTCGGCCCCCTCCGCCTCCGAAGCGAGGGAAGGGCGCCCTCGGCGCTTCAGCGCGTTGGCGAGAAGGGTGGGCGGGGGAGGGGCCCCGGCTCGCAGGACCCGTTGGAGGGGCGCAAGGGGGTCCTCGACCTTCCCGCCACGGCCCGGCCTCCGGATCTACAGCCCAGGGTGGCAGGGCGTGGATACTATGGGCTCCGAGCAGAGTGCGGCCAAGAGGACGCGGGCGGGCAGGGGGCTGCAGTGAGCCGGACTCCCAAGCTAGGGCGCAGAGGTGGAGGGTGGTGTCCCTACATCAAGGCCGGTCCCGCTACTCGGGAAGGGGGCGGAGAAACCGGGAGGGGGAGGCGAGGAGACGGCGGCAGCTTTAATCAACACCCGCTGGTTCGGCCCACCCGGCAGAAGAGGAATAAACGGTCGGGGAGGGGGGAGTGGGAGGGGCGGGGCGTGTTGTCCGGAAGTTCTGTTACTGCCGCTGGTGCGCCCGACTCCTCCCATTTTCTCTGTCTGGAGTGGGGACTGTTCCAGAGGCTGCTTCTTCTATTGGTTTCCAAGCCAAGGCTCCACCTCTTTAAGGCGGGGCAAACGCGAGAGGCTCACGTGACTTGCACTAACTTCGGTACATTAAACATTGGGTAGTGGGGTGGCGGGGTTGAGGTTGGTTCTGCGCTTCTTAAAAGGGCGATGATGCCGCTGCGAAGTGAGACTATTACTTCCTGGGCCTCTGCTTCGGTAGCTCTTTTTACATGAGAGGGAAAGGAGAGCTTGTCAGTCTGCTCTTCTGTTTGATGGAACCGGGTAGAGAACGGCAAAGGTTCACTGTGCGGCAGTTTCCCACCTCTAATACTTTTCCCGCATATCTGACGCTTAAAACTACCAAGCATGATAGGCATTATTATCCCTCTTCTTTTAAAGGAAACAGTGGTGTAAAGAACTGAAGTAATTTGCCCGAGGTCAATCAGTCAGTTAACAGATATTTAACAAAAGCCTTTAAGTACCAGGCATTTTCCAGGGGACTCCCTGGAGAACTTGTACCGAAGTATTTTAAAGGAAAGGTGCAGGCAGGAGCCAAGGCGACAAGAGGCAGGCAGGAAGAGAGAGGAGAAAGAAGCATTTATTTTTATTTTATTTAGTTGTCTATACTGACTATTTCTCCACTCCCTTCCCCTTCCCCCTCACCCCACTCCCACCCCTCCTGCCTGGAGACTTGAACCTAGTCTTTAAGTTGTGCATGGATCATGCCCAGCCGGAGGCGGCAGACTCAACTGCTACTCTACCAGGGCATGCCCCAATTTTTTTAAATTATGTAAGATTATTAAAATAACATTTAAATATAACATTTAAGCTGAGACCTGAATGTTTTTGTGTTATTATTATTATTATTATTATTATTATTATTATTATTATTATTTATTATTATTATTTTTTTTTTAAGGAAGGATACTGGCAGGAGTGAAGGCAAGTAGGCAGGCAGGAGGCGAGAGGAGGAAGAACCACCTTTATTTCATTTTTGTTTAGTTTTCTGACATTTCAAACAACTTCAAAATAATATTATAACATTTTCACAGTGGATGCTTCTCCTGGGCCCAGGACTCAAACCTAGGGGAATGTGTCTTGCTCCTTCAGAGGAAGAAGGACCTAACCACTGCTCCACCAGGGCGCTCTAAGGCATGAATGTTCATTAGTCAAAAACTCAAAGTGACAATTTGGGAGAAGAGTATTCAGTTAAAAAAAACCAAATACAAAACCGTAAAGGCGGTGCACCCTGGTGACTCAAGAGTCAAGACCGCGCCTTGGGCGCAGTTCACATGCAGTCCAAGGACCTGGGTTCAAGGCCCAGGATTGGGAATGGGGTTGGGGAACAACTAGAATGAACAACTAAATAAATAAAATGCTCCTTCCTCCTCTCATTTCCTTCTTGCCTGTTGCCTGCCTGCCTTCATTTCTACCTGCCTTTCTTCCTCTTTTTAAAAAAGAAAATAAGTTGGTAAGGCATGTTCTAGGACAGAAAGAAGGTTCTGCGGTGAAGGAGACTGGTAAAGGCCAGAAGACACAGGGCCTTGTAGTCATGGTAAGGAGTGCGGACTGAAGCTGGTTATTAAACACTGTCAGATTTGGCAGATATTTTGGAAGCAGAACCCTAGGATTAGCTATGGATTGTACAGGGGGACTGAGAGAAATCAATTCAACAATGAGGGAAGAATGGGCTCAAGATGTGCCAGTTACTGTATATAGTATAGCCTTCTGAATTTTAAAACATATATTTACATGTACATAAAGTACATATGTGTATATATACATGCATTTACATATATACACACATGCATACACACACACACATATATCTGAGGATTGGGACCTCAGCAAGTGACTGAAATTTCTGGATGGCAGTACCATTTACCTAGAAGAAGAGAATTGAACAGGATTAGATTTGGGGTGGGGAGATTTTTAGTAGTTCTAGGTTAAGTCTGAGGTTTGAGTTGGTTCAGATATCCCAGTGGAAATGATGAGGAGAAAACTATAGATACATACTCCAAGGAGATATTTGTACTGAAACTTATAGAGTTCAAAGTTATCGGTGAGTGCATTCAAAATAGTAAAACTGAGATTCAACCCAGTTCAATATGACCCGTGGATCCCTCATAAAACTAGAGAACCTGTCTCTTCTAGGACCTCCATCTCCTTATTCCTGAGTGAGGCTAATGTGGGCCCTTCGAGGACAGAGCCTGTGTCTTTAGCATTTTGTATCCCTTCACATGGAAGATGTTATATTACCTGAATGGATAAATAAATGAATGCCTGCTTGTCTGAATGAAGCAACAGGAGAAATAGTTTCCAAGCCCTAGCCCTCAATTCCATGCTCTAGAGATGGTACAAAGAAACAAGATCTAACTTGTTGCAAATTGGATAGCTATAAATCTGTGAAAGGAGGGATTTTCTTTAATGCTATATCCTGGGTGCCTAGAACAGGACCTAGTATATAGCAGGTGCTCAATAAATATTTGTTGAATCAGTGAATTAATTCTGTTCTCTCCATTCCTACTGATTTCTACCATAAGACCTGACTGACTGGTCATTTGGACTCCAGTCTTGCTCTCTTTTAAAACATTCTCCATCAGCAAGCAGAGGGTGTTCCTAAAATGAGAGCTTGATGCTTTAAACCATATGTTGTGGACAATTTGAACTCTACCATTCCCGAGGAGTGTTTTAATGCTTTTGCCCTTCTGTCTACCTGGAAAGCATTTGAAAGCAAAGCCCCCTCTTATTTTGACAAGTTAAGTCAAAATCCAAAATCTTAAGCATCCTTTGACTTAGATGTCATTTTTTTTTCTTTTTTCTTTTGAAAGAAAAGTTTCAGGCAGAAATGAAGGTGAAGAAAGAGGAGGCAGAAGAATTTTATTTATGTTTTATATAGTTGTTCACACTGGTTGTTCCCTCCCACCCTCCACCCCAGGAGTCAAACCTAAGAATATGTGACCTGTATTCCTTCAGAGGCAATCAATCCAACCACTACTGTGCCAGGGCGTACCAGATGTCTTTTTTTTTTTTCTTCAGAAAACCTTATTTAATCTCCTCAGTCTGTTTCGGACCCCTGTATGTGCCCATCCTCTAGCATGACCTTTAATAAATTGCTAAACGAGCAATTACTATGTGCCAGACCTATCGTGTATATTAGGTTATCTAATCCTTGCAAAAAGTCTATGAAGCTAGTACCCATTTACAGATGAAGAAACTGAGGCCCAGGGTTTGTTAACTTCTCTAAAGTCACACTGATAACAAGTGGGGGACCTGGGTGGGCAAACAGCAGCACACTCGCTTCCTTTTTGATACCTCTCCTCATCATCGTGTCCTGGTCCCTTGCCGCTCTTGCATGATGAGCTTCTGCAGGCCAGGCCCCTGTCAGTGACCCAGCACAAGACAGACTGGCACGTTTGTTGGAAGAGTAAGTGAATGCACCTGTTTTCTAGTCCCTGTCCTTCTCACAGAGCAATTGTGGGTGCTCAACATTGCACACTTGGCCTTCCTTGGTCCTAAAGGTCGTGATCAGAAAGTCTCATTTTCTTTCTTTCTTTTTATTTTGAAAGGAAGGTGCAAGCAGGGATGAAGGTGAGTAGGCAGGCAGAGGGAGGAAGAAGCAGCACTGTATTTTATTTAGTTGTTCATCTTGGTTTTTGCCCCCTGACCCCGGCCTTAAACCAGGGATCTTGGGATGTATGTGGGCTGTGCCCAGTGGATGAAACCACTAGGCCACCAGGGCACACTCAGAAGTCCCTTTTTCCTTCCTCTCATGGTAGATGTGGGCTGTGGGGTGGCAGTGGGTGAAACTGGAGGAAACAAAGGAATAGGGTCTTTGACCTTAAGGTCACTGCTGTCATTATGATCCCTTGGAGTCTTCTTTGTCCCTCAGGTTACAGAGAGCATACTCACACAAACCACAACCAACCACCAGGAGCCATCTTGCCCCTTCCCTATCCTGACCTGAGCTTTCTCCCAAAGACTTGCTGGCACTGAGGGGGACAGGAGGGGACTGTTCCAGTCCCACAGTGTGCCCATGGAAGGGGAACGGAGATAATTGTCCCTCCCGGGCCCCTCCAGACCTGACTCTGCAGCCTTGGGACACAGCTCTCCCTCCTCCTGCCCAGCAGTCACTCCTCTATGCCCGCCCTGGTCTCCCACCTCCTCCCCTGCTCCCTCTCTGCCAGGCGGCTCGGTTGAGCCCCTTCCAGTTTGCATTCTCCTTCTTGTCAGGACAGTTCAGCAAATCTCTAGGCTCCATTGTGCCATGGCCCTGGAGCCTGTGGGGCCCCTCCCCATGGCCCCTGCCACTACCCACCCCCAGGTGGGGCAGAGCAGTCACCTGGATGAATGTCCAAGTCTTTTGGAGATGACATTGAGGATCACGTGGCAGATTTCTCCCCTCTCTAAATCTAGGGAGACTCTAGGCCCAGGAGCACTTCTCTTTCCAGAGACAACCCCAGCCTAGTTCTGTCTCCTGGAACCACCTAAGCATAAGATATTCCGTACCCTGTGGGATAGAACTTACCCCTCACCCTGAGGCCTTCAAGACCAGTTTGGTGAGGAAGATGCCATCCGCAGTCCCAGTGGAAAGGGAAGGGGTGACCTGGGCACACAGGCTGTCAGCCCCTCCTGGCTCCCTTGCTCCGAATGTCAGAGGACTGAGGGCTCCCTGTAGGATCTTCCCTGCTGCTCAGGGGCCAGTCTTAGTTCAGTAGGTGGTCTCAGGGAAGGGGAGCATGATTTCCTCCCAGGGAAGGCCCCTCAGACACGGCTGGTTCTCAGAGGACAGGGAGGGCAGCTCAGTCTTTTCACAGGTGCTGACACACCCCTCCTCCTTCCCCTCTTATGATGCCCCAGGACCTCTGTCTCCTGCCCCACAGAACCCTAGGAGGGACAGATCCATTCTGAGGACCCTGAGAAAGGCCCTACTACTCCCCAGGACCAACAAGCAGGCCTAGGAGGGAGGGGAAGGGTAAGAGGGCAATCCTGAAGCCTGCCCGCCTGCCTGCCTCTAAGCTCTCCCTGGCTGCTGTGTTTCCCCCAAAGGGCAGGGTGTTTGCTACACCAGGCCCTGGAGAGACAGGGTGGGCTGGGCCTGTCACTGGTGGTGGTGGGGCACATGGACACTGACTCTGAGATGGCCCCTCCGCCTTGCCCAGGCTGGCCTAGAAGGCTGAATTTAGATGACTGGTGAGGAGAGGCTGTGTCAGTCCTAGCTGAAAGGGAAACAAGGACTGACTCGACACTGGAGCTGAAGAAGGCCCACCTCCCCAAGCAGGAAGGGCTTTTGGTGAGAGAGGTAGAAGGGAATGAAGTGGCAGAGGCCCCCATTCCTCTCTCCAGACAGTTCCACCTTCCCATCCCCTTGACCTTAGAGGAATTCAGGACCAGTGAGAGCCTGTAAAGTCATTTCTGCCTGACTGGAGTCACCAGCTCTATGATCTTGCTCCTTGGCACCTCCTCCACTCCCAGCGACGGTCTTTGGGACCTTTCCCCTCCAGGTTTCTTCTAGTGTCCCTCTCTGCCAGGGTCCCAGGCTGTCTGTGCCCGACGGCCCCCAAGGCAGCCAGAAAGGAGCGCGAGACCCAGGCACTTCTGCAAATATGTTTAATGCACTTAGATTACACAGAGGACGAGGGGGCAAGAAGGAAACGACATCTAAGTGAGTCACCCAAAAATTCTTACAAAAGTCCCAGGCTGGCTGCAGCCCCAGGAACCGAGTCACCATTGACATTAGAAACAAATATAAAATTTTACAAAAACCTGCTCATTGCAGCATTCAGGTACTTATACAAAAGGAAGGAGGGATCTCTCCACAGGGCACCTGTCTGGTAACAGGGACCCAGGCACCTCACCCAGCCCGGAGGACCTGGAAGTCAGAGAGGAAAGACAACCAGATACAAAAATAGTCAAGAAGTTCTCTACTGGTTTGCCCCATAGGGGCACCAACCTTCGGGTTTTTTTCCCTGTACTCAACTCAAATCTCGAAACCCAGTCCCAAGACCGTTTTATTAATTTTTTAAAATGTGCTAGCCCTTATCAACTCTTCCCTCAGGTTGCCCGGAAGCCCCTTTGGAGGAGTGAGACAGTATGGGAGGGCAGCTCCCTGCAGCCCCGAGACGGCACCTGAACCTCTGCCTGCTCAGGACGGCAGCTCGGCCCTCTGCAGTCACACAGGAGTCAGGCTCTGCAGCAGGCCAACAGCGCGGGAGCCCCTTCCTCCCAGAAGCTCCAGCACAGGGACTGGGAGGCGTAGGGTGGGGACCAGACAAGCCTCAGGGAAGCCCTTGAAGAGGCAGATTTGGAGAGAGGCTGCTTACTCCCCAACTCACTTTGAGGTCAGGGCCCCCAAAGAACTGCAGGGAGGAAAGGAGGGTATATTTAGGGCGCCTGCCATGTGCCAGGTGCTGTGCTAGGCACAGGAGGTGGTCAGCCTCGCTGGATCCTCAGTGAGGGCCCCCTCTTACCACCAAGAAGCTCTGGGGAGAGCCCTTTCCTGAGACCTCTGGGAAGGAAATGTGGCTCCGTGAGGAGATCCAGTCAGAGGTGGGGGTGCCTGGGCCCCCTGCCGCCAGTCAATGCACTGCAGGGAGTTGGGGCGCTGGCCCAGGCTTCAGGGGCTCAGCCTTTCAGAGCTCACCTGCTTCTTTCCTGCCTCCCACACTGATGACAAAACTCAAACAACAGCGCCTTCCCCAGGCGAACCAGGAAGGTGGAAGCAGGTCCCCAGAAAGAAAGGATTCATGGAGAGGTAGGTCAGTGTGGCAAGGAAAGGAGGCCTCTGCCTGGCCACGAAACGTCAGAGGAGCGTCAGCGGCCGGGATACTATGGTGAGCGGAGTCCAGGGCATGTTCTCTTAGAAAAGTCCTTGGAGCCGAAGGCACAGCTGTTGCTGACATCAGGTCAGGGGGCTCTCATCTTGGTTGGCGGGGCCTGGGGCCAGCCTCTCCCAATACTCCAGGCCGTTGAGCTTTGACACGCCGAGTGATGGAGCTACTGGAGTGTGTGCGAGAAGGGCCGGGCCCCAGCGGGCCCCTTGGCAGTCCAGCCGCTGCTCCCTGGAGGAGTCACTGTCCTCATGGTTCCTGGAGGCAGCTCTTTGACAGGATCTCTTGTCGAAAGGGTCCTGCACCCTATGGGCCTCCTGTGGCACCCCTGGCAGTGCCTGCTTGAGTGGCAGGGGCAGACGGGCTATGGGGAGCCCTGCGTGAACCCTGACAAAATGACTTTGCTTTGGAAAGGCATGAAGGGTGACCTTGACATAGCAGTCCCAAGAGTCGGATGAAAGAGAACACAAAGGGGGCTTCTGATTCCAGGTCTGGCTTGGGAGAGAACCAAGAGGAACTCTCAAACCACGGCCAGAGAGAGGGTGGCTTCTGGGAAGAATGAGACCAAGGGGCCACTAGGCGCCAGGATGTAGGCGGCAGGGCAAGGAATGGGGAATGAAGACTCAGTGCAGGGAGGATGGGGTGCGGAGAGTACAGTGCTTGCAAAATCAAAGTGAAAGGCATATTAAAGAGTTGATGTTTCCATTTTTAAAAAGTCAGAGTTCTGCAGCCTGGAGGCTGGGAGGTCTCAGAGGACAAGGACATTGTAGAAGAGGTCAAAGAGCCGAGACTGAGAACTCGAGCGGCAGGTGGGGATGTCTGTGAGGTGCTAGGCCGTACCAGCTTCCAGGCAGGTCTGGGTGGGTGTGGGAAGGTCTGGAAGATGAGGTTGGGTCACTCGCCTGAGACTCCGACAGTCCTTGAACACTGTGGGGGCCCAGTCCACTTGGGAACCAGCAGCACCCCTCCTGGGCCCCAGCAAAACTGGGTTCAAGGCTGTATGGGGGTATATTCCAGCTCTCCTCCTGCCCCAGGCTCTACCAGGCCCCGCTGGGAAGAAAAGCCTCGGGGAAGCTGGCTCTTCCAGTGCTCGCACTGGCCGGCAAACCTCAGCACCTCCTCTGGTGGCGGCTCAGAGCTCTGGCGACATGGTCCCAAGCCCCTGTCTACAAGAATGAGAAAGTTCATCTGGGAATAAAGTTCTGTTTAAAAAATATTATATACACGGCTTCTCTGAAGAGCAATAAAATACCATCTGGTTTCTACAAAATAAAATAACGGGGAAGGAAACCAACCATGATCAGAGGAGTTGTTCCGCGGAGGAAGGAGAGTGAAGACCAAAGCCTGCCCATGCAGAGGGGCAGTGCCCACCTCCTCCACCGGGCTGTGTGTGGGGCTGAGGGGAGGTGGGATAAGGCCTCTCTCCACCGGGGGCACATCAGAGGTCCAGAGTCCCAGCTGGAAGCAGAACCTGCGGCAGCAGCAGGAGGGCAAGTCCGCATCTGCCCTCTCCGGGCCGCTTGGGACCGGCACTGGGTCATGAATTCGGTCGCTAGGATGAGGCCCCGAGCCACACACACTGAGGTGAGGCCGGGGGACTGTCGGGGGTAAACCCCAGCCTGCGGGAGCTCTGGCGTGCAGTCTCCTCACACTTGTCCTTTCATTTGCGGGATCTCGTGTGCAGTCGCTACACTGGAAGTCACCAGGGAGCAGCGAGGCTCCCTCTGGCCCCTGAGGGCCCAGCCCAGGCTAGTGCAGGGGGCTGTCGAACACCACATCGGGTAGGATGGAGACTTTGAGCTTCTTTTCCGGCCAGCTGTACTCTTTGGGAAGCTTGAACTGTGGATGGAGCAGGAACGGAACAGGGGTACAAGGTTAGCAGAAGCCACGGCCTTCTTCCCAGATGGCTGAGAGCAGCCAGGCGGCCCCCTGCCCCCCGAGTGCTGTTTGCCTGGCTGGGGTCTCCAGGGCTCAACCCAGGTGGGTGGCTGAGTTCAGTGACCCTGTCTTCCCCTTGACCTGCCAATAATTAACTGGGTCGGAGGAGGCCTGTTTTCTAACCCTCCTGACTGTGCCGACCTCCCTCCAGCTCACTTCCTTGGTTCTGCCTCCAGCCACAAGCACGCAAGGAATCTGCCCCCTGAGGCCCTGAGGCTGGAGGATGGGGGGCAGGGAAGGTGCAGATGCTGCTGGGAAGTGGCCTGAGGTCTGGTCCTCTGCAGCCCTTTCTCAGTCGGGGCTTCTCTTTCAGAGGCTGAGGCAGAAGGACCCTGGAACCTGCCCTCTGAAGCCTTTCCCCAGGGTTCAAAGGGAAGGAGGCCCCTGCTGGCTTCAGGGGAAGCAGAGGAGCAGGACAACCGTGATTTATTGGGCCCAGCAAGCTCAGGAGGATTCGTCCCCCATCCCGCTCACTCTTGTTCATTCCTTCTGATCAGTGGTCTCAGTGGTGGCTGCAGAGGGCCCCAGGTCTTCGCACCCCACTCTGGGGTCACTAACTTTCTTACAGTTTTGTTTCTCAACTTCTCCTAGGGGTAGAGGCAGGAGGCTGGCGTGTCTTATTCTCTTTGTATTCTGGGAGCTTGCGTGTAGTCGGCACACAGCTAGTGCTCAACAGATGCTCCCTGAATTGGGGTGAAGTTGAAACTTGGAAACGGGGTCTGCCTTTTATGAATCCTACTGTCCTGGGGCCAGGATGGAAAGGAGGGATGAGCAGGGCTCTCAGTGTGCCCAGAACAGGGGCTAGACGTGGATGGACCCGACACTTCCCAGGAGGCTCCCTCTCCTCCCCGCTCCTCTACCCCATTGGGGACTGTCCGAGCCAGGACCAAAGTGGAGGGTGAGACAGGGTTGTAGGGACAGCCTCTGGACAGAAAAGCAAAAAATAAATAAAAAAATCCAAGTCATTTTTAGTGACCTACTTTCCTAAGCTCCCCCTGGCTCCTGTCCCTCCTCCCCGGGCTGTCCCCCTCCCACCCCTGAACACCCAATCTCAAAGCCACAGTCTGGCACTGCGCCACCCCAGTGCGACATGGCCTCTCCGGAAGCTTCTGGGCAGCTGGCTCTGGTCTGACTGAATGGGAGCCGGGCCTCAGGGACCCATGACTTGTGCGGTTTGATTGGCTGGCACAGACTGGGTACTTGGTGACTTTCAAATGTATAAATGAGTTAATTTATCAAACCACATCCCAGAGGACAGAGAAGACACTATCCTCTGAGGGGTGACCTCAGGCTCTGAGGAGTTCCTGTCCACGTGGAGACGCGGACAGGACAGGACAGTCCCGCCCAGTACAGTCTCCTCCGCCCCATGGACTTCGGCGGCCTTCGTGGCTTGGCTAACACGACCCTGGGACTCCAGCAGCTGGAAGTTTCAGCCCGAGCTGAAAGCTAGCTCCTGCCTGGCCTCCTGGCTGGAAAGCTTGGCTCTCAGGAGCCAAGGAGCTCTCCACAAACACACTTCTGGCTAGAAAGGGCAACGGAAGGGTCTGTGTCCCCACAGGGAGGGGAGCCCCAGAAGAGCCCTGCAGAGGCTGGGCCGACTTGCCAGTGTCCTGCTATGGGGCATCGAGGCCAGAAGGCACAGAGCCTGCTGGGGTGCTGCTTAGCGGGAGGCAGAGAGAGGGGAAGGGACTTTCCAGGATGAGGTAAGTCCTGTAAATGAGGATGCTGGGAACGAGGAAGGAGAACAAAGGGGATTATGGGCTCCATTCCTGTCCCCAGAGGGGCAGCCAGGGAAGGCGCAAAGCCCCACCTGGCCTGCCAGCTACTTGCGCTCTGGACTAGAGCTAGAAGAACAGATCAGAGGGGAGAGCTGGTGGCTGAAGAAAGGAGGAAGGAAAGTGCCTCCTGGGTGGCCGGAGGCGAGGGCTGGAGTCCCTTGCTGCCCACCACAACTCCCCGGTGGAATGTTCTCTGGCAGAGAGTGTGGGCTTTCTGTTCAGAACCTGCCAGGGAACAGCAGGGGCTGGGGAGAACTAGCCTGAAGGCCTTGCTGCCTCTTCAATGAGGCCGAAGAGCTGGCAATCCAGACCATTTGCTGGGTGTTCTGATGAGGGCTGGGGTGCTGGAGGTGCAGGGAGATGAGAGAAATAAAGCTGTTTAACATCTCCGGGGCTTCGTCTCCTTCCTAGTCCCACACCTCAAGGACTCTCTCTCAGAGCAGAACCCTCTGTTAGAATCAAACAGGCTTACTTCCTCTGGAGAAGTCAAATCTTCTAAGTCCTCCAACATTTTCTCTACAAACTCTTCAGTCAACAGAATCTGGAAAGAAGACACAGATAGGCTTTTATTTATTTTTAAAATGATATTCTTCTTGCCAGGCCCCGTGGGTTGCTCCAGGGTCGCCCAACCCTCATCGCCCCCAACCCTCATCGCCCCCGCTGCAGGATCACAGGGACTGGGACAGAGGAGGGAGTCAGAGGACGAGAAGTAACATGGGGACATCTGGAGGGTAGCAATGCAGGCCCCAGAAAGGACATGGAAAGGCAGGGGAAACACCCATTTTGGCATTTTCGGCCTCCTGCATGTTGCCATGTGTAGAGCGGGGCAGTGAGGCTGAGGGACAGAGAAGAGCAGTAGCCAACATTTTCCTCTTCCAACCAGGTTCCCTTGTTACCCTGACGCCCCCGGTAGGACAAAAGGAAACTGTCTGATTGGAACACAAGCCTTGCCTGGAATCTGGAATGCCCCAGAAGGCACATCTGAGAACATCTGAGCTGGAGAACCTGCAGATGATGCATCAACCTCTCATTTTATGGATGGGAAATGGGCTCTTCCTTTCAACTGGCCACATCCACAACCCTCAGGCTGGAGGCTCCTAAAGTCTTGGCCTGCTGGCCCCGTTCTGCCACTGAGTCTTCAAGACGTCCTTCGAGAAGCCTCTCTTCCAGGTCCCTCCCAGCTGCCCCACTTTGCTGCTCCAGTCCAAGGCTTTGTCACTTTATGCTTTGATGTCTAGGACAGCCTGGCCTTACTGTCCAGCTGGCACAATCACCGCTTTACCCCCTAAAGAGTTTGCACAGCCAGTGGGCACTCAGGCCTTCCTCAACCTGATGGGCCATTTTGTCAAGGGGGTCGTGGTTTGGGCTGGGTCCACAGGGCCAGGCCAAGCTCCCCCAGGCTGGCACCACACAGGGTCCAGGCTGAGGCTGTCTCTTCTCTTCTGAGTCTGACCCCTTCCTCTAGCCTTCTGGTCCCTGAGCAGGTCCCGAGGCCCTGCAGCACCCCACCTTGCCATGGCATGTGGTTCTACCTGCCTCTGCTTTGCCTCCTCCAGCAGGACTGACACCGTGGCCGCGGCACAGAGGAAGAAAGAAAATGGGGTAAAGACCAAGGTGAGGGGCTCCTTGGAATGGAATCCCCCATGAGAAGGATGGGGATCAAGAACTTGGGGAAATACCCATCGAGTTTCCCCTAGGAGTTATCTACTCTGATAACAAAAGTTCCCCCATTTGGAATACAGTCAGCTTGTGAGAGAAAGTGAAATGGCAGGGAAAGGACTGTGGGCAAGAAAGACCCCCAGGGACCTCACAGGATGGAAGACTCTGAAGGAAGGAGGGGGATGGCATGGAGATGAAAGCAGAGTGAGCAAACTACTCCCAAGTGAGCAAACCACCATGGCAGGTTTGTGCTAACTATTCATATAGTTTCTCTCTTTTAATCTCCTTAGGAAAGTGCGGGACAGCTTACAGAATCTGCCCAATGTCACAAGGTCTATGAGCAGCTGAGATGAGACCCTCTCCTATTAAGAACCAAAGTCAGTATGACTTCAAGTCTGGAACTCTAACTCCAGGGACACTTACTCGTTTATTCATCTTCTACTCATCTGCTGTCAGTCTGATTCCAGAACATTCCCTGGTGTCTCTGGTAGGCAGCCCTGGGTGGAGCCCCAGACACATACGCATGAAGGTGTTAAGTTCTCTACCTGGACAAGCGTCCTCCCTTGGCTGACAGGGGCCAGAGGATGTTTCCTTCCCAGGAGACTCAAAGCCACAGTCAGGAAAAGACCAGTTCTGACCACTGGCCTACATTTCTTCACCAATGTTTCTATTTGAGGAGCTCAGGCCTCAAGTGAGGGCAGAGACAGGGTTTAGTCAGTCAAAGCGGGCCCAGAAAACGCCCACCAGAGGTGCCCCCTGGCAACCCAGTTCCTGAACGTGGGGCTGGCTGACCCCGCTGACTGGGGTGACCCTTTGTAGTCATAGCCGACCCTCCCGCAGCCTGGGTCCTTGCTCCTCCTTCTCCTCTTGTCCGAGGGGTCCCCCCTCCCCAAAGTCCAGAGCTTCTAGACCAGAGTCACCAGTCTGCTGGGGCAGCATAAAAGTCACCTTCATGTTTTTGGCATTTCCGGGGCCTGCTGCAAATGTTGGTACAAACTCAAGCCCACTAAACCCAATCAGAGTGCAATGGTTCCAGCCCGGGCCAGACTGGGTCAGCCTCTGACCCACAAACAATGTGCAGGGAGAACCACTTGGTTCTGGGTCTGGAACTAGTGCAGGGGTGAGAGAGAGGCAAGGGGAGGTCCACAGGGACTGTGGCCAAACTGCTGCTTTCAGACAAAGGGAAAGTGAAGCCCACCACTGCTGGGCTCAGTCCTGAGTTCTTCGGACAAAGGTCTAGAATATGGAGGCTGAGTTACGATGGCTTTTAGCAGAGCAGTTACCCAGTGTGTGCCATCTGTGTGTGGACTCATTTTGTACTCCGCTGGGTAGGGGGGGTTGACCACAGAACGGGGACAAACCCTAGCTGCTCCTCAATTTTCACTTTTGGCAATTTGCTGGAAACGTCACATTATTTTACAAGAAGTAAACGGGGAAAATTATACGTGAGATCTGCATGATATTAAGGGTGACATTCCCTGTAAAGAAACCATTCCCTGCAAAGAACCACGACAGACTGTCATAGCTCCAGGCACCTAATTTAATTTCCTTTGGGAGTTAAACCTTAGAAGCTGGGATTGAACAAACAGGCCCTGTTCTTTGTGTATTTCAGACCTGGGGCTGAGAATGTTAACAGATCTTATCAACAGGACACTGGAGATAGACAGCTATGATGGAGCAGCTCCTGGGTGCTCTCAGGAGTAACAGACTCGCCCTTGTGATGCAACTGTGGGAAAGGGCTGCACAGAGCTTGGGTGTGGGGCTCTTGAAGCTCATGGGGTCCCCACGGAGCTGCCTGGTGCGACCATACATAATAACGGGAATGATTTTGACGGCAGGGACGATACCCCCACCGACAGCAGGAGCGGGGCCTCCTCTGTGCCCAGGATGCGTGCGCTGACCTCTGAGTGATAGAGGGTGTTCGTTTCCTGTCTGGAGAAGCTCCCCTGATTCTAGAAGCTTTGTCCACTTAGGGCTGACCCTTGTCACTCGGGGTAGAACGGTGAGGAAGATTTGGTTCCTGCAGGAACCTCCCAGCCGCAGGCTCAGCTCAAGGGGGCTGCAACCCCGAGCTCCCAAGACACAGCTGCTCGAGAATCCGGCTGGCCGTTTGGAAAGAAAGGCACCCTGTGCCCAGAGCTGGTTTCCATGTGGGACCAGCGGCCGAATTTCCAGGCCAGCTTGGTGAAAGCATACAGAGACAGCAGTTACTCTAGCTGAGAATACAGCAGTGAACAGGAAAATGGCACACGCCGATGTCTGCACACACCAAGAGTTGGGCATGGAACACTCAGGCGTGTGTGCAAACGGCCGGTGGAGGCAGAAACTGCCTAGTGAGAGGAAAGACCTCCCACCCATCTGAGCTGCAAACTCCCTTAGGAAGTCTTTGAAAACACGGAGATGCCAGGCCCCATCCAGAACTTCTGAATTGAGTGTCCCGGGCAAGGCCAAGGCATCTGTACTTTGAAAAGGTACAAGAGAACAAATTTTTAATTAAAAAAATACAAAGGCACCCAGAGATCACAGTGGGAGAAGTGCTGGGCAGGACTCCAGCCCACAGGGAACAGTGCGGGCACAGGCGTACCGGCAGGGGTGCGTTGATATCTAGCTGGCTGGGAGGGGTCCCCTGGCCCACACCCGTCCCTGGCTGGAATCCAGGCCAGTGCTTACTCCAGCATGCTCACGCCAGATGCCTCAGGTCTACCTGGTCGATTTGCACTGACAAAGGATTATCAACAACCTCTCAGTGCCCCCTAGCCCTAGCAAGTTCCAGAAAGATAACTCAAAAAGTGGTCTTTCATCAGTGCCTGCCCTGGGCAGGCAGGAGCCCACTGCTGCAGATCTGATTCGAATGTCTGTAGTCAGTGATGTTTCTGAGGCCGCAAACAGTGGCTGACGATGCCCACTCCTCCCCCGGCACGACAATCCACTCTTTGTCTGGGGCCTTGTTTGCTCGTCGTTGTGTTGATCTGCTGTTCATGCTCCCCAACAAGGCTGCCCGCCTCCCCGCCTCTTGGGGAAGGAAACGTGTTGTTTGCAGGGGAGGGCCAGCCAAGGAGCTGCTCAGGCACCCACGAGGCCCTCAGAGGAGGCAGGGACAAGGAAGCAGTCAGTCTGCATCCCTACCCCCAACAGGCCAGACAAAACCCAGAAAGGGGCCTGGAGCCCCCAGACTGGGGACAGAGCGTGTGCGGGTACAGCTGCAGAGGCAGCACAGCAAGGCCTCAGTGGTTTCCTGTGCTCGGTGGGTGGTACCAAGTGGGCTTAGGGGGCCAGACACAGTCCCAGACTCCTGCTCTGTCTTGGGCTGGTGAGGGCAGAGCTGGCCATCACCATCC
Organism: Solenodon paradoxus; assembly: GCA_004363575.1. Taxonomy (NCBI): domain Eukaryota; kingdom Metazoa; phylum Chordata; class Mammalia; order Eulipotyphla; family Solenodontidae; genus Solenodon; species Solenodon paradoxus. Next base: position 68,700 of record RJWH01001969.1, on the reverse strand, counting down.
TCTCCTGAGAGGGAGGGCGCCGTACCTCTCCAGGCACACTGCTGAGAGCCACACCCTAACGGCCCTGGACAAGGTCTCCATGACAGCCCGGGTGAGGGTTGCCAGGAGAACAGGCTGTGGCCTGGGTCACCAGGGGAAGCAGAAACAGGAGAGGCTGTCAAGAGGAGCTGCCTAGGGCCTGTGCCAGGGATTGCCCAGTGTCCAGTGGGTGGATGGGGACAGGAGGAGAAGACTTGCCCAGAGGACAGTGAGGCATTGCTGCTGGGCGCAGAAGAGCGAGCGGTGGCTGGCCTGGAGCAGCGAGCCCATTCTCAGCAGCTGCTGGGCGGCTTCTCCCAAGCCAGGGGGCCTCCCTTCAGGGCTGCCGGGGAATGACTGGGGATGGGGCACCACCTGGGTGAGCTGTCAGACCCCACACAGCTGAGAAAGCACTGCAGGGCTTAAAAAAATATGCTCATATTTGGTGGTGTGACCCCTCTGTGACCCCCAGGGCCAACTTCTCCTCATCCAGATGAACCCTGGCTGGGGATGGCTCAGAGGACTGCAGCCTGGTGTTGACAGACTCCAGGGAGAGAGACTTGTTGAAGCCATAGGGAGAGGAATGCGGGGGAAGGTGTGCTGGACAGGATGCTCTTGCAGAGCTCTGGAGTTGGCAGACAGGCTTTACCATCTCAGCGAGGAAAACAGCACATGAGAGGGCAGTCAAAGTGCTGACCTCCAGAAACTAAGACGCCCACAGAAGCAGAGCAGGCTCCTGGCCCCCCAGCTCCTTCAGGAAGCAGGCAGCATCACAGTGCTCACCCTGGGGTGGCTGGCGGTCCCATCTTTCTGTGTGGGGCCTCCAGGTCCCTGGGTCTGGACACAATGGGCGAGGCAGGGGGCACGGAGGGCAGGTGCATGCCCAGGAGCCAGTGGGTGGAGGCCTATCTGGGGTTATTCCTCAAGCCCAGAAAGGACCCAGATTCCACCACTTTCTGTCTTCTACTCACAGATTCTCCTCTGTCACTTCTCCCCATGCGGGAATCTCTGCCATGCCTTTTCCCCAAGAGATAACAGGCTTAGGCTAGTAGCCAGAACAAGGCGCCAAGGCTGGGCGTGTACATTTCCAAGGCCGTTGAAGGCTGAAGAAAGTCGTTCCAGTCCCTCCCAATTCAGCTGGGACCAACAGGGAGAGTTCAAGTGGCGGCCAAGAGAACAGAAGTCTAGGTCTCTTTAAGTCCCAGGTCTGCTACATGCAGTTTCCTCTGGCTCCTCTGCCCCCAGCAGGTCTGGGCACACAGCGGCCAAGGGGACACCCCTGGTCCTGGGAGCAAGAGCAAGAGGTTCCTGCCGGGGTGAGGGCAGACCCCTGCATTGGGGTCTCCCTCCAGAAAGGCCTGGGGCTTTTCTTGGCCCTGCGGATGGACCCTCACTGGTGACGACCAACCTATTCCGGGTCCCCGGAAAGATCTGCAGACTCCTGGGGAGACAGCCAGTCCCAGAGGGAGACCAAGAGGCCCACAAGTAATTACAGGCCCAGGTTCCCACAAGCTTGGGAGCTGCCTGTAACCACAGTGGCAAGACCCTAAAGGGGAAAGGCAGGCTGGCAGTCAGATACAGAAAATGCTGACTACTTTGGGGGCAGGGAAGAGGGCTGGCCACCAGCAGGGTGGAGGGTTTCCCAGGGCTCATGGAAAGGGCTCGATTACCCGCTCACTGAGCAAGGGTGCCTGCTTGGGCGCAGGGCCCTAGCCGGCCTTCCTGGAGGCTCCCCCGTGAGCTGGCCCCATGGTGGACCGCACTAATGAGCCCATAACGTAGGCCTTTGATTAAGCAGCTCTAGCACAGCAACTTTATTGAAACACACCGAGGCCAGCGGCTGTTCCCACCGCTCCCAGTTCCCTGGGCAACAGCGCAGAGGAGGCAACATGCACTGGGAGTCAGTGCTGAGAGCCCTGGCTGGCTGAGGGGCTGCCAGGAGGCCTGCAGAATGCCAGCAAGCAGGGCACAAAGGGCTTGGGAATTGGGGTTGGGTCCAGAACTTTGGGGGTACTGAAGGGCAGCATGGCATCTCCAGAGTCCTCTGAGGACTAAGATCTCCGGGCTGCTGAGAATTGGGATGTGGGCTGTTCCCCCCTCAGGGCAGAAGATGTTCCAAGGGGCATGGTGGGACTCAAAAGACAGGGTCAGGGTGAGCCTGTTGGAATGTAACTGGGTGGAATTTCTTTCTCTTTAGAGCAGGACTGCATGTCTGCATGTGTGCATGTATACAGGTACGTGTATGTATGAAAGTATGCATGCATGTGTGTGTGCATGCACACACGTATGTGCATTGTGAACACACATGCGCATGTATGATTATGTATGTACACATGAATGCATGTGTGCACACATGTATACACAGACGAGTGTGTTATGGGTGTGCATGCACGTGCAGGTATGTGTAAGTACACCACATGCGTATGTACATCCATGCATGTATAAGTGTGTGTGCATGAATGCATGTGTGTGTGCATGCATGCAAGATTATAGGCATGCATGCATGAGTGTATTTCCTTCTACTTCCAGATCTTGGACCCAGCTCCCTGGGCTTACAATGAACCACCGGCTGCACCAGTAACTAGGTGGAATTTCTTGCTGAGTTTGGGGAGACTCTCGTCCCCACTGTCTCAAGAAAATGTGCTTGAGCCTTGAGTACACACAAATGCTGTCTGAGGACACTTTTTCTGAGACCTGTCAGCACAGTTCATTTACCGGGAATGATAACCTGAGAGCAGTCAGGGGCTGGGGTCTCCCACCTGGTCTCTGCCCTGGCCAGAGGCTGACCCCCCACCCCAGTCTGCAGAGGCAGCCTGGCCGCCCAGGACATGGCTGGGTGGGGGCCTTTCCACTGGTGCTGGGTTCCTTTCAAATGTTACACCTCAGAGTTTTTGCTACAGTAACCAGCAACACCACATGGACAGAGACTAACCTTACCAAGTGGGACTTTTAAAATGTATTTATAACTTTATGGTTCCAAGTAATTCTGTTATGAAACAATGTAATAACAACAGTGGAAAAAAGCAAGATAATTTATGGAACACAATATCCCTAAAGCACCAGCTTCCATTTCTACCTCGGCTTAGTCTAGGGAGTGTGGTTGGTGCCCTTTGTTTGCTGTTTGTTTTAATTAAAGGTTACTGTTTTGGTGGGGGAAGGGGGATGGCCCAAAGGAGCAGAGATTCAAATGCTGCAAGTCAGTGCATGTGGGCACACACACGCACACGCTCACGCACACACACAGCCATGCCCATGCTAACAGTATGTATGTTTCGCAGATCCCCCCAGACTGGGATCAATCCGCAAAACCAGCATAATTCTCTTCTCTCCTACTGTAACCCTGCCCAATGGCCCTTACCCAACAAACAAGGCATGGCCCCCTGTTGGGTTGGAGTTAGATACCGTAGAGTTAGATACTGTCTCTTGACAGCCCTGAGAGAGGGAAGGCAGTGCTTCTTCGCCTCTCCCAGCAAACAAGTCACACCAGGATGTCGTTCCTCTACCACATCCAGGAATGTGCGGGACCAGGTCAAGCACCACTAGAGACCAGGGGTGGAGTGGGGGCTGGAAGGAGGCCTATGCCTGCAGCACCCCACTTGGCAGGGGCTCTAAAGCCGTGCTTCAGCCTGGAGAGCAAAGGAGGGACAAAGCGTTCTGGACCCGCCAGCAGGTTCTGCACAGAGGCTGGGTTCTCACGAGGACTTAGACTAGGGGGCGGGGCTCCGCCTGCTGAGGCCCCGCCCACCCCGCTCTGCCCAGTCGGGGTTCAGGTCTTCACAACCACTTTCTGGGAGTTCTGGTGGGCTCCACAGAGCCAGAGAGCGGCCTCCACACTTCCTCCATACCTGCTGTGCTTGTTTCCTGTGACCCAGAGGTTACCCAGAGTGCAAAAAGTCTACACCCTCTAGCTGGGACTTCCACGGCAGACAGAACTCCTGATGGCCAGGGCCTGGGCGTGGTTACCAGTGTCTCAGGAGATGGGGGAAGTCAGGCTGGGCTCCGATGCTGGGAGGAGAGCCTCTCATCCCAGGCCCTCGAGAAGGAGCTGCCAGGGCAGGAAAAGGAGTCGGCGGGCCCAGAAAGAGCCCCTGGAAAGAAGGTGGGGAGGAGAAAAAGAGCCTTCTCACTTGTAACCAGGGTCCATGAGCTGCGTACGGGTGTTCTTCAGTGGCAAAGGCACCTTCCACTCCTGTGGAGACGAACGTGATGGCCATGTCACCTGTGATACTTTTATATGTAAAGTGCCGTCCATGTAGGAGCCTGCCCCTAGGGGTGGGAACAAGGAGACAGTGAGCAGCGGGTCCAGCCAACGCTCAGGGATGGTGGGGACTATGCCCTCCTCACTGCCCACCTGCCCACTCACAGAGGACTCTAACCCAACAGGTTCATTTCAACACTTTCCAAGGAAGCCTCTCACAAGGTCTCTACTGCCATTCTTTCCAAAGTGCTCAAAGCTAGCAGGGATACCACTGTGGGCAATGAGCAGTGCGCCCAAGGCCACACGCCGAGCTAAGAGGGGCCGTGCCCCCTTGGTGACGCAGCACCTCAGCACACTTCCCGAGCCCCGTGGTGACGGCGTTGTACCTCCAGACGGTCCCTGTGTCCAGGGCAGACTTTCCATCTGCCCCTGGGAAATCCTACGAGTCAGGTGGCCATCTCCAAGGCCACAGTACATCTTAAAAAAATCAGTTTTTAAAGAAAAAGCTGAAGCCAACTGGGGCCACTCTTAGGGAGCCACAAAAAGTTACTGTTAGGCACATCCTGGTGGAGCAGCAGTTAGGTCAATCGCCTTCAAAGGATGGAGGCCACACACTCCTGGGTTTGAGTCCAGGGCACGGCGGGAACCACCAGTGTTAAGGACTAAATGAAAAATAAAATAAAGTGCTTCTTCCTCCTCTCTTCCTGCCTGCCTGCCTGCCTACTCACCTTCATTCCTGCCTGTACCTTCCCTCAAAAAAAAAAAAAAAAGATGTTACCATTTATCTGTCTAGAAATACACCCAGGGGAAGGCAGGCAGTGGTGACCAATGGGGCGGAGACACCAGCAAAGGAAGCAAAGCCTGTTGGTCTTGGACTAACCTTTCACCACGCTAAGGTCCTGCGCCTGAGCCAGAGGAGCTGGGGTGAAAATGGCCGGTATCCTGACTACTTGCCATCTGCCTGCTGCCCAGAGCGCTTGGTCAAGGCTGGTTGCCACCCAGCCTCCTTCCACAGGCTCCGAGGATAGTGGGGAGGTCTGAACAATGCCGCCCTCTCCTCCCTTCACTGTTCTTTCATCATTCTTGCCTGCCCTGCCATCAGAATGAGGGGGCCCTCACAGAGGCTGCAGAGGAAGCCAGAGACAACAGTGTTGGCTCAGGACAGCGTCCCCAAGCAGAGAGCTGAATTCTGGACACTGGGTTGGGTTTCTGGCTCTGTGGACAGCAACAGAAGGGACACAGCTGGCCTTCTAGGTCCCTCAAGGAGTTTGCTGGGCTGGCCACTGGGTTTGGAGAGTTTTGCATGGGAAAAGCAGCAAGTAGGAGAAAACTGAACACAACCCACAGGGCCCTGACTACCATCCCTGGCCTAGGGGCCCCCCACGGACTGGGCAGGGGAAGCAGCAGAGACATCTGCGACTTCCCAGGTCACTAGGTCTTCTGAAGTGAGCAGAGCTGAAGGATACATCTCTGGGCAGGGGAGAGCTCTTCAGCACGGTGGGCATAGCCCACCACAAGGGCCTAAGATGGAGTGGAGCAGTTCTGCCCCTCCCCGGGCCCTAGGCTCCGCCTTGGTTGGGGTGACCTGGTGACTCTGCATCTAAGGTGGGTGCGGAGGACCTTACCTGAGGCAGAGAGGGATGAGGGCTCCTGACTCCTGGTTGAATTTCAGATGGACGCTCTCGAGTTGCCTCGTGCGGATCAGCTCATGGGGAATGATGGCCGTGGAGCTGTCACTTTCCAGGCTGTCCTTTCGGCTGCTGTGAAGCGAGCACAGGAACAAGCTCAGCACCAGGTAAACGCTGCGGGGAGGGTGAGCTGGGAGACACTCTATCTGGGCTCCAAATAATGACAGTGACAGTGATTGCAGATGACAATGACGGCTGCCAACATTCACCACCTGCTTGCCAAGTGCCAGCGCTGAGCCACACACTCCTCCCTGACCGCCCCTCACAGTGCGCCCGTGAGGCTGGGGCTAGTAGGGCATCCTTTTCCAGACAAGGAACTGGGGACCAGGGAGGCTGAGTGTCCAGGGCACACAGCTGGGGAGTGGGTGGAGATGGGGTTTGGTCTCGGCCGGCACCTTTGGCCAACACACCTTGTCGGCACGGCGATTAGGTCGATCGCCTCCAAAGAAGTGCAGGCCACATACCCTCGGGTTCAAGCTGCAGGTCTGGAGGAACAACCAGTGTGAACACTAAATAAAATACTTCTTCCTCCTTGCTCTTCCTGCCTGCCTGTCTACTCGCCTTCATTCCTGCCTGCACCTCTCCTTTAAATCAATCAATCAATTAATCAATCAGTGAAAGCAAAAGAAAAGCTGATATCAGAGTGGCTTGCTCTTCGGGATAAGAGCAGCAGAAACTTCTGGGAATCTTCTTTCCCTGCCCTGGAGCCTCAGCTCCTCAGCTCTCCAAGAATGGGGTGCTGGAGTCCCAGGAGACTCTGGAAGGGGTTTCCTTCCAGATATCCGGGCAGGCTCTGTACGTGCTCCTGCTGATGGCCAAAAGCTGCACTGCAAACATATCCTTCATGTCACCAGGAAGTGATACAGTCCTCACAGCGGGGATGGGGACAGGCTGTTAGGCGTCAGATCAGTGGGCTTGGGTGGGCAGCAAGGTTGGTCACTACCCTGCTGGTATGCCAGGCCCCCACGCCTGTGGCCTTAGCCACACTGTCACTGTCACTGCTGCTTCACACTGGCTCCCTTCTCCTCCCTCCAGCAACCTGATCCACAGGGGGCTGCGGAGTCCCTTTGCCATCTAAGATTTGCTCTTTCTAATTCAGCTGCCCCACTGACAACCTCTCAAATGTGCCTCTGAGGGTTACCCACTGATCCCATTCAGAAGGCCGGAATCTGGTGCAGGCTGTGAATCCGGAACAATTCCCCAAGTGTCCATCAAAATACTGGGGAGAAGCTCAGTTATTTACCAGTGAAGTGGCAGGAGCCACCCAGGATGTCTGGGCCTGACAATCGGACAGTCAGTGTGCGGCAGGCCTCTCCTCTCGTGGTCAGTGAGGCACCCTGACGGGCAGAAGACCGCCCCTGGGGGAGGGAGGGAGGTCAGCAGGCGAAAGGACAGCAGTGACAAGGGGCAGCACAGGCTCTGCTGAGGCAGTGGTTTCTAAAAGGCCCACTCCTACCCGCTGCGGGGGCCACAACCGCTCTGACTGCTCTTGCACAAAGCAGTCCCTTCCTCTGGTCTCCCAGTCATCCTGAAACTGCCCTTTGCCCCAGCTGCTCCTGGGACAAACCCTTTCACAGGCCTGCACAGGAGACATGCTCTGGCCACAGGGTGAGGAATTTCGGGCCTGGAAGGAAACACTCATGTTGTTTCATCCACCTCTTTCCTTTACAAAACAGAAGCCAGCAATGTGTCCTCCGAGGACACAGGGCTGGTGTGTGAGGCACCAGCTCTTCCCCCTGAAAGCCTGAAACACCAAGTCTCGGAGGGGTCCACTGACGAGCAGTCCTCCTTTGTAAGCCTGCCCTGCTCCACAGGAAGGTGTCACAGCCAGGACCCGTGGAGATGCCATAGCTAACCCTGCATTTACAGAGTAGGAAACGGAGGCTCAGAAAGGTGAGGTGACCAGCCCAAGGTCACAGAGTGAGTTGAAGCGAAAAGAAAAAATCACGGTGTGACTCTTCCTATTGCTTCCCTGTGTCACCTCCGACAAAAGGCTCGAATGGAGACGTGCCCCCTGCTGGGGAAGGGCGAGGCCCGGGAGGGCCAGGCTGGACAGGCAGAAACGCAGATGAACAGTAATGGAGGTTGTTGGGGGTGGGAGCGGGAAGTGGGGCTGGGAGAGGAGAAGCAACAGCCCCTGGGGCTCGATGCTCAAGCTGGAGGGGAAAATAAATTGTTGAAAGTCAGCTAAAGTCACCTTGGTAACTGCTACAGCACACTCACCCGGAACCGAGGACATCAAACCCAGCTGCAAAGAGCTTTAAAGAAATGGAAAAGAACTTAATCATCTGAAGAATTAATGTGACAAGTGCCCACATTTGCGCCTCCCACCTACCTTCAATCATTTGAAAACATACTTTAATCTTTTAAAAGAAAAAACAAAAATCTCGAAGTGCTCGGCCTGCAGTCCGGAGCGGGGTGTTTCCGGCAGGCTGCCTCGATAGGAACGCGGCTGCTCCACACACCCTTGCAGGAGCCCCGCTTTTCTGCTGATTTGTTTTTTCTGGACATCGATGCAGAAGCATGAATTATTCGTGTGGGCTGGGTGAGGCATTAAATCTGCAGCCGACACAGGTTTGCAATGTTTTGCATGGTTGTCAGCTCAATCTTAGTCATAAAAAAATAAGTAGTGTGCTCGCCAGCGTGGCCTAATTTTTCAGCTGGGCTGCTTGCTCCCTGAGTTCCCAGTGGAGGGGAAGGTGGAGCTGCAGGGGTTGGAAGGGCTCCCAGGAAGGCCGGCCGCACCTGCGGGGGACTGCTGAGAACAGGCGGCCTGGAGCTGAAGGATGAGCTGTGGCTCCAGGAGATAGAACGGCTGGCAGACAGGGTTGCAGGTCCGAGACCCGTGTGACCTTGGGCAAGTGACTTAACCTCTAAGCTCTGGTACCCTTTTGATGGGAATAAATAATGACACTCTTTCTTTCAAAGGCTTAAATGAGATGACTCGTATGACGCATCTACGAGTGCCTGGGAGGTACTAGGTGGTCCAAATGTACCTGGAGTGCATTAACAGGGTATTCGCGGGCTCCTCCAGCAAGATGCTGGTAGCTTGCTAGAGGCCTGCTGCCTTTCTCCTAGGCCCCAAACCCAATTGCCTTCGGCTGGGCCAATCCCACTCTCTGAGTAAAGGTTGCTGGCCTGAGCTTGGGAGAGAGGGCTTGAGACGGGGTTGAAAGGGCTCCGGCTGACCTGAGCAGACACTGTGGCCCCTAGTCAACCCTGGTGCTCTGGGAAAGCCCGACCACAGGCCAGCAGAAACCGTTGAGGCCTTTGTTCTGCTGGGGCAGGTGCCGGCAGGGCCTCTCTCTCCTGCAGAGCACCATCGGCCTTCCTGGAAGACTCACCTCCTGGTCCTGTCGCCCGGCAGCAGTTTAATCCATCCTGCCATGACAGTCTTTCAGGTTCCCAGGTTGCTCTCACAGTCCATCAACAGTTTCTCTTTTCCAGTCTTTGTGACCCCCAACTTTCAACTATGTTCTTATGACACGGGTCTGAAATCTCCCATCCACCCAAGCCACCCTCCCTTCGACTGACTCCTGCTGTCAGAGTGTCGTGCCTGGAAGTGAAGTGTCCCCTGCAGAAGGCAGTCCAGAACGTGGGCAGATCAATGCAGAACACAGGGGGACCCTGAGCATTCCTCTTCGGGGTACTCTTATTTCTATCAAAACTGTTGTCAAACTGCTTCCGCTTGGTAACCTCATCATACTACCCACTCACGCGGTCCTCCCTCGGTCAATGCGATCTCCTCGGCCTCCTCCCACGGGCTGTCTATGCCCCATCTCGGACGGACGGTGGATTCTATGCAGCAGTGAGCAGAGCTCTGCATTATCTGGCTCGCGTTTCAAGCAGTATGGATATTTCTGAAACCCAACTCTACTGTCCGTCACACTGGCATCCCCTCCTGACTTTATAACGCTGACAAAGTTGATAAAGCAGCCATCAGTGTTCTCATTCCAGACTTGGATGAAACAGTGACCAGGACAGGGCCAGGCAGCCAGGCTGACAGACCGACATCTTTACTCCTTGGATATGCTCATTCAACCAACTACAAATCAGCCCAAGCAACCACGCGCCAAGCCTTGTGGGTGCACCCTTGAGGGTGCTCTGTGGACATTTCTGTTTTGCCGACAACGATGTCAGAAGACATTCTCGAAATTCTCAAAATGTGCTAGCCCCCACCTAGGTCAGGTCTACAGCGCTTCCTTTGTCGCCCAGATAGAAGTTGGCGACTATTTCTAAAAAGGCGGGGAGGACAGTCTGGCACTCCAGACTCTGAATCCATGCTGACTTTCAGGGTTCGCTGTTTCCCTTGAAGAAGGTTCACAGCCTGCTTTCTGAACAGTCTAGCCCAGCTCTCCCTGAGAGCTGACAACAAACTCACCCGTCTAGAGAGTGCAAGATGCTTTTTTCATCTCGAAACTTTTTTGTGCTTTCAGTCTGCCAACACCTCTCTGCCAGGCCCTTCGAGATCGCTGACACTAGCTTCAGGGATGCTGTCTACCAGTCTGCCCAGTATTCTGGGTCACAATACATGTGGACTGGGAACAAGGCTTCAATCCTCTGAACAATGTCTGTGTCCCAGTTTGATACCCACGCTTTCTGAGATGGAAGCACAGCAGAACTTGAGTAGATTTTGCTTTTCTTTTGCCTCTGATTAAGGGTACTTTGTCTAGGTGAGCCCTGGTGGAGTAGTGGTTGGGCCCACCGGCTCTGGCCGAGCACAGTTTGCATACATCCCAAGGACCTGGAGTTCGTGTCCGGGGGCTGGAGGGAACAACCAAGATGAACAACCAAATAAAAATAAATAAAAATGTTTCTTCCTCTTTTCTCCTCCGGTCTGTCTGCCTACTCACCTTTGTGCCTGCCTGGATGTTGCCTTTCAAAAAAAAAAACAGAAAAAGAAGGTTATTCTAGCTAAACAGTGGGGCCCAGGTTGCCTTCTTCTTATTTCAAAGAGAAGTACAAAAATAAAATCCTTTTCACAGGTCATAGCACTTTTTTTGTAAGTCTCGGTTCTTCAGCTTCAGCTTCCCTTGACCTGTTCCTCAGAGTCGTATATTGATATAACCTACTTCTTCCAGCTTTTGTTCAAATTCTTCAAAAATATTTGAATTATGTAAACGATTCTCTATGTACCTATTCTGGTCCCTGGAGGCATTACACCCTTTTTTTTTTTTTTTTTTAACATGCAGAGGACTATTCACAATAATAATATTAAGAAGTACCTTTTATTGAGTGTAGACAGTGGTGCTAGGTCCTATGCTAAATACTCTGCTTCTTCTCATTTTCATTACAACCCTAAAATACAGGCATGATTTCCCACATTTTACAGATGAAGAAGTTGAAACTCAGAGACTTAAATAGCTAGCCCAAGGTCACACAATGAGCAAATAAAGGGCTCAGAAAAAACTCACAGGCCTTCCTGATGCTAAAATGTAAATCACAGTATTTTTCCTTAAGAACCTTCCATCCTTTGAGTAGTGTTTCCTTCTGGGGTTTCAAGGCCATGAAGACACATCTATCTTTTTTCTCTGAACCCTTTTATTTTTCTTTTAAAGGACAAGTACAGGCAGGAACAAAGGCACTTGGGCAGGCAGGAAGAAAGAGGAGGAAGAAGCATCTTTATTTTATTTTCATTCAGTTGTTTACACTGGTTGTTTCCCCCAGACCTGGGACTTGAACCCAGGGGCATATGGCCTGCACTCCTTTGGAGGAGATCAACTTAAGTGCCGCTCCACCAGGGAGCACGCCTTTTCTCTGAACTCAAAAGACCTGCTTCCCAGTGGTCAAGGCAGGAATTCCCAGAGGGTATCTGATGAAACTTTAATTTTAGAGAAGATTCCAGAAAAGCATATATGGCCAAAAACTGGATGCAATATAGTGCATCTCAGATTAGAGATGTTGGCATTTTTGGCATTTTGAAGATTCTGAGGACTACAAAGGACAAACACAGTGGTTTCACTTGTGTAAGCAGCCTCTTCCAACTGTGGCCAGAGAGCCCCCTTCCCAAGAACACACAACACAACTCCCCAGGAGGTTGTGGGGGCCCTTCCGTCTGGGAGGCCTGGTCAGACACGGCTTGGACAAACCCAGGGTGTTCCCTCCTGGCCCCTGCTCTGTCCCAGCTGCTTTCTCTCAAGGTCCTGTCACGTCTACCTCATCACCTTCCTTGCTGGTCAGATCTGTGCACAGCCAAGTGTCCCTCCTCCTCAGGTTAGAGGACAGACCTCCTTCCTCACCACTGGCTCTTAGCCAGGTGAGCGGAAGCGGAAATTTCTCTTCGAGCTCAGGGACTGCCCCGGGGCCAAATTTACGAATTTTTTTTTTTTTTTAGAATGTGTCATCTTTGTTTTTTGTTTTTTTTTTCTTGAGAGAGAAAAGAAGCAGCACTTTTATTTATTAGGTTAATTTATTTTTGGTCGTGCCTGCCATGCCGCAAGTCACGAACCCAGGTCCTTTGGTTTTACATGATCTATGTCCCTGCCACCGGCTTAGTGCCTGAGCCACCAGGGCGCCTCAGCCTTTTCTTTTCACTGGGCAGGACGAGCCACAGGAGCGCCTACCATATGGCTGTTTTCACTAGCCCTTTTTCATGTTTAAAGAGTCCAGTCGTTCTCTAAGGTTCTTAACAGTCAGCAGTCTTCCTAGGCCACCTTCCTCAGACACAACCACCTTCCTCTCTGTTAGTGGATTCTTTGGGTTGCTTCCCCCCATTTCTAATATACTTTATTTCTGCTTCCCAGGAATCCCTCTCAGGCTTTACCTCTGGACTCCCCACTATGGAAAACGGGCTTTTAGTGCTCTTTCATCCCCTCTCCCCGCTTTCCCATGATAATGGCTATCCGGAGGCTGGTTTGCATCAGAACTAAGCGTGCATGCTGTCACGACTGTTCCCGGTTTTAACAATGGGGCCACTTCCTTTCTGGTATAATTCTCCATTTTCCTTGCATTTAAAAATTGTCTTCATTTTCTATGTGCTTCTCACCTTCTCAATTCAATCCTAAATGAACCTCCAGTGGTCTACAGATTCCTGCAAGACATTCAAATACATCAAGTACGTGCCAACATTTTTCTTATTTGTTTGTTTGTTTTGCTCCTTCTCCTCCTCCTGCCCACTTGGGGTCACGAATCTGTGTCCTTGGGCTTTACCAGGGTCTGCACCTTTGCCTCCTCCACCAGGTTGAAGCGGTCCAGCCCAACAACCCAGGTTCAAATCCTGGCTGTGACACTTAGCTCCGGCGTCCTGACGCTCAGAGTATGAAACCTGCTACAACCCTGTTCTGGTCTGTAAGGTGGGGAACAGCGCCCCCAGCACAGGGCCTGGAGTCAATCAAAACCTGTCCACTCATTCCTTCTCCCGCCTGTCCACACAACATGCTCTCTCCTTACATTTCCCACCACATAAGGTGACGTTTATGGGCCCAAAAGCGCCCTCTTGCTCCCAGTGTGAGACGGGTCCTGACTTCCAGGGCAGTTTACACTTCGTGCCCCTGGTCCGCCTACCAGCACTGTGCCAACGAACAGAGCCTTACTCGGGTCCCCTCTCCACCCTAGTCTCCTCAGGTGGAAAAGTCTGGATTTTTCCATCTTGGCCGACAGGTACTGCTTATAGTCTATCAATGGCTGCAGGTGGGGAAAGGAGAGGTGTTAAACCACTGAGACTCCTTTGAGCCACAATCCCAGTCCTGTGACAGTGCTCACGTCTGCGCCGGCCACAGGACTTGGAGCCTTCTCCTCGGGGATGCCAGCGAGTGGGAATCGGGGCATCAGGGTTGGGAACTACTTAGCAGTGACGTGGGGTTGGCCCGCTGAGCCCAGCCCGACCTCTGGCTGCGGCCTCGAGCCTGGGAGATGGTTCCTTTGGCTTTTAGATCGCTGACGAAGGCTCTGAACTTTGCAGAGAAAGAAACACATGCAGGTTTTCCTCCAGGGTAGGACTGGGACTGGGTGTGGGGTGGGATGGGGGTGAGGGCAGCGGCTCCCCCCACAGTTACTGCTCAGCACAAGGCTGTATCAGCTGGTCATTCGGACACATTCTCCAAAGGGGACTATCTTTCAACACCAGAAAGATTATGGGAAAGCAGCAATGACCAAAGGAGAAGATGCAACCCTTTCATTGCAAACATCCCAAGGACAGAATGTGAGGGTGGAGCAGTGGGACAGAGTGTGGTCTGAAGAAGACTGGGTAAAACCTGCGTTCAGATGAGGGCGTTCCTCATGACCTCCCGAGCACCAGGGACCTCCGTCTGCAGCTGCGCCCTCTGACGCAGGGAGGAGATTAGGACCCCGCTTTCCTGAACGGCTGCTCAGCCAGCGTCCTGGGCTTTCCGCTTTCTGAGACACTGAGTCATTTCCTCTCCAGTTCTCACCTTTGGGCCTTCCTTTTTCCTTCCCTGGAGAAGTGACTCACTGCAAAGTGTTGGATGGCACTGAGGATCAAGGATGGGCGACAAAAATACTCCTGATTGTGCAACTCGAGGAAGGGGATGCAGCCTGGCCTGGGAATTCAGTGTGCCGGCCGTGACCTCGAGGCTGGGCGCTAACCATGGCCGTGGCTCGGTGTCTTTGGGAATGTGGGGCGGAGAATGGGTTCAAACAGAAACCGACCCAGGTAGGATTTGCTGCGGAGCCTTTGTTCTGCCCTTTCGGAAGTGTGTGTCAGGATGCACCCTGGTGGCCCTGTGGTCAGTACACCCGGGAGCAGTCCCACATACAGCCCAAGGTTATGGGTTCAAGACCCAGGGCTGGGGGCACAACCAATATGAACAACTAAATAAAAATAAAGGGCTTCTTTTGCCTCTCTCTTCCTGTCTGCCTGCTTGCCTTCATTCCTGCCTGCACCTTTCCTTAAAAAAACAAAAAACAAAAAACAAAAAAAACAGTTTCGGGCAAAGGCACATAAAGGCCGGAACTTCGCAAGCAAACATGGATTACGATGAGGTAGTAGGGAGGAAGCAGGGAGCTGAGCGACCTGGGCCCTTCCTCTATCAGCCCTGGGAGCTGGGGCCCAAAGAGCCGTTTCTTTTGAGGGTTTCTCCTAGTGAGCACCACCATCCGTCGCCTGCAGGGAGTGGCGAGGGAAGCCACATGACAAGATGGACCCCTTGGCGCAGGGAGACCCAAGACGGCCCTGCGCGTGAGCAGCGACAGCAATAGCCCGGCTGTTTCCCCAGATGGAAACTCACCTTCCTTCATCCAACTCACTGGAGGCAACCTAGATATTTGCTTTTGCTAATTAATCTTCATGGGCCTCACAGGCTGAGCAAAACAAAACACAGTTTCTCTGAAGGATGACCCCTTGGCTAGGCCACAGCTATTCGAGACAGGAACAGAGGCAGCAAAGTCACCCCATCCAAAAGGCCAAACAGAGGGGAACAGAGACATGCACAGAGTGGAGGGAGCTGCGTGTGGCTGTGTGTGTGCTGGGGGACTGTGCGGCTGAGACTGTCACAACGAGACTGACATGTTACAAAACCTGAATTCTCCAGGAAATGAAGGCCAAAAGAAAAAAAGCCTTGAGCGATTCTAGAAGCCTAAGGAACTGGATTCCGCAACAGTGCTTAGCTTGCCTTCGGACGGTGCTCACGACAGGGCTTCTCCCACTGCCGGGAGCCTGCCCTGCCAGTGCCTGTGACGTGCACACATGAGCCTCGCCCCTCTTCGGGGCTGGGGGTGGTGGGGCAGATGGTGCGGCTCCCTAAAGGGCCTCACACTCAGTCTGTGAGTCACGGCAGAAGGAAGAGAAGGTCGTGGAACATCTCTGTAAGTCCCTAGCTGATCAGAGCAACAGTTTACAGAAACGCAAACCCCCTCACGTGATGCGATGCACCTGACAGCCCAGCCCCGCGTCACTGAGGGGCGCGGGGAGCCGAGGCCAGACTACGAAGAAGAGTCTAGGCAACCACAGACAGAAGGGATGCCCGGTGACTTTTCTCCTACGTCCCAACAAGAGTTGGCAGGCAGTGTCCCAGCTCTGCTCAGCGGCACAGAGGAGTGGCTACCCATAGCCCGCCGGGCAGGCAGTGGAGGAGGGGGCGCCAGTAAACCGAAGGAGGCTTTTCTCAACTGATCGTCTTGGGAAAAGCCAGATACAAATTTCATGGCCAGAATGCAGGGGTTGTGAAACACTGGAAGAAGCCCCAAAGAGGGCCAAGGACTCTCTTCCGGGAAGGCGGTGGGAGGAGGGTTGGCGAGGGTGAGTGGGAGAGGAGCCGGCTACCCAGAGGGGCCTGCGTTTCTGGGAAGCAGGAAGGCCTCAAGAAAAAAGAAAGAAATCCCCGTGCCCTGAAGTGGTGAGGAGGCCAGAGATAGGGTTGGTTGTTTTTGAATAAGAAAATGGGGCCAGTGTCAAATGAGCCAATTCTGACACAGTTCATTATCTCCTGGATTTGCACCGAGGTTGACAGCAGGCCCTCAGCCTCACACAGTAATCTCCAGTGTGGGGCTCTGGCCTCGTATGTGGTGTCACGTGAAAGGTCCCTATTCATGCTTTGACTAGCTAGTTGAATCCACCAACAAGGGTCATTACTACTTCACAGTGTCTAGCGACTTCCCGGTGGGTTCCTGAGAAAAAAGTTAGGAAGATCATTCCGGACGAACTCTCATCCTTTTCCAACCTTGGCCAAGTTACTTATCAGCCTCTCTCTACCTCAGTTTCCTCTTCTATAAAAGGGGGTAACTGGATTATCTACCTCATGGTGTGACTAAGTTATGAAGTATAAAGCACCCGGAACATTTCCTGGCACAGGTGAGCACTGTATGAGTGTTAGCAGCTTTAGAGGTATGAAGAGAGTGAGGCCTGACTCTCAAGTAGGCCAGAGCCCCGCGGCTGAGGCCCAGCTGGGGTAGCGCTTCTGAACGGTAGCCTCCTCAGGCCATATTCAGACCCATGAAGACGGACGCATCAGATCGCCCCGGCCCAGGAAGCCTGATTAAAGGAAAATCGGATACACAGCCCCACTAAGGCCTGGCTGGTGGCTGCCCCACAGGGAGAGGAGCAAACACTGGTGCCAGCACATTTTGGGTCGGCTTGCTCAGTCGCAATCCATGTGGTTTATCTGAAACGGGGTCAGGTCCCAGAGTGGGCAGCACAGCCATTACAAGTGTGCTTGCAAATCTGAACCGACTCCATCATCATCGATCCTGTGGTAACAGGGAGCTGAAGTCTTGAGAGACTTGAGGCATGTGTTGGAAAATGTTCGTGGCCAAGGAGGAGGAGTCATTTCTCAACCATTTGCTAACAAATTAGTCACCGGCACTGAGGACCTTGGAGAAGACTCTGATTCTCTGCTGGTTCCAGCACTTTGTAAACCTGACTCGAGCTGCTGGGAGGGAGGTGACCCTCTGGGCTGGCATGTCTGGTCTGTCCTCAGCTCTCTCTCTGTAGCTCAGCCAACTCAGAGAAGGGTGGAGGCTGTAGCCTCTGCCTTCTGTCGGCCGACAGCCCTTGGACTGGATCCCATGCCCCACTGCAGTCGGGGCAGAGGGGCTGAGTCTGGGCTGTGTGCATGAATCCCAGAGCCCAGAACCCTGTGCCCCTTCGCAAGGTCTGCGCGAACAGCAGCTGGAAGTGTGCTTAAGACGGGCTGAGACCGCAGGCCTGCCCCAGACGTACAATACGTACCTCTAAAGGAGCCCCTGCCCTTCTGCCCAAAAGCCTGGACCGCCCAGTGGTGGGAGGGACATCTGGACTGAGCCTGTCTACAAGCTACAGACAATCTGCTGGAGCCTTTAAGCCTCCAAATACCTCCCAGCCTTCCACCAGTGCCAACGGTGCCCAAAGGGAGAAGCCAAGCTCAGGGCATGGGAAGGAGTGTGGCTCTGGGACAGGGTCCAGACACGCAGGTGGAGGGTTTCCAGATGCTCCATGACCCAGCCGGGCCATCTGCTGCTGCCAGGCGAAGACCATGGTTCCTTGAGCCAGCTATTTTAAGGCATCTGGCTGGAGACACCCACTGGCTAGAGTTGAAAGCTGCTCAGAGGTGGCAGAGGAGGCGTCTTTTGCTCTTGCCAAAGAGCTCAACTCTCATGATTTCTGGATGGCAGATTCACCGGGGAAGCCATCACGGGCAGCCCTGCTCCCAGAACAATTCCCACAATCTGCTCCCAGGTTGCAGCTTCAAATTTAACCAGCCCAGTCTCCCCCTGTTCTATCCCTTTCAGCTCCTTCCCCTGCTAGGATCCCTTCAAGATGCATCACATACTCTTCCTCCTCCAGGAAGCCCTCCCTAACTACTCCACACCATGCCGACTCGTCTTTCTGCATTGCAACAGATCACTACCACTTCTGGGGATCATGGCTGAGCAACTAGAGCTAGAAATCAAAGAAGTAGCGATTTCCAACAAATTGCATCAACAGCCAGACTCATAGCAATTAACTGTCTCAGCTCATGCACTCCCAAAGGAAGAACCTACACCCCAGAGTGAAACACAGCAAATTCTTACTGCAAGTGTGTACTAAAGACTTCTGAGAGGCAGGCCTGATTACCCTGGTTTTGCAGGAGTGGTCTGCCTTCCCTTTTAGCCCAGGGCACAGCAACTTCCTCCCTGGCAGGCGAGGCTCCTTCTCTGAGCTGCCAGCTCCCAGGCACCCCCTGCCAGCAGCTATTCCCTAGAGCTGCCCTGGGAATAAGGGCAGGGTGGGGAGGCCCAGATCCAGTCCTTCCCACCCTTTGTCCCTATCAGAGGAAGAGAGGTCGGCAGGAAGTGGATCTGACCTCTGGGGTGGTCACAGTCTCCCGAGGGCTACAGGGGCCTCTGAACAGGCAGCAGAGGCCGGCAAAGGACTTCCCTTCCCTTCCCTGGGCCCCCTGGAAGAGAGGCAGGAAGAAGGGCCTCAGCAGCAGGCGTCCAGCATGGGGCTGGCCAGACAGGGAGGCCCCTGGGGTTGTAGCTATCAGCCGGAGACCAGGCTCCAGGAAGGAAGGGCAACTCTGGCTGAGGCTGAGATAAGGAGGGGACCGCACTCAGCACAATGGGCTCCCACAGGCTGGGAGGCCCCTCGTCAGATTTTGCCCCAACTTGGCCTCCTATCTGCTCACATAAGCCATGTAAATATTTACTGATGTTTATACTCTTGCTCCTTTGGGTCCCCTCTAAGGCACTTTCCTATGACCATAGATCTGTGCACCCCAGAGACTCGGGCCCACCCAGCAGGGCTACGGACGTGGTTCTCGCTCACACCAGTTACAGGGACTGGTTCTGCAGGACAAATCTGCTCTCTTCTCCCAGCTGCCGGGGGACACTGGTATCAGGAAGCTGTACTAATCCCCACTCTGGGCGGGGACCCAGGGAACTTACGGGGCCCGGTCGTGGGTGAGGCCGTTCTGCCGTTGAGGGTTGATTGGTGGAAGGACAGGTTTGCTGTTGATCTCAAGTCCTTTCCTCAGGGTCTCCCGGATCTGCTCTGTGTCTGCAATGACACCACGAAGTTGTCTGATGGCCCTTTGGGCTCCCAGCATCCCCCAACCCTGCTCTTGGGACGTGACTACAGAAACGCTAGGGAAAGGCCCCCCTGAAGGTGGGTCCTGAGTCTACTCCAGGCCTCGGCCACGAGGGCTCAGTGAGCAGAGTGAGGATGCAGAGCAGACGAGGCACTGAGCTCTCAGGAAACTTGATCTGAAGGGCACCATTCCTGTAGAAGACAAGGGTGGCCTCTGGACTTCAGAAGGATGCCCTCCAAGCAGGGCTCTTTTCCACTGTCCTTCTCATTCCTGCACCACAAGCCCTATGTTTACAGCTCCAGGCAGTGACCGCTAAGGCCTCTGCCGCGGCCCAAGAACACTCAGGGATCATGTCCCCTGAGATGGATGCCATGGAAGGGCAGGTCTCTTACACCAGTTTCTAGGTTCTGACTGTCAACTGGCATCTGGCTCTGCTACCTCCTCTACTTAGACCAGGTCAGTGGGGTGCCAAGGTCATCTCCCCACTGTGGCCCAGGGATCCTCAGCTCTCTAAGAGGGTGGCAAGGGCCAGGAGGTGAGAGAGGAGTCTCTTGGTGGGATTATTTCTTGGCAAGGTGCTTTTCTGGTTTTGAGGTAAAGCGGTCACTATTATTGAAATTCAGATCTAAGATGCATCTCTGCAAACACAAACAAAAAAGCAAATTAACATGGTTTCTCAAAGGGTGGACTTAGAGTGCATGACAGAGATGATTACCAACTTTTCTAATGGTTTGACTTGTTATAGCAGCATGAATTACATTTACACTTTTTCAAAATACCCGGTAATGATTGAAATTTTAGATAAGATCATAAATCCCTCCTTAAACTACCTATTTTGTCAAAAGCAGCTGAATAATCTAATAACTCTATACTTCACTCTGAATCTCCTTCGGGCTTGACATACCATTAGAGAAGTGGAAAGGAAAAGAAGGGATCATTTGCACTGGGTTTTGTTTGTTTGTTTAAGGAAAGGTGCAGGAAGGAATGAAGGTGAGCAGGCAGGAAGAGAGAGGAGGTAGAAACATTTCTTTCATTTAGTTGTTCATATTGGTTGCTTTCCCGAGTCCAGGGTCCGTGGGATGTATGTGGACTGCATCCAATGGCCTTATTCGGTGGTACTAAGGTTATTTATTTACTTATTTATTTAAAAGGAAATGTTCATGCAGGAATGAAGGTAAGTGAGCAGGCAGGCAGGAGGAGAGAAGAGGAAGCAGCACTTTATTTTTATTTAGTCTAGGTTATTCTCCCCGGCCTGGGATATGAACCCAGGTCCGTGGGATGTATGTGATCTGGGCTTTGGCTGGAGGCAGTTGACCAAACTGCTACTCCACCAGGAGTGCCTGCACTAAGGTTTTAAATTGTTCTTTATAGAATGATAAAACCTTTTATTAGTGCTATCATGTATGTAGACTTTTTTTTTTAGCATTACTTATATCTTATTCTTCAGAAAATTTGAAAAGGTAGAGGAATCAAGATGTGAAGGAGAAAAAGAAGCTACAAACACATGTATATCTAAGTGGTATTGTTTTTCTTCTATAGTCAGGAAGGGGTCGTGACCTTTACTGGAAACCACAAGCATTTCTATAGCCAAGGCCCATGGTGAGCTTCCAGCAGGAGAGTCAGCTCTCCTTCCCAAGACCCCGCATGGCATGCAGGGCCTACAGAGCGCCCCGCCCAGGCCCCTCACACCGACTCGACGCGGAGCAGGGATGTCTGCGAGCTAGCCTCACACACAGGCCTGAGGCCAGAGTGATCCTTGGGTCTGGAATGTCTTCCAGGCCTGAGCTGGGCCCTGTGTCAATCCCGTGGATGGCCAATCTTGTTCTCATGTACTTGGGTGGACTGTGGCCTTTTCCTGTAACTATTCTATGGCTGCCACTCACCTCTGTGAACTCAGATTATTGTGGGTAGCTCTAAAACACAATGGCCACTGCTGGGGTGCATTTGAGATCCACACAGGAAGCCCAGGAGAGGTGGGCCTACCTTTGCCGGAGAGCCGCCGGGGCTGCGAGCCGATGCAGATGCTCCGGCTGTCCTCATCATCCTCGGGGGGCCGGCTCAGGTCATCCCACGCACACTTGGCGCTCACACCACTCAGGTTGGAGCCGTCTGTCTCAATGCCTTTGTCAACCCTCTCCTGCTTGGAAAGAACCAAAGAGCCAGAGTCCCTTCAGCGAGCCAGGGTCGCCAAGGTCGCCACTCCCCTCCAGCCACCACCTTTTCAGTATTTACTGAGCCCTGGCAGGTGCCAAGCATGGGATATGGGCTGGAAGACGGGGTCTCTGAATCTTGCTCTGTGCTGGTTACTCAAGCATGGAGGTCCCTCACAGCTACAGATTCATCTAGGGAAACAGTGATTAAAGGAAGCTAGGATGAAAAGAACGGAAATCCCAAAGGGAGCTTCTTTATCATAAACCTGGCAGTAAAATGACCTTCTGTTTCTGAGCCCCAACTCTGGCCACCCTCTAGGCCCATGGAGCTGATGGGTCAGATGCAGGAGCTACTTCCCCACAGAAAGCCACCGTCCTTGCTCTCCTTCCAGAAAGAACCCACGACTGAGGACGGGGTGGAAGCTCGCCTGCAGTTCTCTCTTCCAACGCCAGAGGGTGTGGTCCGCAGCGAAGCACCGCCCACCGGCCGCACAACGCGAGCGGGAGGGCAGCACCGCCCTCCAGATGCCTGGCTGACTGCTGGGCAAAGACCTCTGGAGAGTGTTTCTTTTCCATTTCTCGGACCGAAAGGGGCTTGGGGGGCAGTGACCATCTACAGACCCCACCAGAAGCCCTGCCTCTGCGCAGGCCTTGGCACTGCTTAGTCCAAACAGTAGCTCCAAATGGCCTCCAGGGAAAGCTGTATCCAAACATCCCTGGGATTTCTGGTGACACACAGTTCAGTGAGACTGGGTTTTGGATTAAAGGTCACCTGGAAGGCTCCAGCAATCTTGCTCATAAACAGACACGTGGCCAAATACAGCTCCTGAGTGAGCACCTTTAAGTCTGCACGCCCTTCTCTGCCTGGCCCACAGCCCGCGGCTCACGGGCACACCGCTGGCCAGAGGCTGTCTGCAGACACAGGAGGGGAGCTTACGCCAGGTCCCTCTTTCTAAGACCAGTCAGCAGGTGGCCCTGCTCTGGATGCCTCTGGGCAATCGCACTCTCCTACTTTCCAATGCTACCACCAGCCTGTGCAAAGCTGGGGATTCCGAGCAGAGACAGGGAGGGCTTGAGGGCAGGGAGCAGCTCTCACGCTCCAGGCTGGAGCAAGTGGGCAATTTCCTCAGGGGAATGACTATACTTTTCCCTCACTACTGGCCACCTGAGGCCCCTCACCTACGTAAAGAGCTCAGGACACCTTCTGGCTCATCTAGTTTAGCTCATTTACGTTGTAAGTAACAAAGAAAGAGTTAAGACCCTGAGAAGTTAAGGAACTTGCTTAGGCACACAGCTGCTTAAAGCCTTAGATCAAGGAGCAGGCGCCATCCTAACGTGACCTGACTGCAAGCCAGCCCCAGAGAAGTGATCAGAGCCACCAGGAAAAGTGCCCCGGGTCCTCCTGCTCGCCTTCACAGATCACCAGGTGCCCTGGGCCCTGCTGACTGGTCTCGGGGAAGATGAGGACCTGGGAGAACTGCTCTTGGCATGCAGAGAAAGGACAGGCTGCTTACCCTACTAGGTCAAAAGAACCTACCAGGTTCTTTCTTAGTGCTTGGCACTTACGCCAGGGCTAAACAACAGCTAAACAATAGCCCACAGTGCCCCAGGCTGGATCCCTGTGTGGCTGTGGGACATGGGCTTAGGGACAAAGCCTTTGTGGTTCCTGGTTCTTGCATAAGCAGAAGCTACAAGGAAACCAAGTTCAAAGTAGAGATGACAGAGGGCCCTGGCAGCAGTTTGAAAACTCAAGTGTTAAAGACACCAGGAAAATAGAGGAGCATCATCTGTGAATGAGTAGGGGTTTTGCTCAAGAACTCCCAGGTCCGCAGCAACGGGCTACATGGCTGGCTGCGACCCACCCCTGCGTCTCTCATCACCCCCTAGAGGACACATGACTCCTGGAAGCCGGCCTGCCAGGTTTTCACTGGGAAACGAAAGGTACCAGGGGGGCAGTGACCTGCACTGGTGGGGAAAGGAGGAAGAGGCTGACACACACAAGGCACATTGTGAGCCCACGGCCACTCTGCTTCCTGAGCAGCCCAGGAGGAAGGAGATCACACTTTTTGTGACTTTCAGAACATATCTGCATGCAAAAAGAATGCTTCTTCCAAAAAGCCAGAGTGGACCCTGACACTGCACATGGGACACAGCGATGGGCAACTGCAGGCCTGCGTGTGCGGACTTCCCAGCCCCCAGAAGGAACGCCTCAGTATTGGGGTCTGGGGACTCTGTCTCACTGCCCAGGAAGGAAACATATTCAAGAGAGATGGGCCCTTAGAGCGATCAGAGCTCAGCCTGCAGCCTGGCCCTCGGGTCAGTAGCACCTGGACTGTCCGTCACAAGTGGTAGTCGCTCCCTGAGACAAAGTGTGTTCTTTGTAAGAAGGGGAGGCAGGACAAGCACTGGGCCTGCAGTATCCACACTACATTGATTTTTCTTTAGTTGCTGATGATCTTATTTTTTAAAGACAGGTTTATTTTACAACAAAATTCATCCTCTTTAAATGAAAAAAAAAAACAAAAATATGTTTCTGAGACAAGCTCTCCTGGCCTGAAATCTCTGCTCCCTTATGCACTCTGCAGAATTCAGGGGACAAGTTCCAAATCACGCCATGTTTCTGCTCACTCACAAATAAAGCTCCTCCGTTTTCCCAGGATGAAAGCCAGTGTTATTTGGAAGAGGCCTAGGCACAGAGTGCTAGAAAGGTTTTCCTCACTCAAGACATACTTGCAGATGTGGATCGATCTCAAATATGGTCTCTCCCCTCCGCATGTCGGTTATCAGCCAGGGGCCACCGGCGCTGTGAACGAGGAAGACACAGGATGGTAACAGAGGGTCAGGGGCTGATGAGCTGGGCCTACGCCTGCCCTGCTGCTGCCCTCAACCCTCCAGGACACAGAGGAGTAGTTTGTGGTCAGGGACCACCAGGGAGTGCGTTGTCGCGAAACCCCAGTGTGAAAAACTAATGCCTGAACCGCAATGTAAGGGGAACCCCAGATGTGGGGGTGTGGAGGGACTACCATCCCCAGACCCAGGGCGCCGGGCTCCCCCACAGAGTAGGGATACACTCACACAGGCACTGTCCGCAGCAGCTCCAGGATGCCCTGCCCATTCCATTGCTGGGCTGCGTGGAGTTCCTCAGTGCAGACGCCAACAATCTGAGACAGGGGGACAACATGTCATCATTGTGCATTAAACAGTCAATCCTCCTACCTCCCAGGTCAGCCACCCAGGCTCTCGGAGTCACCCCAAGAGGGAGGACCACGGGCAGGATCTGCGTTCTGGAGCTGGTGCATCCAAGTTGCAGGATGTCCTCAGGAGGGGACAGCTGCCTGGCCAGGAAGGGGATGGGCCACAGGTCACTGAGCCCAACCCATGCCCAGTTGTGATGGGTCTGGTATCTGGCTGATAGGCTGGCCTGGGCTGCAGAGGAGAAAATCAAGGTCTGAACCAACTCGGGATGGATCCCCAGCACATGTGTCTGAGGGTGGGGGAGGTCCAGGGAGCCGCTCCTGCTCCGTCTGGGATCCTGGGAACATACACAGAGACGGTGAGCCCCTTCAAGGTGGGAACCATGATCAAAGGGAACCCGCAGCGAGCTCCCTTCCTTCTCATGGCTGAGCGCAGGTGTACATCTCCAGGTAAGTTGCAGAGCCTTCACACAGACCCCATAGTGATGGGGGCGAGCCTGGGTCAGAGCCTGGTCACCACCGGGGTGAGGCACGGCCCTGGGGAAAGGGCCAGCCCCATCCAAAGCTGTCTTCCTGCTCGAAGGTCCTGTGCATGTGGATGGCTGGGTCTTCCCTAGCTCACAAAAGTACTGTCCAGGTTACCCCGCTCTCAGTGACAACCCCTCTCTCTACCCAAATGGCCCTTCCCCTCCCCTCTCCCCTCCTCTCAAATCTACCCAACACACCACCAGAGGTTCGAACCAACATGGGAGCAGACCAAGGAAACTCTCGCCTTCACATCCCTGCCCAAACCCTCCCATCCCATCCCCACCCTGTGGGACTCCCACAGGGAAGGCTCCAGCTGCTGTCAATCGGTGCCTCACCTGGAGGAAGGTAACGACCCCAAAGGGTGTGTGCACGGGCTGCATCTGCGGGTCCTCTGTCAGCAGCATGTGCTGAATTCTGGACTCACTGTTATCCAAGGGGCTGTGCCAGGACACATGGTCTCCGCTGCAGAAGGTGTTCTCTGCGGAGAGACGCGAGGAGCCTCAGTGTCCACCCGACCTCCAGGCCCAGGTCCACGAAGCCCAGGTCAGGCGGCTCCCAGCACCTGGGGTATTCGGGCGGGGCAGGCGTGATGGTGTCCACCCCAAAAAATTAAGTGCTTTTTGAGAGGCCACCTGGTGAGAAGTCTGCAGGGAAGCAGGAATGAACCAGGATCTCTAGCTGCCAGAACAGCTCTCCAATGGGAACGCCTGACTCTGGAGGGCCTTTGAGATCTGTCCCTAGTTTCTTCGAAGAAACAGAGTAAACCTCATCTCAGATTAGGTGACAGACACCAAGAGCACAGGTCACAAGAGATATACTAGACTTCATTAAAATCAAAGAAACAAGATACTATTTCACATCCATTAGAGTGGCTATAAAATAAAGAAGACGGTGCACCCCGGCAGAGCAGCGGTGGGGTCAGTCGTCTCCAACCCACATACCCCTGGGTTCAAGTGTTGGGTCCGGAGAAACAACCAGTGTGAACAGCTAAATAAAAATAAAATGCTTGTTAAAAAAAAAAAAAGACAAAAACAAATAAAACCCTCCAAGACTAGAAAATAAAAAGTGTTGGTGAGGATATGTAAAAAAAAGGTGGACTCTTGTGGACCGCTGGGGGGAACGCGAAGTAGTGGACGTGCTTTTGCAAAAGAGTCTGGGATTTCAGAAAACTGTCAACATGCAGTTACTACATGAGCCAGCAATTCCACTCCTAAATTCCACAACTAAATGAAATTAAGAAAGTGCTTCTTCTTCCTCTCTCTGCCTGCCTGCCTCTGCTCACCTTCATTCTTGCCTGCACCTTTCCTTAAGAAAAAAGAAAAAAAAATGAAGTATTGGCACAGATCATGACAAACGTGGACCTTAAAAACACTATGCTAAGTGAAAGAAACCAATCACAAAAGGCCATTTGTGATTCCATTTGTCTGGAATGTCCAGAATAGGCAAATCTGTGGAGATGGATCGATTTCTGGTTGCCTAGAGCTGAGTTAGGGAAGCATGGAGAGGGGCTGATGCGGGCTGCTATCTGGGGAATGAAAATGTCCAGCACGGTGGTAATGGTTTCACAGCTATGAATTATATGATATGTGAGTTATCTCTCAATAAAGTAGTTTGTTGTTTTGTTTTTTCTTTTTCTTTTTAAAAAGAAGGAATGCAGCAGGGAACAGGGAGGGACCTTGGGGGAGAGGCAAAGTGGGTGAAGTGAGGTCAAGGCCCTGGATTCCTATTACCACCCCCTCAGACGAGCAGCCGGCCCAGGAGAAACCTGACTCACGACGCCCAAGTAGGTCCACATGAGCAGAGTGAGCACCCAGCCCAGTATCTTCACTCTCTACAAATGAGGAAAGGGTCCTCCAGGCCGCCCAACGTCACGGGGGCAAGTCAGTGATAACGATGATGGCACAGAGCAGCGTCCCTGAACTGCCGAGTCACCCCTACCTACCCCATTAGCATTTCTGACATACCTGTGAACCAGCGCACACCGTTACCACCTGCATTTTCCCCTAAAATTGACTTGCTTTTTTTTTCTTTTAAGGAAAGTCATAGGCAGGAATGAAGACGAGCAGAGGCAGGCAGGAAGAGAGAGGAGGAAGACGCACTTTAAAATAATTGTATTTAGTTGTTCATCATTGGTTATTCTTATTGGCCCCAAGAGACGAACCCAGGGCCTTGGGATATATGTGGACAGCACCCGACCCCAACTCCCCCAGGGCACGCCCAAGTGGACTCTGTTTTAAAACCTAAACAAGCTCACACTAAGGGGAATATGGAATTCACTATATGGAATGAGGAAAATAAATGAGAAAATCAGTGTTGTGGACCACAAAGTGGAAGCTAAATAGGATAAATTCAAAAAATTCAATGAATAATAAAATGTTATTTGTGTCTGCTCCTGTTGCCAACCGAAAGTTGCTAAAACGGAAATGAACAAAGGTTAAAGGTTTCAAGAGTCTATCAAAATGCCAGCATCACCAGCATGGAACAGACCTGGAGGGACAGTCTCCTCCTGATTCCTGTTATTACAAGCCTTGTCCAGTTACAACCAAAAGTCTCCGCTGACTTGGGAAGACCTGGCAGGTGGGCTAACTTCATAGTTGGGAACTCCCTGTCCCCATCTGCCTCTGTCCCTAAAGAGTCGTGACACTGGGTAACCTACTCAACCATGACTTCTAAGCCTGTTGTCTCCTGTGTAACAGGAAACCATGAGCTCACTCAGCTTTCCCGCCACCGCGCTGTTATTCCTGCGCTGGAATACAGTGACCAGCTGCTCCCCGCTGGGGTCCCCTCACTGCGCCAGGCAAAAAAAAAGGACTTGCCACCGAGCCTGTAGTAACAGCAAGTGCCAGTAGGTGGCACCAGCACCCCTGGTTTAAAGAGCTGGGCGGGTTCTCTCCTGCATCACACGTCTAGAGGTTTGGTCTGCAGAAATGTAACCCAAGCCTGGCTGGGACTTAGGCTGGAAATAGGGAAAAGGTTGGAAAGGATTCGAATCATGACCTTTTATTAACCAGAATTGATACTACTTGAAGAATAAATGTGCGGGGGAAATGTGGGGGAAACATCCAAACTGTTTACACAAAGAACTAACCAAAGGGTGCTTTGCACAAACTTAATTTGGAAAGGGGTTTACTTTAGCATCTAGGAGGGGAGAGCCGAAGGCAGGAAAGGGGGACACACCCAGTCACTGCTTTAGGACTATATACTCCTCTGTGGGCTTCTGTGGGCCTATGTCAGCAAGATTTGGCAAAAGGAACCTGTGAGTTAAATGGGGAAGGAGAAAAAGTGTATCCATCCACAAAAGCCTGATGCTAACGATCTTCCAGCCAGGGGCAGGTCTTTCTTCCCCAGTCCTGCCTGGTAGGGGGAACTAGACTTATTAGCTCTGTGGTGGCCAAGAAGCAGTCTTTCTGAACAATGAAAGAGCCTTGGTCACAGTTTTCAAGTCGGGGACAAAGCCACAAAGGGCTCATTCTTGAGTCTGGTCTGGTCTTTATGCCCT
Organism: Solenodon paradoxus; assembly: GCA_004363575.1. NCBI lineage: Eukaryota > Metazoa > Chordata > Mammalia > Eulipotyphla > Solenodontidae > Solenodon > Solenodon paradoxus. The sequence continues at coordinate 39,983 of RJWH01001969.1, read as the reverse complement.
GCATGCTCGGCCCCATTCTGTGAGGAGCCACAGCGGTCTCAGCAATCGGCCCCAGCGCCCACCCCAGGAAGCGCTCGCCCCTTCAGAGGGGTTTTTTTTCAAATGCTAATGAGGCCTCAGTGGAGGCCCAGCTGTTCTGTCCAGTGGTTAGAGAAGCTCTCTCTCTCCCTCTCTGGCTCCCCGAAGTATGTAACACGAAGTTAGGATGCGAGTCCCTGGGTCCCCCACCCAAACCACAGAGAGGGGCCTGCAAGTGGAGGCAGGCTGTTCCAGCGGAGGCCCAGAGGCTCGGTTTCTGTTCCCTCCCTCTTCCCTCCGAGCTCTGCCTTCAAGCCCCGTGAGGAACCTCCCTCAGCTGCTGCCTGTTTGGCAAAGCCACCAAAGGAGAACCACCTCCACAGGGTGCTGAAAGTGTCAAGGAGTGCTCCTCACAGCCTACCCCGGACTCATTGGGAGACAGGTTTCAATACTTGACATCTTTTTCCCCATTAACAAATGATTTCCTGAAGGAACTCTTACAAGTTGGGGGGAGGCTGGGGAGGGGCCGTAGGGGATGCAGAACCTAACTGTCCCCTCAAATGGGCCAGCACCAGCCCTTCTTTCCAAACATCCAACTTCAGTCATGGCGGTTTGCTGCAGTTTGGCCGGATCTAATACGTTAGCAAAGCCTAGGGAAATGGGTTGCACAAGAAAACAGCTATTGTTTATAAAATAATTGGTGCTGCCTTTGAAACCCAGAGACACCAATACATTCTTCGGGAGTTCTTCATTCATCCCGACCCCAGAGAATGTCCCTGTTTTGTGTGGGAGCACAGTGCCAGCCATGCTTCACGCAGTGGCTGGGAGAGCATGACTCCCGTTCACGGTCAGTCTACGCCAGCTCTGAGGAGAAGGGCCCCAAGAGTGAGAGCTCCCAGGGTGCAGCCTGGCGCCCTGGAGTCAATGGCTCTTTGGGTGCTCTGAGATGATGTCATGCTGTCTAGGGCCGGAGGGCAAGGGCAGGAGCCCAGTGGAACTTGTGCCCAAAAAAGAGTGGCTGGTCTGCAAGAGGTGATTGAAAGGGCAGGAAAAGGGGCACAGAGCAGGCTGGCACTGGAGTCTGCTAGGTCTCAGGTTAGACTTCTCACAACGTAGAGTCACCAGTCTCCCCAGAAAGTTCCCCTCCTTTTTGCCTTCTGGATGTCACTTTGACACCCAAGGTCCAGGTGTCCTATTAGCAGACACAGAGCAGGTTGCTAGGAGGGCTTAGTGGTTCTTCCGTAAAATGCCCGATGTGCCAGGCACGCCCCCAGCAACACAGACAGGGAGCAGGTGGCCTGTCCCCTCTCTGGAAAGTCCCAGCATGAAAGCAACACACAGCGGGGAGTTGGACGAGTGCCTGACTCCTGAGATAGCCTAGGGGCTGCTGGAGCCTGGGGCTGCTCCATGGAGCTGGGCCCAGAGAGGCTTCCTCTGCGATGGGAAGAGAGCCCCCAAAAGTCATGAGCAGAAGTATATTTACAGGGGCGCAAATAGACGTGCTCGGCTTGGGTCCAGACGCTCACGACCCGCCATGCGAGGGGCTCTGAGGACCTGCCTGGCGGAGGTGGTGGAGGAGGTAAAGTTCAAAGTCAGCTGGCCTCTGCCCAACCCAGAGGCTGCAAACTGGGGCCACTAAGTCTGCCCACTGACTCTGTGGGTCCCTCTTGTAAGTCTGCCCTCATTTCTAAAGCCTGCGTGCTTCCTCCTTGCTCTGGGGGAAGGACAGGAGGGAGAGGAGACGTGTGTCCTGGTCTCTTTATTTCTTGCTGTATTTCCAAAAAAGAAAAGCCTACAAAGTTGTAGGAGGACATTGGGACAACATGGTGTCATTGCTGAGGGTTACACTTCCACAGCCTTTGTACCCATGAGGTGATATGCTCATTCTGGGAAGGAGGTGACCCGGGCATTCTGCAGAGGACACTGCCCTCACTGTCCCAGCGCCCAGGACCCAGAGCCCCTCCAGCTGACAGCACTACCATAGGGCCGGCGGCAGAGCCTCTTCTCCCTGGAGAAGGTCAGTGCTCACCGGTTCCAGTGACAGCAGCTTTCCTTCCCTCCGGGGACCCAAGTAAAGCGGTAAGTGAGCGCCTCCCGTCGGCCGCCCCTCGCCCGGCTGAGCCCTCCAGAGAGCAGCTGTGCACACACCCCAAACTTGAAGCGTTCTGGGGCCTCTCCAGCAACCGAGCACTGCGCACACGTGCATAGCAGATGGGATGCGCAGGAGCACGTTGCACAAGAGCTCCACTGCAGGGTTTGAAACCAAACTCCTCCGAAAAGGTCGACAGAAGGCTTCCTTTGAGAAAGACAGACCAACAAACTGTGTACGATGTGGGTGCAGGTTCTCTGCACGCACGGTCGGCCCACTTCTGTGGTCGGAAGGCAAAGCCCCTCAGAGCTGGGGGTGGGGTGCATGGTGGCCACTGTCATGCATTTCCACCTGCTCAAGTGGTGGATGCAGGAAGGAACCAGCTCAGCACCACCTTTAGGGTTAATCTGATGTCTGGTTGGAGAGCTTCCTGCAGCTAGTTCTGTCTGACACTAATCTGGCTAAAAGTAGCGGCAGACACTAGGGTCCTTGACTAAATAAAGCCCAGTGAGAGGAGACATGCTCCTGCTTACAGAACTGAAAGGAAATATAAAGGATATTCCTCTAGGTTTTGCCCAGAATCAAAGGAACTGACAAGGATTAGAAAGCTAGCCAAAGGAGACTCAAAATTGTTTCCCTATGTATTTTCTCAGAATTCTTCAGCTCTCAGCCTCCGCCGTCTCCCTCAAAGTCTCATCCACAAAGGCAGAGAGAGACGTGAAGGAAAACCCCTTTCATAAGCAGAGACACAGCGCAGGAACACAGCTCTGCTGTGGGCAGGAGGCTGGCGGCCCTGCAGGCCCTCGGCCAGAGGCGAGTCTGGGGCTGCAGACCATTAGGGGTGGCTCCCTTGTCAGCAATGAGACGGTCCCGCAGGGGCAGGCTTAAATCCCCAGCGCTCCACCTGGAGACCGACACACGGAGCGATGGCAGGACAACCTCATTCTCACTTCAAACACAGCTCAGTAGTGATGAACTTGGCCGCGACTTACAGCTATCCCTGGTCAAACCCTGTTCATTCTCCCCGTGTGCTGCGTCCTTCTACAAGGAATACAGGTCCTTGCTCATCACTTCAAGAGTCCTAAGCTGGTAGGTGTTTTCCCTTTTCTTTGAAAGCAGCTGACACTGTGACAACTGTCACTATGGGAAGGAGGAGCCTTCTCTCAGAGGCTTGTCACTGGGCAAAACCTGCCCTCTGTGGCTCTCCTTAACAGCACAGGGCAGTACCTCCCACAGGTCACATTCAAACCCTTTTGTTCTTCAAGCCAGACTGATGACGGGGGCTTTCAACTCGCACTCCCTGTATACATCTCAGTCTCCGCCAAATGCCAGGAAATCCTTTGAAGTTTTAAAATCAAGCGTATGTTCTTACTCCTTCCAACTTTTTCCTGGAGAGACTAGTTAAACCTACAATGAAAATCTATTTAGTTACCAGGCACAAGCAAACTAGAACAGTCCGTTTTCTCGAAAGGCAGCATGGCCGCATCTATGCCAGGAAGAGGCACATTCCCTTGATCTAATCAGTCCCCTTCTTAGCATTTGCCATAGAGCAAAGCGTGTCCATGAGGAGGAAGGAATGGCGATGCTCATAGCACCTGGCATTGTTTGTAGTAATGGGAAATGGAAACAGCCTAAATATGCATCATTAGGAGAATGTGAAATTATGGCTTCTCCATACTATAAAATCATAGGCAGCAGTAAACAAGAATTAGATAACTACTTGTATATCGACATGGAAAGATTCAAAGAGTGAGCCCTGGTGGAGTAATGGTTAGGTCAATCGCTTCTGAAGGAGCACAGGCCACATACTCCTGTGGCTCGAGTCTGAGCTGGAAGCAACCAGTGTGAACAACTAAATAAAAAAAATTTTTAAATGCTTTTTCCTCCTCTCTCCTCCTGCCTGCCCGCCTGCTTTTATTCCTGCCTACACCTTTCCTTAAAAAAAAACAATAACAACCAAAAAAAAAAAACCCTCAAAGTCATACCAATGAAAAGTCCTATTGTGAAAGGCAGTACAGTTCCACTTACATTAAAGAAAGAAAAGTACAAACCCAAATTATTTCTCTAGGTACCTAGAAGAAGGTAAATACACGGTGGGGGGGGGGGGGGGGGGAGTCTGGAAGATTGCAAGGACCCACACCAAAGGGATAAGGTGGCTTCCTTACAGAGAGGCCTGGGATTGGCCTGCGCAGTTGTGGAGGATTTTGATTTTAGCTGTAGAATCCTAATTTTTTAAAGAAAAAGGCAGGCAGGCAGGGAGGGAGAGGAGGAAGATGCACCCCATATACCTGTTCAGAATATTTAACCTCCAGTCAGGTTTACAAATTACTTGCACACTTAAACAGACAGAGCTGGACGAGCCCCTCTGGGTGCCTCTGCAAGCTCCAAGAACCCCCTTCAGCGGCTGTCACACCATCAGTGCCCAGGGTCAGGTCTGGACAGGCTGGGAGTCCGGGGACCACCCTTGGCTCACAACCAAAATGTCACCCGTGACATTTCTCCAGCTTCGTTCTTAAGTTCTTGAACAGATGCCCCTCATCTCCCGAATTAACCATACCAGTGATACTGCTCCTCTTGGCACAGACTTCGAACTTTTCCCTTTTCTTTCTTTTGCTTCCTTTTTTGTAGTCAGTTACATAAAAACAGCCCATTCTTATTCCTTACAATTTTTATTCTTAGTCATCTTTCTGTCACGGTATATTGTTTCTCATTAGCAATTCAACTTTCTCCCTACTTTGCAGCTCAGGGTTCACGCTGCCTTTATCTGAAATCTAAGATCCAAATGGTCGTGCGCCCTGGTGGAGTAGCGGTTAAGCATAGCTCACATGCACCACAGGTCCCAGGTTTGCAACCTGGGGCCAGGTGAACAACCAAGAACAACTGAAACAAAACTAAATAAAGTGCATCTTCCTCCTCTCTCTGCCTACCTGCCTGCACCTTCCCTTAAACAGCACAAAAAATAACTTCAGCATAGCCTCATTCTGCCTCAGTTCCAAAGAGGAGGCATCTGGCCCAGAGAAGTCTGGAAATCTGGAGGGACACACTACTCTAGGAAACCTCTTTGGCTCTGTGGCCACTTTGTGTTTGTTTTGGGAGCAGTGAGGGTTGTGTTCTCCACAGTTGGAGACTAGGAGGTGCAGACAAATGGAGCATCTTTGCTTTTCCTTCAGGAAAAAGGCTGATGAGGACAGAAAGTGACTTTGGCACCTTTTAGGAGAAAAAAACATGGTGCCGCCCAACTCTGTGCATAAAGCATTTGGGTTCCAATTAATATGGAGAGAGAAACCTTCTGCAGACGGTAGAGTTAAGGAGAATAAAAAGAAATTGGCCTTTCAAGTGCAGTCCTCACTACAAGAAACAAGTCTACCTTCATGCAGGTGATGAGTTCAAAGTCAACCAGGACCAGAGGCAGAGGACTTCACCACAGGCCTGGGGGGAGCTCAGGCTTCACCCCAGCACTCTCAGGAGGAAGCCACCACTCACTGAGTCATGAGATTTCTTAGTCTGGTGGCAGACAAAACTGAATGAACCAATCCAACTAAACCAAGAAACCTCTCCCCTCCCCCCAGTCACCAACCATGCTGAAGGCCAGGAGGAGGGAAAGCACAGGGCACACAGAGGTGAATGAGGTTGGAGAACCCCATTTCCAAGTAATTCTTTCTTACTGAAAGCCAGCCCACCACAAAGCTGTGTATTTCTACCCTTTCCAAAGCACATTACAATTTTTCTCTTTTTCGCTCCTGGTCTGAAACCTAGGGTTTAGAAACAAATAACACAAAGAACTTGTCACTGAGGTGACTTTCCACCAGACAGAGAAAATATTACAACAAACTCTCATACATCTATTACTGACCTTAAAAAGTATCAGTCAACTCGTGAACAATCCTGAATCATCTAAACACCGCCCCCCCCCCCACCTTCCCACCCTATCCCCATAGGATTATTTGGAAGCAAATCTCAGACATCAGACCCTTTTGTCTATATATATTTTATTATGAATTTCTAAATGATGAGAATTATTTTTTAAAAAATATAACCATGATTATAAGCCTTAAAAATTTGAGTTTTTAATATTATCAAATGTCAAAGTTTTTATGCAAATAGATTTACGCAAATTGTATGTAAATGTATTTCATAGTTGATTTGTTCAAATTACTATCTGAAAAAGGATCAGATAGTGCATTTGGTTGGTTTATTATTTTTTTAAAGGAAAGGTGAAAGGTGCAGGCAGGAATGAAGGTGAGCAGGCAGGCAGGCAGAAAGAGAGGGGGAAGAAGCATTTATTTATTTTATTTAGCTGTTCATTTAGGTTGTCCCCGCCACTACCCTGCCCTTTAAACCCAGGTTGTTGGGAATGGATGTGGACTGCACTGGCCAGAGGCTGTGACTTACCCACTAAGCCACCAGGTGCACTGGCTGGTTTATTTTTAAATTCTTTTCTGATCTCAAGCTTTTGTTTTGGTTTGTTGTTTTTTCTTTACTCTTTTTTTTTTTTTCCTAGTAATTTATTTGCTGAAGGAACTAGGTTGTTATTTTAAAGTCTGCTACTTGCATCCCTAGACTGTCATTTAAAAGGGTCCTGTGTCCCTTGGTGTTTTCTATAAATATCAAAGGTCAGTACTAGAAGTAGAAATTCATACTGAAATATTTATGGACAAAAGGGTCTGAGGTCTGAGATCTGCTTCTAAATAATCCTATGGGGATAGGGTGGGAAGGTGTGTATGGGTGGGGCGTTTAGATGATTCAGGATTGTTCACGAGTTGATAGTATCAAAGGCTGGGTGTTAGCGGCACCTTAGTGACAATGTCTAGGTCCAGTATTTCATTAGGTCCAAAAACTATCCATCATTCTTCATACCACATTAGCTGGAAATCTCTAAAGTTACCCTGCAGTGACATGTACGAGAAATGCAACGCTCCTTCAATCCAACTGCAACTAAAAACAAAGAAAAGCGGTTCTGTCTTTTTATTTGCCAGTTTTCTGAAAAATAAACTGTCATATTAGCTATAGATGATCACTGGGGTTTTGTTGTTTCCTGGCCTTAATAATATCATGGATGATAATTGTAATACACTTGACATGTTTCAATCCAAGACAGCTGTCACTATGAGTCACACTCACACTCCCCCTGTGGCAGCGGGGGGACCTCCATCGCAGACTCCCGTGTCTGTGGACCCCACAAGCCCCGGAAACATCCCTGTTTTCTGGTATCAAAATTTATTGTTGCTCATCTTCTGTATTTTCGGCCCCAGACCTAGAGTCAGCCAGGGCCTGGCTTCTCTTAGTAGGAAATGGTATCTAGTGACCATAATCTGGCCCTAGAAGTGCCTATTGACTTGATTTTTGTTTCAAGACTTTCTCGATGAACAGAGATAAAATGCATCTTTAAAAAGAGAAAACACATCTTGATTTTATCCTGGAACTGTCAATTAAAATGCAAGAAGACAGCATTTCTTTTCAAAAGAGAAGTGCAGGCAGGACTGAAGGCAGAAGGCAAGCAGGCAGGGACAGAGAAGAAAAAGAAGCACTTTTTAAGTTTTCATTTAGTTGTTCACACCGGTTGTTTTCCCCGGGCTCAGGACTCAAGCCCAGGGGTGTGAGGCCTGCGTCCTTCAGAGGCGATTGACCTAATCACTGCTCTTCCAGGCAGTGTGGAACACAGAATTTTTAATTTGATTTTATATTGGTATTTTTCTCTTCTGTGAAAAAAATCTTGGTTTCTGCTACTTATTTGCTTTATCTAATTACATACAGATACTAGTTTCAGAAATATTAATGTTATTAACTATATGGTTACTGAAAACATTTTTTTGTCTTTGTGGTACATCTATTAGATATTATCAAATTACTGTTTTTAAATTTATGTGTATTGTTATGACATCAATTGGACATGCTGTGAATTTCATTTGCTTTTGATTTTTAGGAAATGTGTCAGGCAGACTTTAAGGTGGTCTCTGTGCCCCCACCTCCCTGGTGCTCACACCCTGTTTGATTCTCTCCCCTTGTGTGTGCCCCAGACCTACAGCTTGCTTCTTGCCAACAGATGATGGCAAAAGGAAAGGAATTTTACAGATGTAATGAAGATCCCAAATTGATTTAAATTTTTATCATTTTTAGATGTAGTAAAATACACATGAAACTTATCATCTTAATAGTTTTTTTGTTTTTGGTTTTTTTTTAAAGGAAAGGTGTAGGCAGGAATGAAGGTGAGTAGGTAGGCAGGAAAAGAGGAGAAAGAAGCATTTTCTTTTATTTTTATTTAGTTGTTCACATTGATGGTTATCCCACCCACCCCCGCAACCCCCAAACTCGAACTCAGGAGTAAGTGGACTGTGCTCCTTCAGAGATGGCTGACCTAACCACTACTCAAGCAGGGCACACCCATCTTAATCACCTTTGAGTGTACAGTTCAGTAGAGTTAAGAACATTCACACTGCTGTGCAACCAATCTCCAGATTCTCTTCTTGCAAAACTGAAACTATACCCATTAAACAGCTCCTCAATCCCAAACTACTCCCAGGCCCTGGCAACCACCGCTGTTTCTGGCTCTGTGAGACTGAATGCTCTGTGTACCTCATGTAAGTGGAATCATACAATTTTTGACCTCTTGTAACTGCCTCATTTCACTAGTGTGATGTCCTCAAGTTTCCTCCATGTTACAGCGAGCAGCAGAAAGTCCTTCCTTTTTAAGGGTAACTACTATTCCATGGTATGTATATGCTACATTTTATTTATCCATTCATCTGTTGATGGTCAGTTGGGTTGCTTCCATCTTTTGGCTGTTATGAATAATGCTGCATGAATATGGGTGTACAAATAGCTCTCTGAGGCCTTGCTTTCAATGACTTGGAGTAAATTCCAAAAAGTGGAATTGCTGAATTGTATGGTAATTCTGTTTAATTTTTGTGGAACCGCCATACTGTTTTCCACAGTGGTTTACCATTTTACCTTCCCAGCAGCAATGCACAATGGGTTCCAACCTTTCCTTATCACCAGCACTTAGTATTTTCTGTTTTGTTGTTTTTAATAGCCATTCTAATAGCCAACCTAATAGCCTCATACCCTAATCCTAACGGGTGTGAGGCGAAATCAGATGATTTTGCGGTAATCAGAAGGGAGATCATCCTTGGTGGATTTGATTAAATCAGGCGAAGTCCCCCACAGACTGTGCATCTCTAACTTTGAAGAATCAAGCAGACTTGAGTCCTACAATCACAATGAAAGGGATTCTGACAACAACCTGAGGGAACTGAAAAGAGATCCTTCAAATAAGAATGCCTCCCAGCAAACACTTTGATGTCAGCCTCGTGAGACCCTGAGAAGAGGACCCAGCAAAGCTGTGCACAAATACCAACCCAAAGAAACTGAGATAATAAAGGCATGCTGTTTTAAGACACTCAGTTTGTGATAATCTATTATCTAGCACAGAAAACAAATATAGAAAAAAGTCAATTTGATTTAATTTGGCTTTATAATTATATAAAATCTTACACAGGCAAAGTCATATATCTAAAAAAAAGATACACTCTAAATTCTGACTTCCTGTCCTTTCCATTTAAAAGATATTATGGTTTATCCTTCCATTAAAGGATATAATATAAATATATTTATATTAGATATACTATAAATATAACATAACATATAAAGATGTTTTCTTACATAAATGCTAATAACTTACTACAATATATTTTCTTCGTATTGCTTCCTTCTTTTTTTTTAAGATTGCAATGACCCCAGTTTTCTGTTGGTTACAATGCGGTCATACATTTGACTTTATATTCCTGAAAGTTCAACACTCTCTAGGTCACACGGAAAGAAAATTTTTTTGTTTTGATTCACTTGTTTGCCATATGGAATAATAACTGAGAACACTGCAGATATGCCACTGGTTACTCTCAGGAACATTATCATCAGTACCACCAAGCACTTTATTGCGCAGATAGAATGGTGAGCATTCGTAGTTCCAAACCTAACTGCTTCTTGACACTGAAATGTCTGAAATAGAATGGCTAGATTTACACATTTTAAGACATACTTCGTTTGTTAACTTACAGTATATTATTCTATTTGGATAACCAAGATCGTAAGTCTTTAACGCACAGTTTGAGAACCATAAGGAGGGCTCTAAGTCCCTGCAGTAAGCTGATGGTATGAGGAGTTGCCTCCCTCTCTGACCCCAGGCTTGGCCAAGGGACTGACTGTGGCCAAGGGAACAGTCGCAAACACAAGCGGGGCTAACAGAGCAGGTAAACATTTTTACTTCTTCCCACGGAGCCACCAGACATGAGAAGACATCCGAGCTCATTATTACAAACAGTGCACCAATTAAAAGACAATGTGGGTGTGTCCTGGTAGAACAGTGGTTAGGTTCACTGCCTCCAGTCAAGCACAATCCACAGATACCCCAAGGGCTGGGTTCACATCCCAGGGTCACATAGCAGGGAGGGGACGATAACCAAGATGAACAATAAAAATAAATGAAGACACTTCCTCCTCTCTTCCTGGCTGCCTCTGCTCACCCTCATTCCTGCCTGCACCTTTCCTTTAAAACAGATCAATAATAAATAGAAGACAATGTGAGGGGCATTCTCATGGCTCAGGTGTGGGACCTGGGATGGGGTTAAAAAAAGGACAATGTGAATATTTTAAAATATTTTTATATTTGGGGAATTCCTAGATGTGAGATCTTGCAAAATACTGAGACAGTCCCTTTGAGAGCACGTGCCATGAAGCGCCTAGCTCCTCAGTTTGACAAGAGGCCGCACTATCAAACTTGGCCAGTCCGACAGCAAGAAGTGCTCTCTTGGGGTAGTAACTTGCACTTCTGTCATGAAGAGTGAGATGAACATCTTTCTTTCATGTGTCTATGGGCCATTTACTTGAAATATCAGTTTTTAGCCCAGAGAGCTTTTGGTTAGCCTCATCCCCAGCAACCCCCAAAAGATAAATTAATACAGCTCTTGGCTGTCACCGACCACCAGAGTGTAAGGTGAAAGCATCACTTAACTGATTAGTTTTCTTCTACCACATTATGGGGGCAAATAGTTACTCCAAATGTACACCGTTTACCCTCGAGCCCAAGGCAAAAACAGATCCTTGAGTGAAGAGTCTCCATGTAAGGGCAGTTCTCTTTGCTTTATTCTCAGATACATCTTCCTTTGCTGAACAACTAGTCATTTAATTTCATTGTATCTCTTTCTTTCTCTCTTTCTTTTAAAAGGAAATGTGCAGGCAGGAATGACTCTGAGCAGAGGCAGCCAGGAAGAGAGAAGGAAGAAGCATTTTGTTTATTTTTTATTTAGTTGTTTATCTTGATTGTTCCCCCAGCCCCTGGATGTGACCCCAGGTCCTGGGATGTATGTGGACTGTGCCAACTGCTACTCCACCAGGGCACACCTATCTACTTTTTAACAAAAAGATGCAGGCAGGAATGAAGGCATGTAGGCGGACAGGAAGAGAGAGGAGGAAGAAGCATCTACTTATCTTTATTTAGTTGTTCATCTTGACCCTTCTTGCAGAATGCAAGAAGGGATGAACGTGGACTGCACTTGACTGAAAGTGGCAGACTCAACCACTCACCCACCAGAGTCCATTATTTCTTTATTGCCTCTATTTTCTTATGTATCAACACATGATGTGATTATGATACCATCTATCTTGCAGGGTAGTTTTTAGAATCAAAAGAATTAAATAAAGGTATACCCTGGTAAATAGTGTTTGGTCAACTGCCTCCACCTGAAGCGTAGTCCACATACATTCTAAAGACCCAGGTTTATGTCCTGGGCTGGGAGAACAACCAAGATGTACAACTAAATAAAAATAAATAAAACGCTTCCTCTTCTTTTTTCCTGCCTGCTTACTCGCCTTCATTCCTAACTGTGGCTTTCCTTTAAAAAATTAAATTAAATTAAGTAAACACTGCCTAGTATCTGAAAGTTCTGTACAAGCAACTGTTAATTTATTTAAAAGGTGCCACTACTGGAAAATAGGGTCACCATTGACAAAAAAAACAACAACATATATATGTGTGTATATATATATAAAATGAAAGCAGGAGGGCACAGCGGGCAGTGAGACACAGTCCAGCCACCACGGCCGAGGGACAGACTGCTCAGGGAGCCAGGATTCCAGTTGTCACTCAGGAAGAGAGCCCCCTCGCTATTCACTGACATCAAGCACAGCTACAGTCCATGGGTGCTCTTGGAGATGGCCCAGCGGGTCCGACCCCGAGGGGCCTGGGGCAGGAAGCACCGAGAGGCGAGGAGGCAGGGCTGTCTGCAGGGAGCATGCAGGCGCGTCCTGCACAAGCGGGGCTGCAAGAGCACAAGCAGGCCCCTGGGTTCCGAGGTCTGTGACCTGGATCGCCGCCCCCACAGCCTGCACTTCAAGCACACCCCCAGAGGCCTGCGCCAGCGGCTGCCTGGATTTTACCGGGATAACCTCAGTGATGGCAAGTTGACAGCATCAGCACCTGCGCAGGCTAGGGAATGCGTCCACATTCCAAGGAACCGTAATGATTTCTAGTTCTGTACTCCAGGTAAAAAAAGAAAAAGTCCAATCCATCTGAGGTGGCACAACCTCAAAAACTTTAAAAATACCAGCGCGGGTCATAGTTTACCACTCCTCCTATCCCAAAGTCTTTTCTTCCTCAGGTGAAAACATTTCTGATCTCTCCACTTTTAAAAATTAATTTAAAAAATTTTTACACATTAAAATAAACTCATATGAATAGGTTCCCCCTTCCTCAGATATGTCGACACACTCTGCCTGCCACCAAATCACCACATGTTCTTCACCGCTGTCCAATGTGATCTCCCCATTTTTGACTATTCCTCAAAGACCACAATTTAGATTACTCTCCCAGTCTGACAGCCACCCTTCACGGGACGTACTTTGAGTTGTCAATGTCCTTCACAGAATGTGGCACCCAGGAGGGGTTACTGGGATGTGAACCAGGTACTTCTGAGAATCTGTATAAAGATCAGACCTCCAGCCGTCCATGTGTCAGCCCATGTACTTCCAAACATCCCACCCGTCAGAAACAGGAGGGGTGGAGGATGACCAGTTAGGGGTGTTACAAGAGGGGACAGAAATAAACGATGAACAATAACGTTTTGGTACTTCGGACAGACTCCTGGCCAGGACGCTTCTCCCTGCCTGGAGGGAGGGAGGCGGGGGAGGCACTGATCTGGCAGGAGCTCGGGAAGTATAGTCAGCTGCCTTTCTGAGAGCCATGGAGTCTGCTTAGCCTCGAAGAACTTGCTGGAATAAAGGCGGCCTTGAAGCTACCAAGAGCTGGAAGATTCCTCTGACTCACTGTGAGGACCTCAAAGCTACACAGTGCTCTGTTCTTCTAGGGCTGTCAACTGAGACCACAGGTAGAGCAGAGTGGCAGTCATGGCCAACAGCCACCAGCCTTACAGAGGACAGCTGGGCATATATGACAAGCTGCAGAATGCGCAGACCTGTGACCCTGTAAACCCACTTCAGAAGTGGGTTCTGATGGAACTGAACCTGGTTGCTAAGATGTACACACCTTGTTCAAAGTGGGGACACTGGACGCTATCTGAAAATTCATCAGAAAGGGTCTGTTCAGATATTGATTTATAATGATGTGCACCTTAAACTTCTATAATGTTATAATGCAACGTTACTTCAATAATTCTTTAACCTCTGGCCCCAGGTCTTAAACCCAGGTTTGTAGACTTTACATGGCCACACCTTGGTCGCCCCGGCCCCCTGAACCACAGGGGTGCCCTCACTAAACTTTAAAAAAAAAAATAAAATAAAGGAAGGGCCTGTTTATACTGGAGGGGACTGGCATCTTATCATCTTGTGATATAAGATGTGTGTGTGTGTGTAATCTATCAAGGAAAAGTTTTTCTAAATTCTGTGAGCTGATCTAGCAAATTTTCAGACCCCAGAGCGGGTCATGGGCTCCCTGATTTACAGCTGGTTGGTCAGAAATACAGGTAACCTGGGACCTGCGACTGGCTTCTGAAGCGGGGGCAGGTTGTGGGGACCGGGCGGTATTTACAGAATCTAACTCCAGACAGACGGTGTCAGAAGTAAACTCAATGTGGGGCACCCAGCTGGTGTCTGCGGAGAAACAGAGAATGGACTGGTGCAGGAAAACCCACACACCAGTCAGGTGAGTGAGGGGAGCAGGAGGGAAAACTAGTTTGCTTTCACCGTCACACGACGTAACGCTGCACAACCTTTACAAGCACCACGCACACTGTGATGAAGCCCCCCGCCCCCTGCAACTCAGTCCCCCCCACCGCAGTTCTGCAGATTCCCTGCACTTGAGGAAATCGCAGGGGTCAGCACATCCTGACAGCAATTGATAACCTCGCCCTGGGAAAACCACCTTTGTGTTCAAGCAGCTCCCGTGTTCCTGATTTGTTTACTTAGCCAGAACGACTTCCATGGCATGATGAAGGAAGCGTGTTGGTACCTACCCTGTTAAATGAACAAAACTGTCTAATTATTTCATATGCAGAGACACGTTTGGAAGAATGGGAACCAAATGTGAACAGCAGCTGTCTCAGGGCACCCTGGTGGAGCAGCCGTTTGGTCAGCTGCCTTGGGCCGGGGTGCAGCCCACATACATCCCAAGGACCCAGGTTTGCATCCTGGGGCTGGGGGAACAACTAAATAAGATAAAGTGCTCTTTCCCCCTCTCTCTTTCTGCCTGTTTGCCTTCATTCCTGCCTGCACCTCTTTTTTTAAGTAGCTCTCTCAGGAGCTAGACTTTATGTACCGTTTTTCATTTTCAATTACATATTTATTTAAACTACAAAGTAATAAAGATTTATTATAAGAAATTCAAACAACAGGCAAACGTATAAAGTAAAAATACGAAAGTCTCTTCCTATCAGTCTCATTTCTCAGACATAACCACTGTTGATGCTTGACAACAAGGTTTTCTTCTGAGCATATATAATCAAGATCATACTCTTTTCTTGTTTGTTAAAAGTAAAAATGCAACTCCACTCTACCTATTGGTCTGACTTATTTTATTCACATTTTCAACACTGCTTGGAGTGGGAGGGACGGAGGGGAGGGAAAAACACGGGGACGGTTCAGTTTTGGCTTTTCACCGAGTCTGCGAGCCTGGGTCTTCGGGCTGGATGTGGCTCACGTGTCAGCGTCTCAGCCCCCTGCACCAGAAGGACACAGTTGAATTTCTTTGAAACACCATAGTTTTAAACTAGGAAAATAATAGTTATTCATGTTTGGGGGAATACAAGTGCATCAGTCAGGACAGAACACAAGGCACATGGAATCTGAGTGGTCCAGTGAAGGGGAGCCCAGGATGGAGGCTTCCTGCTTTCAGGTTACCACGCTGACCAATACAGGCAGCACCCAGACACAACTGGCTGGCCCAGGAAGTTGCAGTTCCCATTGGGTCAAGCAGGACAAGGACGAGGAGGGCCACCCACTGCTGTCTCAGGGCCCCTGCTACATGCCAGCAAAACAACAATCCATGGCCTGGGCTTGCTGCCATCCCTCTTGAAAAGCACCCAAGTTCCTTTCTCTTTCCCTCCCCTGGTTCTAGTTTCAACTGTCATCTTCTTGGAGAAGGGGCTCTGTGAGGAGCAGACGGGCTGGAGCTGCATCAGAACTCCGCGGCGAGAGGCGCTGGTCTCCTGGCCCCCGAGTCCTGGAGAGCAAGCAAACGAGCCTCCACCTGCCTGCCCTGCTCTGCAAGGAGACAGCTGGCCGTGGAGACCCCGTTCCGGGGGCGCCAGAGCAGGGCTGTGTCCGGCTCAGCAGATCGTTTGTTTCCACTGAGACCGAAGAAGGAACAGCAAGAGAGTGGGCCCCCTCGCCTTGTCGCATCATGCCTCATTTTCAAAGCTGTTCTAGTAAGAGACCAGAGAGCACCCCTGAGGTGGCGACTCACCACCAAAATCTGCGCTATTGGGTGGAGCTGCCTCTTGCAGCTCACTGCCTGCCAGGTGCTTTGAAGTGTTCAGTCGTGGCATCCTTCTGACTAGCCTTTTTCGGTTAATAAAACTCGTGCTTTAGTCTATGCAGAAAACCTCCAAATGGCAGAAGGCACCCAAAGGGAAATAACAATAACTCATAACCCTGAGGCGGCCTGTGAGCAGAGTCATGAATCCCTTCCAGCCATCTATGGGAATGTGCTCATATGATCGTCAGAACTAGGACCCAACTCCGCATACTGTTGTAATGTGCTTCTTTTTTCTTCCTCTTTTAAATCTGTTTCCTTCTTTTCTACAATTGGCTTCTTCAATAACAACATCAATAATCTTAATTGCTTCCACATTTTCCACCAGCTACTATACTAGGGACAGTAAATAGATTATAAAGGAGCTATCACCATTAACCCACTTCACAGATGACGTCATCGGATTCGAAGAGGTTCCGTGTTGACCCCAGGTCTCACAGTCCCACGTGGGGAACTGGATTTGAACCCAGGCAACTTGTCTCTTGGTCTCTAGCCTCTTCACTGGAATTCATTAGGAGCCATTTCAGGTGACCTGGGGCTTAAGGAAGAAACAGCTTTATTTCTTTTTGGGTACATCCCGGTGGAATAGTGGTTTGGTCATCTGCCTTCACCCAAGAGTGCAGACCACATATCCCAAGGACCTGGGTTCAAGACCCGGGGTCAGGGTGAAAACCAAGATGGGAAACTAAATAAGATAAAATGAAGTGCTTCTTTCTCCTCTCTCTTCCCACCTGTGTCTCTGTTCGCCTTTATTCCTACCTGCACTCCTTTAAAAAAAAATTTGTCACAAAATTTATATAAAAATTATATTAAAATTTGGTTTTTTCACCCCAGCCCCAGGTCATGAACTCGGGTCCTTAAGTCAAGGAGCTTTCTTTTACCTCCTGCAGTGGCGCTGGGTCTGCTCCTGACACTCAGGACGCTCGCTGGCTCTACTAGCCAGAAGCCTTCACTGCCCCCTGCAGGAGCGTCTCTGAAATGCAGGCGCCGGAGACAAAGACGTCACGTTGTGCTGAAACCCAATTAAGACTCCACAGGAGGCCAGAGATGAGAGAACCAGTCTGAGGGCGAATTATCCTAGCTTCGTGCCTGTATGGAAAAGCCTCTTTCTACTAAGAAGCTCAAAGCATTTCTTGCAGTACCCCAAGTAAGACAGAGACCCCTGGAAGCGAAAGGAATTTGCCAGGAATCACGCAGCAGCTCAGCAGGAGATGCATTTGCCCTCCCTCAGGAGCCCGCTAGGTACTGCCTCCCTCTTTCCTGGGCCACTAAGGCAGTTCACGTCACAGGGCCTGCGAGCACGTCACAGAGTTCTGAAGAGGGGCCTCTCCACTCGGCTTATTACTCAGAAGTGGAAATGGTTTGCTAAGACGGGGTTAGCAGGCACTTTCAGTAAAAGGGCAGCTACCGACTATTTGAGACTTTGAGAGCCGTAGAGTCTGTCAGAATTGCTCACCTCTGCTGCTGGTGCACAAAGAAGGCACAGATAACGCATCATGGGCATGGCTGTGTTACAATAAAATGTTATTTACAAAAGCAAGTGGCCGTTAGGACTTGGCTTGCAGGGGTATTTTGCCAACCTCGGCTTTTGGGGTTTCAGATTTCCCCGAAAATGCCCAGATTTAGCTAGATTACATTTATGGGGCTGATCTGCTTTTCTTCAGTGAAGCAGGAACACACTCTTTCAGCTATTGACCTAAAATCTTTGAAAAGCACAGAAAAAACAGGGACTGTTTTGTCTTATAGCCAGTCAGTATTATTGACAGATGAAAGGGAAAATATTTTACAGATCCTCTGCAACCAGAAAAAGAGTATAAATCAGGCTGCGGGAAGAAAGCGTCAGGGAAATCAAAAGGAGTATGAGGAAGAAAAATGACATTAATACAAATAGGCAGCTCCATTTGGCTTCAGTTAGCTGACTGAGGCCATGGGCCGCTTACCCAAACCCCAAAAGAAGAGCACATGGCAGCTCTCGGTAACAGGCAACATCTCTTTACTTGAGGCAAAGGGATTAAGATCACACACACTTGGGACTTATAGAGAGAAGGAAGTCAGGTAACTGGTGATGAGAAGCTCACTGCAGCCCACGATGTCTCAACTGGGGATGTGCTCTAAGCTCACCCAATCTTCCTGATTTCTTCACTGTCTGCAGAGCAAGGTTGAGGAAGCCAAGCCCATGCACCTCCTGGATCTGGAGAGAGTACCCTGTGCTGCGCTGTCGGCAGAGGCATCAGTGCTCCCAAGGGAGTGGCAGGGTCCCCTTCCCAGGCTGGAGCGAGTCACGGGAGGCCAGTTGGGGCCGGAGATTACTGAGTTCGGGGACCCCAGGGTTAGCATGGTATTGCTGAGGAGAACCCGTGGCTAACGGCTGGGAGCTAGGTGCTGCAGGAGCCCCAACACCTTCTGGGGACGAGCCCCTTGCAAAAGGCAGGCAGGTCGTCTCAACCACCTCCAGCCAAGCACAGCTCAATTTAAATAAATAATAAATAAATCAATAAAATAATGATAAAAGGCTTTTCAGTCCCCAAACAGGTCATTTCACCTTTTTTTCTTAAAATGCTTTTGTCACTTTCCACTGCCCTTGGATCAAATTCAGACTCTTTACCACGACTTAGAGGGCGAGTGAGTGTAAGGCTGCCCTTGCCAGCTGAGCTCCCTGAGCAATTTCCTCTCCTCCCTGCAGCCACAGGAGCCTCCTGCCAGAGCCTCGTGTCCCTGAAGCCCTTTCCTTCCTCAGAGCCCTACACGTGCTGTTCCCTCTGCCAAAAACACTCTTCTCATACTCTGCCTTCAGTCCCGTCCTTGACCGGGGCTATCCTCTGAAATAATTCCACCTTATTTTTTGGGTCACTCTGATCTCTCCCTTTCATCGACCTTGGGGATTCAAGCATTTATTTGCCTAAGTTTTCAGTGTCTCTCTCCACTGTCCGAGGGCAGGGACCCTATATTTGCTCCACAGGACTTACACAGCACTTCAGCGTACGATGGAGAAAAAGAAGCACCTTACCCCAGTCCTCTCCTCATTTAAAATGGATCCGTGAAGGCGCAGAGGCTGTGTATACAATCAACGTAAACCGGAGCTGGTGAGGGTATCCTGGAGGCCTGCTCCTGCCACTCACAATGGCAAGAAATTCTGCACAAGCTACCACCTCACTGAGCTCATTTTCTCCCCTGAAAAGTGGCAATATCAGTATCTTCTTCATTGGACTACTTACTGCAGAGATTAAGTAAGAGAACTTAAGTGTCTAGGATCGCCTGTGATCAGCAGCTGCTTTACTTACTTTGAACTATAAAAAAAAATTAAAGAAATGGTCTTGGCACATCCTGGTGGAGTAGCAGTTGGGTCTGCTGTCTCTGGTCAAGCGCAGTCCACATGCCTCCCAAGGACCTGGGTTCGCATTCTGGAGCCCAGGGAGCAACTAAGATGAACAACTAAATGAAAAAAATAAAAATCTTTCTTCCTCCTCTCTCTTTCTGCCTGTCTGCTCACCTTCATTCCTGCCTGTACCTTTCCTTTCAAAATAAAAAATGACCTCAGTACAAAAATAATAAATTTCATGTGTCAGAAAGTGGCCGAACTCCAAAAAACACCACAATTCATTGAGATTCTTTAGGTAAAACATGACCTGCTATCAGTATCTAGTGAAGCCTCTCTGACTTTCAGCGGCAGCTATGTCCCTCGCCATGTCCACAATACAGAGACCAGAGGCATGATGGATGGGTTCCTGTGCGAAATCTAAACTACAGGCTGCCTTTGGCAGCGCATGTACTAAAATGGGAATGAGACAGAGAAGACTGGCGTGGTCCCTGCACAAGGGTGACATGAAAATTCATGAAGCAGTCCATATTTTTACAGCATTGGACTATTAAGAGGTGAGCTTAATGTAGTTTACACAGATGTGGATTTACAATGATGCTCACCTGAACTTACATATGTTATATATGAACTCATGATATTATTATGCAATGTTATCTCAATAAAAATTAATTACAAAAACCCCAAACGAAACGGTTTGTTAGGGAACACAGCACTTTAAGGATGTGCTGTATTCCCTAACCTCAAATGTATGGTGCTTACCCTGTAGTAAGGATTTCTTTCAGGCCAAGCAACGTAAGAAAGGGACCAATTCTTAAGAACTCAAAGAGTACTCTTACTATAAAAATAATTTTAAACAACAGTCTATTGTTTGCTGAAAACATGTACTGGACGATCACAGCAGTATTATTATAACAAACTGTCATTCAGCTGCACAGACTATTAACTTGTAAAATGTTCATTTTCCTTAACCTGGCAATCCCACTTCTAGGAATTTACCTCACAGAAACACATTGGCAAAAGTGCAAAAGATGCACAGGTACAAAGATGCTCATTGTAGGTTAGTAGCAGGGAAAAATTAGAAATCACCCAAATGCCCAACAATAAGAACTAATTAAATAAAGTGTAGTAGATCTAGATAGGAAAACAAAAGAAAAAGTGTATAGTTAAAATGAAGATGGGAAGATGTCCAAAAGTAATTAAACAAGAAAAAAAAAAAAAAAAAACAAGCTGAAAAGCAGTATGAAAGACATGGCCCATTTTAATAAAGAAATGATAATCCTATGTGGAGATACGCTGAAAAGATTATCTGGAAATAAGAACACCACCAGTTTTCTCGCTGGGAGAATAAATCATGATGGATTTTCAGTTTTTGTGTCATAGAGATCTGTGTTTCAGTGCTTATACTTAGCAAGCATTTCTTTTAAAAACAGAGAAAGAAAAGAAGATGTAATAAGAAATAAAAATCCGCCGGCACTAGCTGGCCCTGCGCCTGAGGGTGCTCAGCAGGCCACACCTCCTCCCTGCTCGGACCAATCACAAATTGAGCTGACTCAGCACATGCCATGAGGTCGCCAATAAGCGGCAGCAAGCGAGGCACTTGAATTTCCAGTGTGGGTTACAAGGTTGGGGGGCCATGTTTCTCCTAGAAACTCAAGTGAAATTGCCTTGGAATTTGTGGTTACGGCCTACCAAGGCAGAATGGAGAGCAGGCAGCCTCTCCAGCAGAATGCGAAAGCGCAGCTCAGAAATCAAGCCCTGCTGAGTTGGGGAATATTTTCTTTCTAATGAAAGCCAGAGGCTGGGGGGCAGGGGAGCAGTTCCTGGCAACCTGAGAAGGAAGAATAAACTCATCACAAAATTAAAACGGAATAAGGAAGTAAGAGAAACTGGCTGCAAAGTAGGAAGGTAAGAGGCCAAAGCATGTACTGGTAAAGCTACTGATGTTATTTACTGCAGATCTTTCCAAGAGGCTGGGTTTGGTTCTAAATCTGTGGCAGCAGGTGAAGCAATGACAGTCACCCCGTCCTTACGATGACATCATTCTCTTGCCACATGACACTTCCACACCAGCCCAGTGTCATGATTGACATGCAAGATTCCTCTGCCAGCTGTCAGAGCTGGAGGCTCTTGGGTGGGAGAGAAGGCACCGTTTGCCTCCTGGTGGCCATTCCCCGCCAAAGAGAATCTCGGTTTTGTTCCTCTGCCTTTCATCCGCCAAGGCCAGGGCCCCAGGGCCCATCTCCAGCTCCAGGAGGTTGATATTGATGAGTAAACCAACTTTGTTGTCTCGCTTTCCTGACGTGAGTATGATGCTCCGGAACGTCCATGAGGACAAGTCTGTGGAAGCTGGTTGGTCTTTAGAGGAGACACAGGACAGTGTCTCTTTTACCGAGTGTAGACTGTCAAGTGTGATGCTAGGAAACATGGCAGCCATCTCGAGTGAATATAAGGGAACCAGTTGAAAAAGACAAGCCAGAGTGCTGAGGAAGGCAGAGAGAAAGCTAGAAAGAACTTGGGTCCTTAACAACATTGTTGGTGACAACCAACCTGGAGCAGCCCCCCTCCAGATGACTTCTCTGTAAGGTAAGAGCCACCGTGTTAAACCACTGCAGTCAGGGTGTTCTATGACCGGCAGTCAAAACCACCCCGGAAGACAGAAGAAGACAGCACAGACGGTGACTCAGGTTCCATCTAACATTCGCTGATGGTCTGACTTCCAAGCCTAACTGCACGACTCACTGAGGTTAACAGGTGCCCCCTCCTCCAGCCCTGTGGGAGCAACTGGTTTTGCTGACTCAGAGCCACGCCTCTTCTTTTTCTGCCAGTAGTCACCTTTTGCTCTAGAGGACTTCTCTCTCACTCCATGTGGTTGGAAGGGGGAGGACTTTAAACAGAATTCCTAGTGCTCCATGTGGACCAGACCATCACCCAGGTGACATGTCCCAGGCATAACGAGTCTGAGTTCCTCCCCAGGACTGAGGTTAGAATGTTGGAAGAAAGGCTTTTGCTGCTTGGACTACAAAATGAGCAGAGGACATCTGCCTAGTGGTGCTCAACTACCCCAGTAGGTGGACAGTCAGTCTGCAACATGAGTATAACAAACGGGTCAGTGCCCTGGGGGCACGGCTCGAATACTTAGATCAAGCCACACCTGAAATCCTGAACACCCACGTTATTTCAGCCAGTAAAGTCTGTCCTTGTTTCTGGGAGTTGGAGTGTTGTAATTTTCTTAGAACTGGAGGCATCCCAACTAAAAGAAACCCGAACCTGCCCCAGCCCCACATCCCGAATCTTCCACTTTCTCTGGATACTGTTCTTTCCCACACCCCTCTCATTTCCACTTCCTTTATCTTCAGCTCTCCTTCCCACCACTGAGCAACTGACCAGAGAGTTAACCGTCCTTCTAGCAGGAGGGCCTGTTGTTACAGAACCAGCGAGTCATTCTTTGGGGCAGTTTTCAGAGGAGGCCTCCCAGGGCCCCACGGCAGGCGTGGGCCTCGCCACCCCGTGTCCTCATTCCTCTCTCACTGGCCTGCCACTGCCGGATGCTGTTTGCAAGCCTGGTCAGCAACGTGGTGGGTGCTGTTTCGACCAAGACCAGCAGGTCTAGCTAAGCATTCCACCCATTTGATGACAGTCGCTCAGCACGTTCTCACAGGCGAATGGGCGGGTGTGTCACACAGTCACCGGACTTTCAGTGGACAGCACAGATGCAGCAAGACCACCACAAAGAACCAGGCTGTGAATGACGCCTGTGGGCACATGCACGTCAAACGTGCAGCACGCGCTCCACGCAGGAGCGTGTGTGTGGCCCTCGGAGAGGTGACCGCTCGGGCAGATTCTCCACGGCGAGCGTGCCCTCCGAGAAAAGGCCAAGCCCGATCTTACAGAGCAGCTACGATGAAGGGCACTTCTTCCCACCGTGGAAGATTCTTCGTCTGAGAGGGGGACCCCCACGATGAGGCTCACAAAGCGCATGGGCTCTGCTGCGGTTGAACTGTGATGGATTCGCTCCAGGCTGTCCAGGCACTATCACAGGAAGCCAGGAGCCACAGCTGAGCCAAATCTGGTTTTCGGATGTATACTGTGCTATGTGAAATTAGGCCATTTTCTCTGTACCACTATTAGTGATGGTCCATGTAGGAGAAAGTTGAGGCATCAAAGGGCATTATTTCAGCCAGGGTGGGCATCTGCTCTCGAGACAAGCAAAGCAGTTCCTTCCTAAGCGGGGTCTTGCTGTTAAATGAGGTCTTGACTATTATTGGCAGTGGGGAAAAGACCAAGGTATCTACTTTCTCAACCCATATAAAGTTTTTAAAGTTTGAATAATTATAATCCTTGCAGGCAGTACTTAGAGTACTTACAATGTGTCAAGCACTGTTCTATGTGCTTTGCAGGTACTAACTCATTCATCTTCTCAGTAACTTCATGCATAGTTAGTTACTATGCCTGCTTTATAAAGGAGCACACGGGTCACACTGCCCAAAGCCAGGAGGCGGTGACAGGCAGAGCTGAGATAGGGATGGGGCTGGTCAGGTGCACCTGGTGGAGCAGTGGTTGGGCACAGTCCACATACATTCCGAGGACCTGGGTTTGCATCTCGGGGCTGGGGAAACAACCAAGGTGAACTGCTTAAGTAAAGTAAAATAAAATGCTTCTTCCTCCTCTCTCTTTCTGCCTGTTCGCCTAGTCACCTTCATTCTTGTCTGTCCTTCAAAAAGAAAAGAAAAGAAAGCAGACAACTGGGGTCCTTAAACATCATACCTTGCTGCCCGTTGATCACCTGCAGGATGACAAACAGTATGGGAGGAGGACTGGACGTGGGGGCTGCTGAGCCTGTGACAAAGGAGGTAAGACACTTGGTGCTGAGGGCCTGTATTTGCAGAGAAACAGGAAACACCGAAGAAGAACAGTGACTAATAGGAGGCACAAGGGAGGTTTCTGGAGAACTTACTCCTTCGTGATTTGGGTGCCAGTCACATGTCGGCTGGTGAATGCTCATCAGGCTGTTCTTTTACCTACAGATCTCCGTGAACAGAGAGTGAAACGATGCAAGGAAGGAGCTAAGAGGATTCCGGTAACATTAGGAAGCGCCTTTGCCCGCCTGTATTTCCAGCTGTTCCACGTTGCCACGCAAGGAGGTATCACTGAGCTCAGAGGCCACAGGAACCACGCAGCCAAAATTGGCTATGAGGCCCTGCCATGTCTCCAACAGAAGGTAAGGTGGATTTGTTTTAGCTATTATTTATGTAGTACGATCATGAGACAAAAAAAATCTGGAAAACAGAACCTGAGTATTATACTTTCAGGTGGGTTCATCCCGCTGCTGCTGCTTGAGGCCTGATGGGATCTGCAGCACAAACGCCTCGGTCGCGTCAGAGACCCAGAAATGGGCCAACCAGGTGCGGAGCACAAGCCAGTCACCGTGCCAGACACGACGCCAGTCACCGCGCCAGACACTGCACACTCAACACACAGCCGCGGCTTTGACTGTGAACTTTCCAACCCCGCAGAGCGACTGGAGCTGTGCCGTGGGCACCCGTGTACCCCTTGCTGAGTTCGGCAGCTGTGAACATCTTGCCACATTGGCTTTCTCCACAGATTTTTAAAAATCATTTGAAAATTCGATTGCAGACATCCTGTTATTTTCTTGGTAAATACTTCAGTAAATAGCTTATCTCCTAACAAGGACCTTATCCTATATAACCATAACACCACTCATACACGCAAGGAATTTCAGCCACCCAATGCTGTTATCTAATATACAATCCAATTGCCCTAAAAATGACCATTTTCCAAATTAAGGATGATAAGTACATTTAAACTGTCCTGTTTTCTTTCATGGAGGACAGCCCCGCCTCTAGCCTCTGAATAGCTTTCACGGCATTGACATTTTTAGAGCCCTGGCAGTTGATTTGTAAAATGTCCTACAATCTGGTTTTGTCTATTTGCTCATAATTCAATTCAGGTGAAACTTTTCTCTTTTTGGAACAGTGCTATATAGTTGCTATTTTAGACTTTAGACTGCAACACACGGGAACTACAGAATACTTTGTGCCATTATTAGTGTTGCTCCATTTGATCATTTGGTTAAGGGGATGTCCTCAGCTGTCCACTGTATTCTTTTTCTCTTCCTAACACATCAGTAATCTGTGAAGGGATTCTTCCAGTCCTTGTAACTACCTTATTCCCCAGCAAGCTTTTCACCCAATGTTTTTAGCATCTGTTGATAATCTTCCCAAATCAATCATTTCCACATTATTGTTTACAAAGAGTCGCTAGTGGTGTTTGCTGTATGGGTAAAATAAACTCTCACAAATCAAATCCTGTTTTTTCACTCTCCTGCATTATTTTTTCAGAACTATGTCACAACTATTTCAGAAGTTCATCTGCCTGACACCAGCTGACAGTGTTTTCTATTTCTGTGATCTCTAGCCACCTGAGCAAGTACACTAAATGGAAACAAACACAGAAGTGCACTGACTTAAGCCATGGGTAGGGATTCTAAACAAGCAAGAGGTTTCTAATCTTCGAGCCCCCTCTCCTGTAGAGCAGGTCAAATTCCACATCAAGAAAAGTCTGTTTCCCCAAAGACCGTTTTATGTCAGAATTGGCTTCAGGTATTCCAAAGAGAGTGGGGGACATGCAGGGAGGGTAATGCAGTAAGGTCCCGGCAGTTTTAAAAGACTCTGCAAGTCACACTAAGACAGTACAAAATCACACGGGCCAGCTGCTTCAGGCGACCTGCTTCTCTGCCCCTGTGAGTGTTAGTTCTTCCTGATCAGTAGTCTTTTAGAACCCTAATCCCAGCTGTATCAGAATCTCCTGGGAAGCTAGTTAAGAAGCTGATGCACTAGTCTCACCTTGGGCCAACTGAGTCAGAGCCCTGCAGGGAGTCTGAGATCCATGTGTTGACAAGCGCCTCAAGAGATCTCATGAGCTGTCAGGTTTGGGATCCCTTGCTTAGAGAAGACCCACTGGAGTGTCCAAGAGGGCACTATCTTATAGGACACAGAATGGTAGATGGTGGATAAGCGTCAGTCCCATTATGTGACAGCCATTCTGTCAACAATTGACTCTCAGAATCTGGAATGATGGCAGAGGAATTCAACCTAGGTCACTGCATTCCCAATTTATAACCTACTCAAGGTTGAAAACGTCCCTGTATTTACAGAAGCTGCCATATCTACAGCTCTCCAAATTTAGTGTCTATCACAGCATCGGGGATTATTACACCCAAAGATACAGATACCTCCTTGGGCCCCAGAAGATGTGTTTGCAACAAGCTCTCCAGGTCCTGCTGACGTACGGAGCCTAAAGATCACACTTTGAAGGACCCAGGCCTAGACCCTGGCTCTGCCCTTATCTATGGCTGTCAAAGAAAGAGCGAAACACTTGGACAAAAGTGTCCTGGAGGGCTTAATATCCAAAATATACAAAGAACTGATAAAACTCAATAGTAGAAAAAACAGACAATCCAATCAACAAATGGGAGGAGGAAATGGAGAGACAGTCTTCTGAAGAGGACATACAGATGGCCAACAGGCACATTTAAAGATGTTGCTCCTGCCTGGCTATCAGGGAAATGTAAATCAAAACAACAGAGATATCACCTTACATATGAGTGACTATCATTCAAAAGTCTGAAAACAACAAATGTTGACGAGACTGTGGAGAAAAGGGAACACTTACTTATACACTGTTGGTGGGAGTACAAATTGGTTCAACACCTATGGGAAACCATATGGAGATGCCTCAAAAAACTGAAGATGGAAATCCCATATGATTCCACCATCCTGCTTCTGGGTGTTTACCCAAAGGATACAAAAACACTCATATTCAGAGATTTATGCACCCCCATGTTTACTGCAGCCCTATTTACAATAGCTAAGAACTGGAAGCTACCTAAGTGCCCAATGTCAGATGAATGGATAAAGAAGATGTGGTGCATACACACAAAGAATACTACACGGCCCTTAGAAAAAATGAAATCCTGTCGTCTGAATCAACATGGATGGATCTAGAGGGGATGACGCTAAGTGAAATAAGTCAAAAGAAGAAAGATAGATACCAGATGACCTCACTCATAGATGGAATGTGAACAGACAAAACAAAGGAACAGATGAAACAAAACCAACCCTTGGACACATGTAATAGAACTGAGGTTACTAATAGAGAATGGGAGGGGGACAAGTGGTGGCGGAGCCCATTAGACAGTGGTGAAGAACACTTGGTGTTGTGGTGGAGGGCAGGGTGTGTTGACATATATCCGAGGAATGGGAAAACTGCACATATGGGGAACCTAACACATGAGTTTATTTTAATTTGTAAAACAAAGTTACTGCAATTAAACACTAAAAAAATACTAAGCAAGCAAAAAAAAAAAGTATCTTGGCTTTCATTTGAAGGCTAGAGACCAGACTAAAGAAACAAAACTGGAGGTCATCTGGGAAATGTTTCTGAGCAATCAGCCATAGAGAAACATGCAGATACGAAAGCCTCCGTAAAACACACTGCATTTTGTTCCAATAGTTCATCTGCTGGACGACAAGCACGCTAAGTCAAAAGCGTATGACTACAGCTCCCAGCACAAAGTTCCCCCTGCAGGTCCATGTTAGCAGGGCTCCAGGAGACAGGACAGTCCCCTGGAGGGCATGTGAATCATATGGATCAAACAATATTTCTGATTGACAAGGCCCTGCCAAACTCCAGCTTCTACTTCATGCTGGAAATTCTTTCTTTCTTTCTGCTCCACCCTCTACTGGTAACTCAGATCTTAGTCAAGATGAATGTGTGTTTTTGGTTTTAGAAACAAAGATGTCTAGGTCACTGGCAACCAGAGTAAGGACTGTGCTAATTCTGAGATGGGGCAGACGGGAAAAGAGCTACTCAGATCCAGGCCAAGCTGGCTTTTGGCTCACTGGGAATGAGAAGTGTGGTTGGCAGGATGCAACAAGCACTCAGGGTATTGGGGTCTCCCATTTGTTGCAGAACTCATAGTGACATATCTTTCTATTCCATGGCCCAGACAGTGCCAGGGAAAACAAACACGCTCAGGTGCAAATGGGGCGCATTCTCCCAGGAAAGTCATTCCACAGACACTGAAATACACCCGTGAGTTACCAAAGCGACCCGGCTCCTGGCAAGAGGACCACCCCACTGGCTAGCTCCTCACTTCTTACCTGACTGGAAAACATATCTGGCCAAGCCCTGCATCAGCTCTGCGGGCCACGTTGGCGGGGCAGACTCCCCCGTTTCTCTCTTCAGACGAAATGTCAACTCAAAGCCAAAACCACTAGGTCCATCTGTTCCTGTAAATCTGAAAGGAATAAAAAGCAAATGTTTTTAGTTCAACTACCTTAGGAAAAACACTATTTTGAAAGTCCAATTCAAGTTCTCCCTTTCTGGGTGGCCTCAGCATCCTAAACCCCCAGTCAGCGGTATCTCCCAGAGTATGAGCTTTGAGGGGAAAAAGGACCTCAAAAGCCAGTAAGGAACCAGAACTCGAACCTTGCCCTCCTATCAGCTTGGCCCAGCCAATCAAATCCCCCTGTTGACACTCTCAATTACCAGTGCCACATTTTCTGGATTTGGAATATTCCTTTCTATAGTTTTGAGGCTCCATTACTGAAAATCTTATTCATGTACCTTATTCCTTCAAGCTGTTAATAAGCCCCCTCTTAGTTTGCTGAGGAAAAATGCCCTGCTGTGTACTCTGCGAGGATCAGACCCTTTCCCACTCCCATCTCTACCCTCCCACAAGGCTCCAGTACTCAGGCTGGGCTGGCTGACCTCCAGAGTCAGCACTGCAGAGGGGTCCCAAGGCAGAGTCCTGATTCTGGGAGGGCCATGTTCTTCCTGCAACCCAGCACTCACATGCACTCATCAAGTGGCATGTGCTCTTCTGAACACCGGCACCCTGCCTATTGCAGGTAACCCAGAATGCTGAGTGATCACACTCTTTCTAGCAACGAGGAGGCAAAGGAAGAATGCTTGCCTCCCTGCCTGCCAGAAAAGTCCCCAAGATGGAATGTGGCCAGAGAGGGAAATTATGTGGATTAAGAGAGCAAGACCTGATCTGCTGGAAGGCCGACACGCCTCCTCAGAAGAGGGGAGAATCCAGGAGGAGAGCTCCTGAGATATCCAGGAGGCTTGCCAGCACGGAAAGGGTTAAAAGTTAAACTATGTTCATGATACAATTTTCAGTAATTATATCTTGTAGGAACATGAGCCACAATGATGATACACATGTAAACTCCTCAGCATACACATACAAACCAGAAACTAAGATGACAGCCAATATCTCCTGGGCAACCAAGCTACCAGGTGAGGCAGTCAGAGGGAGAATGCTGAAGGGATGAGGAATCGGGCGCACCCTGGTGGAGTAGTGGTTTGGTCAACTGCCTCCGGCCTGAGTGCAGTCCACATACACCCCAAGGAGCCGGGTTCCCATGCCAGGTCGGGAGAACACCAAAGTGTACAACTAAATAAAACTAAATGAAGCTTCCTCCTCTCTCTTTCTGCCTGCCTGCCTGCTCGCCTTCACACCTACCTGCACCTGTCCTTAAAAAAAAAGGATGATGAATCAGTGGGCCCAGCCTCGAATTCTACAGTTCTGTGTGGTATCTTCCTTTTATTATCGACACCACCCTCAAGAGGCCAGGCCCACATATAGGACAGAGAGCGACCTTAAAGTCTCAGAAGCTCTGATGCTGGCCTGGTCCTGCCTGTGCGCCTGAGCTCTCCCTCCAGCTCCGCTGCAGGTCATACCTGATAAGCTTAGTTCTCTGCATTACTGAAAAGGAATCCTTAAAATCATCATGGCCATATCCAATTATGTATATTTTTAAGTGATTTATTTAGATGCTTCCTTAAAATTTGCATACATTTCAAAACAGGTAAAATTGAACAATGTGGTGGATATATGGATATTCATTATATTATCATTATACATGTTTACATATTATATACTACGTATATTTGTTTTATTCTTTCACATCGCTATATGCTTTTTAGGATACTGAATTCACACCTCAGTCTGTGTGCACTTCACATCACACCCACACCAGAGTTCATGTCTTTTCCCACTCCTTATTTCTTTTTTGTTTTGATTCCAAAACCATTAAACTTTGAAATAAATATGGCAGAATATATAAAAATTCATAATGTAAGTTTGAGTCACAATTCCTTTATTTAGAAAAGTTAAAAACTGGAATTATCAAGAAGAATAAGGCAGCTAAAAAGAAAAAAACTGAGCATAATGAAAGTAAAATTCAAAAAGTTTGCATATCCAATTGTATTTAAAGGAGAAGCCCACTGGAGGGTGCCTGGCAGTGTCGCCTTGGATGCTGGAGGCCAGGCCAGAAGAAATGCCTGTAAGGACCACAGTCTGAGTGTTTTATTTCCTCGTGGAATTGCCCTGTTTGGGGCGGGTCAAGGGAATCTCAGGAAACTGAGACTGGAAGAGCTGCCGTCCCAGACGGCAGAGGGCTGCAGGGCTGACTGGAGCTGAAATTACAAAAGAAGACGGGTCACAGCGCCAAGGGAGGACTGCAAGCAGCCACCAATTCCGGGGAGCTTCGTGCAAGCAGCCACCAATTCTGGGGAGCTTCGTGAAAAAAACGTATGCGACCACTGCTCTGGGGCTTTCATCTCGGGCCAAGAAAAAGACAGGACTTCCTAGCACGGAAACCTGAAAGACAGGCCGACAGGGCACACTCCCCGGCTGCACACCCGCGAAGGCGCAGAGGCAGATAAGTCACGCAGCAAAGCGCAGCACCACCTCTTTGCGGAGCGCTGTGCACGCACGCACGCATGCACATGCGCACGCACGCACGCACGGCAAGTGCTCGCCATCTGCCTGCAGCTCTGCGGTGGGCAGGCCGGCCCTCGCTCGGCTGGTGGGAGGGCCAGGCCCAGCCAGATGGTGTCCACCTGTGTTTGATCACCACCCACCAGACTGGCTGGACACAACCTCTACTCTAAACTCTGGAACAGGAGTCTGGAACGGCCCCGCCTCGGGATAAACGCACAGCCCGGGCCAGTCGGAAGGTCTCTTTTTCCAAGCAGACGCGCAGGCACTAGGCCGAGTGACCGGCCCATTCCGTCTTTAAAGTCCCCAGAGGGGCCTGGCTGGTCTGGACTTCCTCAGACAAAGCAGTGGCGTCTGACCAGGAGGAGGCCTTGGAGGGAGCACTGTCGCGCCCTTCAGGAAAGGAGGGCATGACAGCAAGCAGGCAAGTGCTGCAGAGCGTGGCGTCTGGGTCAGAGCGAAGACCTTTCCAACACAGAAGACTAAAATACTGGTGGTGGTAAAGGGGGTCCGTGGAATTTCTTCCTCCAGGCTCTAAAGCAGTCCAGTCCAGATCCTCCTCGTTGGGTAGGTGGGGGCGAGGGGGTCTATCGGATCAGAGGTCTCTCAAGATTGTTTCCAGGCGCACCCCTGCAGCTGGGCGGCTAAGGTGCACGCCATGCAAAGCCCAAGGATCTGGTTCCAGACACGGGCCCGGGGAAGAAAATAAAAGTTCCCAGCTCAAGAACTTCTGATCCAGCTCACTGAGGTGCCCAGGGGAGAGGCTGCTTTTGTCAGCCTGGTTAATGGCTGTGCCCACCTCAAGAGTAACAGCAAGCCTTAATAACACATGCCTTAATCTAGCCAGTGTTGCCTGACCACAGGGAGCTGTCGGAAGATCCTCCCCAAAGCACCTGACAAAGAAGCTATCAACCAGGGGCTGAGACATTGGCGTGTGAACCACACGCCCCAGGACCGGGGTTCAAGACCCAGGGTCAGGGAAAAAAAAAAACAATAAGAAACAACTAAGTATGTTTCTTCTCCCTCTTCTTCCTTCCTTCCTTCAATGCTTCCTTCTCTCCCTTCCTTCCTCTCTTAAACAAACAAACAAAAAAAGGTATTATATTAGCCAGCCTCCAAGAGACCAAAATGATCATGAACTCCAGGCAGAAAATGAATAGAAACTAGGGAACGTTTTCTGGAGGACACAGCATAGTGGGCTAGGCAAAAGAACTGACCTACAAGCTGACTTCTTATGTTCAATACCCTTACTTATTAGGGAAATTCAAATTAAAACCACAATGGGAAAGAAACCACGTCACACTCTCTTGAATGGCCAAAATAAAAAATATACAATGACAAGAGTGGGCGAGGATGTGGAGAAACGGGAATATGCATACACTGCTGGTTGGAACCATAAAGTGGTGGAGATGCTTTGAAAAACAGCTTGGCACTTCTTCAAAAAGTGAACCATACCATATGACCCAGCAGTTCTCCTCCTAAGTATAGACCCAAGAGAACAGGAAACACATGTTCACGCAAGAACTTATAATGTTCATAGTAACAGTATTCATAATGGCCCCAAAGTGGAAGCAACCTAAATATACTATCAATGGATGGATGAAGAAAATGTATATCTACACGGTGGAATAGCATTTGGCAATAAAAAGGAATAATGTAGTATATTTAGAACTGATATCTATGACATGGATGAACCTTGAAGATATGTTGACTGAACAAAGTCATATGCATTTATTCTGTTTATATGAAATGTCCACAATAGATAAAGCCAAAAAGACAGAGTCTTGTAGCATGATACTTGTCGAGGAATAAAGGTGGGAAGAAATGAAAGAGTACATGTATATATATGCTCATTTGTGTAAAAAGCAGCACAGGAAGGGTAAATCAGAAATGAGTAAGACTGATCATCTATAGGTGGTAGGATGAGGTGGAAAAGACTTTGGGGTGTGGATGGGGGTGACATTTCTCTGAATATATCTTTTGGTATAGTTTTCATTTTTGGACCAATGAAAATGCTTTAACATACTCAAAATAAGTAAAATATTCAAGGAGGATGGAGGAAAATGTAAAATGCAACACAAACAAAATTAATGAATATAACTATTTCAAATGAACAATATATAACCACAATGAAGAGAGGAAAAAAGAAATAACTCAAGTACCTTTTCTAACAATGTATTAATCTTAAACCTCAGCCTAAAGACAAAAAAAGAGGCGTAAACAAACACTGATCTCTGGCTAGTAGGTTTGTTGAGAACAAACCTCATTGGAATGATTTTGGAATGCATAGTTTTTAGCAGACAGATGCAGAAATAAATGTGATTGTTTCCTGGCTCTATGCACTGAGGGAGTGACACCCAAGAACAGTGATAACACCTAACAGCCAGAATTTGATTTCTAAATACCATCCTCAACTAAAAGAAACCAGAGCTCACTGGACAAGTGGCTGACTCTAGGGTTGCAAAAACGCAAATGCACCTGCAATTTTTTTGGTGCCAGGAAAAAGCGCTCAAAGAATGATGGGAACATGTCAGAATTAGAAAGGTTCCTTCTGAAAGGTTCCCTCTGGTCAAATCTAGGACAATCTGAGCACTGAAAGAAATAATAATAACAGATTATAATCTATTAATGCACATAAGAATAATGTGTTCATACTGGACCTAACACCATCATATCTACAGATTCTGGGGTTGCCAGCCTCCAGAAATGCATGAGTCAATTCCTTATTTTACACTGTGTAAGCATGTATGCACACATATGCATCTGTATACATATATGCATATATAATTTTATATTTTAATTTATACATTATCTAAATAAATGTCAAGGAGTGCCCAGTTGAATAGCAGTTTGGTCAGTCACTTTCAGTCACATACATGCCAAGTATCAGGGTTCATGTCCCGGGGCCCAAGGGACAACCAAACTGAACAACTAAATAAAATAAATAAAAAAGTACTTCCTCCTCTCGCTTCCTGCTTGCCTTCATTCCTATTCCCCTTCCTTCCTGCCTGCATGTTTCCTTTCAAAAAAAAAAGTCCAAAAGAAATGGTTCCTCCTTGTAATACAATTACAACCAATAAATGCAGAGGCACTCACAGAAATAGAAATCATTTGGCAATCATCATAAATAACTGACTGAGGCAAGACTAAATTTTTATCCATGAAGACCATGTTTGATGAGAAACAAGATACTGACATAGATTCAAATGCCTTCCCACAAGATATTTATTAATTTAAAAATGGAAAATTAGTACTGACAGTAATGAGAGACACCATCTTAACCAAATGATCAAAGTACGACAGTTGCCCTGACCCGAGGTTTAACTTTCTGTGTTTTCAGTTACCTGTGTCAACCGAGGTCGGAAAGTGTTACTGACAGTAAGACATCTTGAGAGACAGGAGAGGGAGGGGAAAGAGAGAGGGAGGCACCGCATTCACATAACTTTTATTACAGTATATTGTGATCATGGTTTTATTTATTCTGATTTTTTTTTAAGAGGAAGGAAGCAGGCAGGAAGACAGATGAGGAAGAAGCATTTATTATTTAGTTGTTCATTTTGGTTGTTGCCCGCTGGCCCTGGGATGTGAACGCTGGGGCTTGACCCTTACATAAATTACACTGTAGCCACAGACTTAACGCCTCAGCCACTTGGGTGGCCTTTTTGGGGGGTAGAAGGAGAAGAAGGGAGAGGAAAAAGAAGCATTAGGGGAAGAAAGAAAGAGGAGGAAGGACTTTCATTAGCTTGTTTATTTTTGGTTGTTCCCTCTAGCCCCCACACCTTACCCTCCACCTCCTATCTCTCCTCACGTCCCCATCCCCTGGCCCTGAGTCCAGAACACAGGACCTTAGAGGTCCACACCCCAGTCAGCAGCTTAACACCTGAGTCACCAGGGCACACCTAATAGTTTATTTTATTATTAGTTGTTTTTGCTAATATTACCAGGACTAATTATTTTTAATTTTATTATCATTTTCTCATTGTTCACACTGGTTGTTTTTCCCCCCAGACCAGGGACTTGAACCTAGGGGTATGTGACCTGTATCCTTTGCAGCCAATTGACCCAAATGCTGTTCCACCAGGGTGTGCCTTAGTGGGACTAATTACAAATTAAACTCCATTATAGCATGTATCATAGGGAAAACATATACAGGGTTCCGTACCATCTGCAGTGCACAGGGTGGTGACACGTTCATGGTCATTACAAATGAGAGCTCTGAAAGCAGGAAGACTGAGCTTTGAGAGCAAAGGGCTTTCCACTTCTAACTGGAGAGGAGATCCTGGAAGTTTATATCAGAACCCCACTCTATCACCTCCTTTGTTTGATGTTCACCTATTATTGACTATAGAATTAAAATATAAGTAACTCTTTAAAGGCCATGAAGTCAGAACCCCTGTGCATTGCTAGTATGAGTGTAAAATAGTGGCACTGCCATGAAAAACAGTATGGCGGCTCCTCAGTTAAACATCAAATTACTATGTAATTCAGCAATTCCACTTCTAGGGATAGACTCAAAATGACAACAGAGACAACAGGTATTTGTTCACTAACATTCAGAGCAGCATAATTAATCACAGCCCAAATTGAAAACAACCCAGATGGTCATCAGTGGACGAATGGATAAACAAAATATGGACTATATATAACAATGGGAAATTATTCAGCCTTTGAAAAGAAAGTTCTGACACATGTTATGATGTGGATGAACCTTGAAGGCATCATGCTCAGTGACACGAGGCAAACATAAAAGGACAAATACTATGGAACTATTGGTGAGGCACCTAGAGCAATCAAACCCAAAGACACAGAAAACAGAGGGGTGGTTATCGGGATGGGGAAAGGGAGAATGGGAAGTTAGCACTTAATGGATATGGAGTTTCAGTGTGGGAAGACGAAAATGTTCTGGATGGGTGCTGGTGACACGATTGCAACAATGTGAAAGAGCTTATTTCCACTGAACAGAATATCTAAAAACAGTCACCAAGGTAAATTTCATGTAATGAATATTTTACTACAAACAAATGGTCATGAAAAAGCATGAAATAAAATTGATATAAGCATGATTCCAAATATTTGTGTATATACACACAATATAAAATATGACAAAAAGGCAGGAAGAAAAGGAATGCAATTATTACAGTGGCTATCACAGCATGATTTCTTTTTCAAACTTCCTTTATTTTCCAAATTTCCTACCATTTATAATCTCCATTCTAGACTGTAAATCCCACAAAGGCAGGGCTTGTGTCTTGCTCAGCACTCTAGACCTGCCCTGTTTGTCATTGCATCTGTTGGCTGAGTGTCCATACTGGTGCACCATGGGTATGACGGGAGAGAGGCCCATGGTTAACGTCCTTTTCTCTGGCGGCGTCCTGGATACTTCCATTGGTATCTGGAGCAAGGAATGCTGGGTTAGCTAAGGCTGCCACTGACCTTGGGAACGTGGTACCTCTAAAGTCAGGTCTAGGAACTGTGACTCAGTCTCAAGGTCAATGCTGGTATCAAAAGAAAGCAAGAGGGGACACTTGCCTTACGAAACACGAGGAACAGGAAGCCAGTCCAGGTCAATTCCAGAACCAGCATGATGTCACTCAATTCCCTACAAAAGCTCTTTTGAACCTTCTTCTTCCTTCCATACTCCCTGGACAGAGTTCTTTATTTGAGGTTGATCCTCCCTCCCATCCAACCCTTCTCCCTGGGAATGAGGCTTTGTCTCCTGCCTTACTTGGTTGAACATTCTCTCCCAGAGGACTTGAGCTTCTAGGTCCTGTCCCATGCGGACAAATCCACAGACCCTTTCCTTCGGTGACCTCCTTCCAAGTGCACATATCCCATGCATGTCTTTAACAGGCACAGGACAGAGCCTAGACTTAACCCCAGCTAGATCCAGAGATTACAGAAAGACTTAAGCCAAAGACCCCAAGTAGCTCTGGAGCTCTGCACAGGACACTGCCCACCTCATCTCCAACCATGCCTCTCAGAGCAATTTCAAACCAGGTCTAAGGACTCACTCAAACTCCGGCACTTGCTTGGAGAGCCTGCTGCCTTACTATATGCACCAAATTTCCCAAGGTCAGTGTCCTGCAAGGCCCTGTGTGCTGCCCCTGGCCACACAATGCTGGGAATAGCTACTGCTCAGCCCCCTTACACTAGGCAGAGGATAAAGACTTGCCTGGTGAAGGGAGGGCACCCCTAGGAACCACTTCACTAGGAAAACAGAAAGTGAGCATGTCCCTGAGCATGGGCTCTGCTTGTGCCCTAAGGGACTTTGGAGGTAAAGAAAGAGGGAGACAAAAGCCTGAGCCCTACTTTCTCCAGTGCTTGGTCTCTGCCACTCCTTACCACACAGAGTCTCCCCAGGTCATCTCATAAAATGGCTTCAGGTACAATGTTTCTGCTGAGGATTCCTTAACCTAACCCCAAGCAAAGGAGCAGCACAGTGGGTCCCCGAATAGCGTTCATCTACTCATCAACATTTTATTATAGAGTTGATGAGGGAGAAAAAAGAATTTCCAAGGCCATTGTATGGGGTTTACATGTTCACCCTGTGTCTGCATGGGTTTTCTTTGGGTCTCTGGTTTCCTCCCACATCCCACAGGTGTGCATGTTAGGTTTTTTGGTGAGTCTAAGATGTCCCTGTTCAAGCAAGTGTGGGTGTGTGCATGTGTGCCCTGTGACAACGGGCCTCTTGTGCAGGGCAGGTTCCCACCTACATCCTGAGCTGCAAGAAAAGGCTCAGGTCACCCCGATCCTGAACTGGAACAAGAAGGTGTAAAAAAGAGTAAATAGGGCGCTTCCAGGTGGGGCAGAAGTTAACTCGATCACCTCCAAAGCACACAGGCCACATAGCCCTGGGGATATGCCCCCACGTCTTGGGGATAAACAACTATTGTGAACAACTAAATTGAAAATGAAGTAAATGCTGCTTCTTCTCTCTTCCTGCCTGCCTGACTGCTCGCCTTCAAATTATTCTTAATATTAGAAGGGCATGGGTCTGTATTTTGAAGTTTGGGAATGTTTTGTGACCTGAAATATGGCATAGGAAATTAACTCGTATTTATATCATTAGCTTATGGCAAGACTGGTTTCCTAGGACACCCTTTCGCCTAAAGTCAGTTCCCAAGAACCTACTGATGACATTAAGTGAGAACTTAGTATACATGAAAATCTTAACTCAGTATCTTCCAAACCTGATCCTTCTCCATTTTACCCTAACAGTAGCCTATATAAAGGCTCCCCCAAGGTGTCTACATTCTAATCCCTGGAATCTGCGTGTTATCTTGAAGATAACATACAGATAACTTGCAAGTGTGATTCAGTTGAGGTCTTGAAATGGGAGATTATACTGGATTATACAGGTGAGCTCAATCTAATCACGCCTGTCAAAAATGGAAGTGGGGTGTCACAGCCGGTTGGAGAGATGTGACATGAGGACTCAGTCCGCCATGCTGCTTTGAAGATGGAGGAAAGGGCACGAGGCAGGTGCTGCACGCGGCCTCTAGAAAATGGAAATGGCAGGAGACAGGCTGTCCACTAGAGCCTCCAGATTGGAATGTACCCTGCTGACACCTTGATTTCAGCCCAGTGAGAACCATGTCTGTCCTCCAAAACTGCTAAGATAATAAACGTGTCGCTATAAGCCACTAAGTCTGACTTTTTTTTTTAAAGGAAAGGTGCAGGTAGGAATGAAGGTGAGTGGGCAGAAAGAGGAGGAAGGAACATTTATTTTGTTTTCATCTTGGTTGTTCCCCCCGGTCCTGGGTCTTGAACCTAGGTCCTTGGGATATATGTGGCTTTATCCACTAGGTAACCAGGGCACCTCTAAATAAGCTATTTTAAATGTCGGTGCGTCACTAAGATCCCGCTGCGCGTGCACACATCACTGTGCCGCCGCACTACCTTACGTGGTGCATTTCGCCCCCTTTGGGGGTGTCCAAACTGGCAGGTCAAGAAAACCAGGCGTCAGACAGGACTTCTGATATCAACCCGCCTTTCCACTCCTAGGTCACACGACACCCACCTCACTACCAACCCTGCGCTATGACCCCCACGTCAAAGCCCTCCCGCAAGTCACACGTGAAATTCTGCTCTTTTCCAACACCAGGTTCTCTCCGAGCACTGCCTTTGTCTTTGAAAGATAAAAGCCTCTTGGTGAGGTGCCCCTGACAGCAGACAGCAAGCAAGGAGCTCTTGCTCTACGCTGTGGACTCCACCGCTCTTCTGCTTCACTGTAGCCCCAGCGGGACGAACCCTGAGCGCAGGATAATGCTGGGCACTGAGCAGGTGCTTAGGCGCTCGCTGGTATCTACACTACAGGTGACAGCACTCTGGTGAGACTGAAGACGTCTACTAACGAGGTTGAGCTCGGAAAAGAGGCAGTTTGCAAGATTCTGAACGGCGGGCAAGGGATTGCGAGAGAAATGCCCGGGCTGGACGGCCGGCCTGCAGCAGCGATGGACGCCAGGGAGCTTGGGCTCCTTGGACCTTCTGACCAGCAGACTTCGGTGGAGCCCGCATAAAGGTCCCGCTGAGATGCTGCAGGAGTCCAGTGACGGGGCAAGAATGCAGCAGTGGAGGTGACTGAGGGGACACAAGCCCCAGCTCTCCCACTGTCATGCTGACCCCTGGGCAAGCTAAGCGTCCACCTGCCCCAGGTGCATCGTCTGCTAACTGGGTAAACCTCCATCACAGGGCAGGAGAGGCGTTTCTGATGGGCGGCACAGGAAGTAGCGTGCCCCCAGCCCTCCCCCCGTACGCCCCACCCCCC
>RJWH01001968.1:235646-284131 GCA_004363575.1 Solenodon paradoxus | reverse complement strand
AAGAATATAAACCAACATATACACACACACACACACACACACACACACACACACACACACACACACACACACACACATATAGGTTTCCCATTCATCAAACACGACAACATTCCACATCCACCACAAATTATCAAAAGTCCTCCATCCCTGTCCACTGAGCCCCCTCACCCTCTCCTTGCTGGTAACCTCAGTTCTATTAACCTGCTTCTTTATATAATCGCAGGGATCAGGAATCTCTGGCCCAGACCTATTGCGTACAAATGATTTCCTAACAGTGTACATGTACATTTATCTACAGGGGCCTTCCACTAGGATGGCAGAGTTCAATGCTTGTAAAGGAGACCCCGTGGCCTCCAGAGCTGTAAATATTTACTATCTGACCTGATGAAAAGAGTGGCAACTGCTGCAACTGATAAAGCAAATGCTATGCTGACTGCTTCACTGTGATGACCTCACTCAACTTGCACCACCATGGACAGTGCTCTGCGGGGTACTCTTCTCAATCTGATCTTCCAGGCAGGGCAACCAATACGCTAGGAACTCTGAGCTGATAAATAATAGAGGCAGAATTCACACCCAGGTAGCTGGGCTCGAGAGCCCCGGCTACTAACCATTCACTACAGACGTTTGCGTGGGTCTTAATGTGAGCAAGAAAGGGCTTTGCTAGAAAGGAGCCCCATGAAGGGGATGAGGGCAGACAGGTGGTAAGTCTTGGATGAAGGAGAGCTGGGGTAGGGCTGTGGTAGTTGCAGGGACACTCACTTTCTTGTGTTGATGGCAAATGGGACACATTAGAGATTGGTGGCAGTTGACACTGTCACTTGTCCCAAAGGGAAAGTTTCTCTAAAGATGTGGACAATTGCTTGACCAAATGATTTCCTAACAGCGATGTCCTTTATTATAAATAGCAATTTAAAAAAGGGATTTGGTTGCTCCAGGCAGCCTTTGTACATGGAATGGCTTGTCAGAGGTGTTCACCCACATTCAAGGGGGAAAAGCTCATCTCTTGTCTTGAAAGCCACTTGGAGAATCCGCAAGTGGCCTGGGATGTGGACAGAGGTCATTTCCCCTCCCTGGCAGTACACTCACTGAGTCTCCACACATGCCCGGAAAGGGGCTACAAGTTGACATGGATGGGGGGCTCACAGCCTTACAGGTCAGCTCACCACACTGTCAAATTCACTTGAGTTGGGTGAATGCATGCTGTTAGCTGAGACTCAACGTGCATCCTGATGCATCCATGGTGGAGCTCTGGTTCTGTTTTCAGAAGCATCCCGGTATAAGGATGCCTCCCCACTTGATGTACTAGTGAAACACCACATCCTCCAACCCCATTTCTCATCTTTGGAGTAAAGAGCTCACTTTTCTCCAACAGTTTTTACTGTGATTAACTTCTCAAATGGAGACTCTATCGTCTTTCCGAATTTAGGCCTGAAATTTTAGATTCGCCAAAAAAAAAAAAAAAATTCATAATGAAGATTCTTAAGTTTCTTAGAGCTTAAGGTTATGAAAAAAATCCTTACTTGTGATTTTAGTTCATGCTAATGATGATACTCTGTCCCATAGGTTTCCCTTTTTACCATGGATGCCAGGAAGCTCACGCCAAGGCTTATACTCAACTTTTTCTTCCTCTTTTTCTTGATTTTTTTTCCTTCTCTCTGCTGTCAGAGATGACTGCTTTGGGTTTGATGACATTGGCTTTGTATTGCACACTATCTCACACATCCACTTCCATTTTATCACTTACACCAACAATGTGCTGGGAGATGAATGATAAGTACACGTTTGACGCATAAGAATTTGAGTGACAAGAAGGATGAGTGACATGAGTCACTCTTGGTCACCTGTTCGCCCTCACACTCTGATAATCAAGATGGTGACACTGATAGCAGTCACGTACCAGTGAAGCTCACAGGAGCCCACACTGATCAAGTGCTTATGGCCTGACAGGTACTTTCCTGAAAGCTTCGTAAGCAGGACTTCATTTCAAACTTAGAGCTCATTGATGCAATCACATTAGAAGCCACATATGACAGAAACGGAAACCCAGAGAGGTTGTCCTTTCTCCTATATCAGAGATTCAGAAAATGGCAGAGCTGGCATTGAAACCCAGGTGGCTATCTTCAGAGTGAGTACGTCACCCTACCCTAGTGATCAGACACTTCAAGCCACTCCATATGGGATTTAAGGGGTCCTGGTATGTCAGATGATGAGAGCCCACCGGAGAAGCTCTGAACCCACAGGGTTCTGGACCTCATCCTAGGCTGTACTGAAGGACCTTGGGGGACTTGGTCTATGGTTTCTGGCTGCCTCTTGTCATTGTCCTCCCGTGTACTCTGGGTGCCCCGGTCCAGTCATCCAGGCTCAGACAGCGGACAGGGAAGCAGAGAGGCTGCCCCAGTCACCAGCCTAGCAGGGATCAGGGAGAACAGCCAGGGCCTGGCTTTCAGAACATGTCATTCCTCTAAAGGTCCCTGTTCGGGCAAGACAGGGGAGAGGGAAGGAGCTACCCGGGGACAACGTTCAGCCAGAAAACAGGATCGGAGGAAGGAGGGAAGCCAAGAGGTCTGTTGGCTGATCCTCTGGCCACCTATTTTCTGCCAGATGCTACATTCCATCAGCCAAATATTCTTCTCATTCTGAGATGAGGAAACTGAGCTCTTAAGAGATTAGGTGGTTTCTTCTAGGTCATCCAACGAGGATAGCTGTGAACATGGGCATCACTGGGTAGGAAAAAGGCCTCACCAAGTAATGTAGGATTCTATTTCTGGATAAGGAATACCACCCCTATGCCTGGGGGCTGAGGTCACAGTTAGGATCTGGAGGGAGGCTGGGGATCCCTGAAGACCCCCCTCAAAAAAAGGGTCCACCCAGCTCTGTGTATTTCTCTACCTCCTTCCCTGGGCTGAGAAGCGAGCTGGGCTGGGCCCAAACGCAATGCCTGGCTCGCTCTACTCATATAGCCCTCCCTTCCCCAGTAAGGAGGAGGGGAGGGAAGGAGAGGGGAGAGAAAGGGAGGAATGAAAGGGGAAAGGAGGAGGAGACACAAAGATGTAGACATGAGATTTTTTGCTTTTGGGATGTGACCAACATCTGTGTCAGCAGACAGCCCTGTCATTAGGTGTGCACAGGGGCTCATCAGGTGACAGGAACAGAAAGTGCCCTTGTGGCCTGAGCTTTGCAGGGAGGCCGGCAGCATCACAACTGGCACCTTCAGGGAGCACCTGGTGGGGACAAGAGGGACGCTGAGTCCAGAAAAGGACTGTGGTCCCTGCACCGAGGATCAGGAAGCAGTGCAACCAAGGAAGCAACAGACGAAAAAAGCACATTCTTGTTGTGCCCTGATGGAGCAGAGGTTAGGTCAGTCGCCTCAGAAGGCACACAGGCCACATCCCCTGGGCTCAAGTCCCAAGACCAGGGCGAGAAGCAACCAGTGTGAACAACTAAATAAAAATAAAATAAAGATGCTACTTCCTCCTCTCTCTTCTGACCTGTCTGCCTACTCACCTTCATTCCTGCCTGCACATTTCTTTAAAAGAAAAGCACAGTTTTGACCCTTTGGGAAGCACCAGGCCTCACAGAGAAGGTAACAGTAGAAGCAGAGGGGACATCGGAGAGACTTTTTCCTTAAGCTCCTTTTTCATTACCTCTGTCCTGAATGCTGCTTGTCCTGACCGCAGCCCCTGGCAGGGACTTTCGGATCCTGGGATCTTGTCCTAACTCTATGTGAGGAGGAAGCACTGGCCATCCTGGTGAAATCGGGGAACGGGCTGTCACCTGCTTCTGAGCCCCTGCTCTGAGCTGGCCCCGACACGGGCTGGGGGTG
The DNA here is from genome assembly GCA_004363575.1 of Solenodon paradoxus. Lineage (NCBI taxonomy): Eukaryota > Metazoa > Chordata > Mammalia > Eulipotyphla > Solenodontidae > Solenodon > Solenodon paradoxus. Next base: position 280,305 of record RJWH01001968.1, on the reverse strand, counting down.
CCATCGGCGCTGCTCTTGGACGTGAAGGGAGGGCTCTTATCGATCCTATGTGTCTACAAACTACGGGCTGCCACTGACTTCTCAGCTCATCTGTGATTAGATCAGACCATAAACCTCCCCCCCCACCCCCTTCCCTTCTCCTTGTGAAAATTCTGCAGTGTAGGCAGAGATCCAGCAGCAGAACTTCACTGCAGTGGCTGCCAACGCTGCGGTGGCTGGGCGGAGGAGCAGGCAGAAGCGGGGCCTGCCTGCGCGCTGGCCGCTGTGTGCTGTGTGCGCACTGGGGCGGGCATCCCGGCCAAGCCCAGATTGCGGGCTGTATCTGCTAGCCTTCATCCAAGGCCCCCTGAGGGGCAAAGGTCCCTTTCCAGGTCCCTTGGACGCTCCCTGGTCTTGCAAAGTTCTGAGGTCCTTTTGACTGTGCCAGACCATCCTCATTGGAAGTCAGCTTGTACCTCCACCTCCTTCCACAGTTTCCTCATCTGTAAAATGGGTGGATGATGCCTCATCATGATTATCACTGTGCGACTATCATCGGAAGCACGTCCAAAAATACTTTTCAAAGGCCTTTGCATTACTATTAAAGAGCAGAGGGCCACTAGTCGATTGTCATTCTAGTCTAAGTATCAATATTTCCAGTTACCAAGTCTGTCGAGAAGTGGGCCTCTTTGGAAAGGGAAGACTTCTGACTTTATTCATATTAGCTGCAGATGATTTACAGGATGAGACCGCAGGTGTTAACTTAGATGACTGGCCAGGGGTCCGGAGCTCCCAGGTGCCACAAAATCAAAGATGGGTTGAGAGGAGAGGGGACCTCCAACTTCTTCCCCCGCAGCTGTACCCGCCCGCACACTGAAACACAAGGGTGGATACCTCAATACCGAAAAGAACCTAGAATGGTGGGAGTCAACACCTTACTCACTGAAGGAATCCTTTTACAGCTATGGAAATCATCGTCTTGCCCAGCTTTCTGCTGGCTTGTCTGCAGTTGAGCTGATGGAGAAGGGAAGGGAAACATAAGCACTCCCTCCTGTGCCCCCATCCATCTGACTCACGGTTACTCCTTCAGTGATCCACCCAAAAGATCCAGATTCTTCTGTGTCTAAGTAGGCAGCTCTCCCAGGGTCTGCCCCCAGGAAAAGCAGATCAGATTATTTAAAGTCAAAACAGTGTCACCTAAAAAGGGTAAGTGGTGTCATGTATTGAAATAGACAGGCAATGATCCCAGAAAAACCTTCTGGAAAGAATTCAACAAGCTGAGTAAACTATAGTGAGAGCAGGCAACCGTCTTTCCTCTATGGGAAGAACGGGCCAGTCGCTGCATCTGACATAGCAAAGCTTTTCCCCTGGAGAGATGGAGCTAGAGGTGACCTTTCAGAAGGAGCACTAAATAACCAGTGCCTCTAGCTGGGAACGTGTGGACTGGAGAATTGTCCCTGCAGGGTAGTGCCCTGCGGTTTGTAGGAGAAGCAATCCCAGGAGATACTGAGTACACATTCTTGACTCTGAGCAAAGAATGAAGGACTGACCCAGAGACGTGTACGTGTACTCAAGACCAGAGAAGTGGGAGGCAGAAGAGGGGCCAGAGAGGAAGGAAAGAGAGGAAGGGAGGAGGAAGATAAAGGAGGACACGATGAAGAGGAGGGCAGGACAAAGAGTTAGGGAGCAGAGGGGAAGGAATGGAAAAGATGGAGAGAAATCAGGAGGAGGAGACCAGGAGAAGACTGAGGCGAAGAGGAGGGGCGGGGGAAGATGGAAACGGGAAGCCTAAGGACAGAGGAGGGACCCCAGGAGGAAGGCTGCAGCTGGGTCTGGGACACTTTCCTTTGGAAGCCAGGCTGTGGGTCACGGTGTGTGTTGTGTGTGTGTTTTGCGTGTGTGAAACATTGCATACATTTAGTAAGAAAGGAAGAGGGAGAAGAGCAAGAGAGAGGAGAGCGGAGATGTAGCGGGATGACGATTCTGTCTGTCCAGGTTTCTTTGACAATGCAATCAGCACTGCTTTGGCTAGTGCTGGTGGCTTGGTGGCCTGTCCCATCCAGAAGGAGGAAGTCACTCTTCTGTCCGAGGTCTGGTTCCCAAGAGGGACCTGAACTGGAACCAGGGGGAAGTCAGGTCCTCCTCCCCATTCACTGCTGTCCTGGAGACCAGAAGGCTCTCAGCCAGTTCCACTCTGCCCTCCATTCGGTGTGGTGCTTGAACACTGGACAAATGTCCCCTGAGCCTCTTGTTCTGTGCCATTTACTCTTCTGGGGACTAGGATGCAAAGCAGTATTCCTGTCCCCCATTGGTCTTGAGGAAATTACAGGTAGCAGAGAGTTGCTCCAAGCCTCAGCTTCCCCATGAGTAGAACAAATGAGTTTGTCTAGTGGTTTACAAACTGCGTGCCCTAGGGTTCCAGGGTGTGGCTCGGAGTAACTGAGGGAGCACCCTATCCCTTATTTTTTCCATAATCACTCCACTTGAGTCTGTCTTCCACAGTGGGATTGGGTTTAAGGTTGGCTTTGGACATGTAGGTCCACTGCGGAAGGGAATTTAAAGCCCAGTGAAAGAGGTGCTCCTCAAGTCTGCAGCTTCCAAGTTCTCTGTTTTGTTTCTTAGGGGGTAGGATTCCTTGAATTAGAGTAAGGATTCATTCACTCATTCAACAAACAGATTCCCCAATCGTCGATCACATCAGACCATCAACAAAGCAATCAGCAAGCTGACGGACAGGGTGCTGCTCAGAGGATGAGGAGGGATGGTTATGGGGACTGGGGGAGTGGGGGTGAGGCCTGCAGAGGACATTCTTGGAACTGAGACTCCAAAGGTGAGAAAGACCTGCCCTGGAATGACCTGGAAGAAGAGTAGTCCACTCCAAAGGAGAAGTGGGTGCGAAGGCCAGAGGATGAGCATGAATCGGGTGTGTGCGGGGCTTGGAGAACCAAGTCTTAGGAAGGTGGGTGTGGGGTGAGATGAGATCAGGAAGGCAGGTGAGGCCAGAGGCAGGTTCTTGCGGATTTTGTAAGGAGTTTGCCTTTTAATTTAAATTCTGCAGGGCATCTGTGGAGGGCTTCAAAGAGGGGCCTGGCATGCTCTAAAGAAATTTCTTAAAGATCACTCTGGCTGCTGTGTGGAGGACGGATGGAAAGGGAACAAGAACGGGAACCTCTCACAGTGGTGTGGATGAGAGATGATGGAGACGTGGGTATAAATAGCAGAACTTGTGAGAAAAGGTCACATGTGACATGTAGAAAAATGAGAAAAAGATTTCATGATTACTATTACTCAATATCTTGGCAGACTCCAAATATAAGGGTAGCTTAGCTTAGCTTTTTGGTGAGTAATTCTGCCCTCAAGTACTTCTACGTGTCATCATTCCAGAGAGCAAAAATAAAGCAGCTTTGGCTTCTTGACCCTTTGAGGGAATGTGCAGATTCAGGGAGATCCACACCCCCGACAAACACCCCTCAAGGGACCAACTCTGCTCTTTATTAAGAAAGTGGATGGGACAATGCTCAAACTGGAAAGACAGACACTTAGACCACAAACATTAACTCTGACTCCTTTGAGTGTGCCAACACAATTGACCAAGCGTTTCACTCAACGAAAATGAAAGGAATGGAAACTCTGAGGTGAAAGCCATGAGAACTAGGGATGAGTAACCAACCGTCGTTTTTCAAGCGCTTCCCATAGACTCAGCGCTCTCCCTCATACTTTGGAAATAATAAAAGGGGTACTGGACCTATTTTTATCCTTTAAAAATGCATCTTCCAGCTGGGGAAATAAGAACCACACATAAAATAGACACCTGGCTGTCTGGATGGAAGTGGGAGACATCTGGTCAACTAACTGGAGTTGGGGGTGGAAGGGAGTGTGACTTAAGTCAGCTAAGGCTTCTGGGTCTGATTCCTCTTCTTTAAAACAGGGGTAATGCCGCCCAGTCTCCCTAGTAGGGATTTCATGGGATTTGAAAGTGCTTTGTAAGTCGTAAAGTGCGGTATAAATAGTAAGGGTTATGATTACTGACTCCAAGTACAGAGGAGAAGGGACATGGCAGTGTGTCAGCAAAAAGCCTTCTTCAGACAACAAAAACCTAATCAAGTATCTCTTCTTCCAACACCAACGCTGACCCCCCACTGTCTAAAGCAGCCGCTGCCCCCCAGCCCAGTGGGCCACATCCTTTCCATTGCTCATTTTGTTCATTCAGTCTTAGTGGAATACAGTCACGGCCATCTGTTGATAAATTGTCTATGACGGCTTTGTCGACATCACAGCAGAGACTCCAAGGCTGGCAAAGCTCAACATATTTATTATTTGCCCTTTACAAGAAAACAAAAACTGCTGACTTCCAGACTAAAGGGTGAAGTCGAAATCTCATTTACAATGTCAAGTCTCCTGATGCTCAGAGCAGGATCTGAATATATGAAACGAAATGGATCTTCCTCCAAGTCACCCCCGACTCTACAACATTCATACCACTTCCCTGGGACTCACGGCCTATGAGGTAGCATTTTAAGGTCCCCCCTTAGTGCTCCAGCCAGTAGTAGTCTTCCTATTTTTCGCAACTTCCACGATATTTATTACAGTGGCCAGGTTCACAATCCAGCTTTACCAAATTAAAGCTGAGTCACACATAGAGCAAGCAAAATTCATTCAAGGACAGGAAGAGTCCATTCATCCTGGAGACCTATTGATGATATATTACTGATAATATTTCACTGAAAGGGAAAACAAGTTGGAAATGAATTGATGTGCTCTTAATTAGACATTTATCTGATGCCAACTCTACAGTTACCTCATTATAGGAGATGAGGCAAATGACGTAATATGGAGTTATATTCATTCCTCTGACAAGAACTCATTTAACACCTGCTCTGCACCAAGATGGCGTTCAAGGCTGGGAGACACACCCAATGCAAAATGGGACACAAAATGTGGAGGTGGCAGGATTCCTGAGAATGCCATCTTTGTGCATTCCCTCCTGCACAGGTATGATTTATTCTCCTAAGGCGAAGGGGATGGGTCCCAGCTCCATTCATGAATATCTTCTGTCTCCGTTTGCATTCTATATGATGAGCCAACATGGAATGTGGTAACCATTTTAGATGGATTATCTCTTGTAATCCTCAACACAATTGTGCGTAGTTTCACAAATGCCAAGATATGTATTCCAGGTAAGCGGTCAGAAAGTGGAAGAGTCTAGTCCAAGTTGATCCTAAGTTAAAGTCTCTGCACTTGGCCCTTCACCATAGCGACTAAATACACAGCAGAGACGAGAACCAGGAGTCTAGTCAAGAGAAACTTAGTGTTGTGATCTACAGAATTACTATTAAATATCCCTGTACCTACTAAAGGAACACCGGTCCCCTGAGAGCTAGCCAATGGAGACCAGAGGCATGGCTTGATCATAAGCAGCTAGTGCGAGTTAAATAAGCCAGTCATCAAGGGAGAACAAAGGATTGCAAAGATCAGCAATAACTCCTAACTGCTGGGTATATAATGGGAGTGATTCTGGATTCTGGCCAGGATCTTAATGAAATGCTGACCATGAGATTCAGGGAACTCCCTTTCAACGAATGACCCACTGGGAGCTCCTAAGACTTGGGGGCCTACAGAAGATCATCCCCCCTTAGCCAGGTCTGCTTCCCAGGAGGTATCTGCATGAAGGTCACTGTGGGCAGTAGGGTTAGAAGGACAGGAACAGGAATATGCCGGTTTTCTCAAGGCAGGCGTTTTTACATTTGCTAAGCTTTCTTGATTCTGTCTAGGACATAGAGCTTCCACACTAACCTCATCGTTCCAACGGTCACATTCAACTTTTCGTTCTACAACAAACGTTGAGCAAAACTAACAATATGGAAAATGCCCAATCTTAAATCAAGTCTGTAGTAAGAGTGATTAGACACAATTCATCTCATTTCATTGGCAATGATGACAGATATCATCAGCGACTGACAGTGACAAAGAGGCTCTGGTTTATAAAAGAAAAGGCCTCCTCATCCGTAACAGTGGGGTTGTGCAGTCATAGAATTTTCTGGAAGGTAAAGTGGTAAAATCCATAAAATGTAAACGGGAGAGGTATTTCTGACCCACTCATTCTTCTAGGAATGCATCCCAAGGAAATAGACAAATCCATATACCAAAAATGTTATTTATAGCATTTTGCTACCAGATATCTAGAAAGAACCTAAAAAGCCACAAAAGAATACTCCTCAACTAGATCATGGTATAATTACACAACCGAATCCTACTAGCCTACTTAAAAGGAGGGTGCACATCTATCAGTTCTAATGTGCAACTTTTTCCATGTTGTTCAGTTAAAAAAAAAAAAAAGGCTTTCTTCTGCAAACCGGCATGGGTGTGCAAGGCATTACACGGGCAAGCAGAGAGGCCTAGAATGAGCTTCACCAAATCATTGTTTAGTCGATAAGCCTTGAGCTTTTACAATGAAAATATCCCATATTTTTAAATAGCAAACCAGCTGTTCCTAATGATCAGAAGAAGACAGCTCAGGGGTACATACTTCCCGGGAAGAGGGAAGGGCTGAAGCTAGGATCATGGCTCACTTTTCTGAAGGAAAAACGTGGAGGAATTTTGACCACAGCCTGCCAGACCTGCGCAATGAGATTAGTACTTTCCCAGTCCTGGAAAAGAACGCTGGGTGGTTAGGAACTGGCTCCAGGGTCAGACCTTGGGTTTCAACAACTGTCATCAGTCTTATCATCTGTCAGGTGGGCGACGTGGGGCAAACTACTTAACCTTCTGCACCTCCATTTCCTCATTTGTCAAGGGAGGGACTGACAGCACCTGCCTCAAAGACTGTCCCGGGGACTGAGGAAGAGAGTAAAACACCTTTCACAAAGCCTGCCCATAATCAATGCTCACGAAACAGAGGGTCTTATGGAAACCAGAGCCAGACAACTGTCGCCTAAGTGAGTTAACTTTCCCAGAATGAAGCACTAAGGACAGGTGGGGCAGGCGCAAGGTGGTTCATTCAAGCTCTCCGTCTTCTCTGTCCCGAGTGTCTCTACCAGCCCGGGAAAGGCTGCAGATAGTGCTCTTTCCGCACCATCTCTGGATTCACGGGAGACCAGCCCGCAGGCTCTAGTATTAACAGCAATGGCAAACCCTGACGTGGCTTCCTGCCTGAGGGGCTCTGTGCCGAGAGCTTGGCGCACATTGTTTCATTGACTTTTCCTATCAGACGCCTACGTCGTTCGTTGTCTAGGGTTCAAGTGTCACCACAGACGACACACTGACAGTCTGACAGATGAAAACACTGGGACTAAGAGATGTTAAGTATTGCCCCCGAACCTTTCCACCCATGGACAGGGCTGCGAACCTGGGCCTAAGGGACACTCAGAATGTGAGGAGTAGCTCTAGGGTCTTGGGACGAGTTGATAACCCCGTGGCATGATCAAGGGACCCTACCTTTTCCAGGACTAGACTCTCTCAAGGAAGCTGGAAGCTGGAAAATGGACGCTGGAAATTAGCTACTCAATCCCTGGCAGAGAAGTAAAAGGCTGAGGAACAAGGCTTAGGGCGCAGTCACAAAATCAGTGTGTCAAACGGCAGGCTGGGGGATGTTAGGGGGACGAAGCACCTGAGCTTGGAGAAGGCAAAGGTTTCAACTGTTATGAATGGGCTAAGCACCGCCGACAGAATACTCTCACTCTCAAAGATACTGTGGCTATCGTTAAGGGAAAGCTAGAAGGGAGAGGAGGAAGAAGGAAGGATTATTATTTAGTTGTTTATTTTGGTTTTTCGCCCTGGCCCTGGGCTGCAAGGCAAGATCGTTGGGCTCTACATGGTCATCACACCAACGTCTCAGCAGCCAGAGCCAGCAGGGCATACCCTCCGTGGGCAAGTTGATCACTTTCGTTTTCTTTTCATATCTCTTGGTCAACTAAGGCTGGTTGCAAACTTGCCTCATCCCAGAGCTCAGGGCTTCCTCTGACTTCTAGCAGACAGGTTCACTTTGCATGGCAAGGCCGGGGACTGTTCCCTGACCATCTCTGGAGCTGCAGGGATATGTAAACTCTGCTCTCAAGTCCCCGGCAGCACCTGTCCCCCACACTAGGCAGATCCCAAGGGGACAAAGTCATTGTAACGTCTACAGTAAGAACGTAGACTTTTCATTATTGTTAAAGGAGACACAAGAATGAAGGCAAGTAGACAGGCAGGTGGGACAAGAGAGGAGGAGGAAGCGATTTTATTTTACTTTGATTTAGTTGTTCAAACTGATTGTTTCCCCGCTGGACCTGGGACTCAAATCCAGGAGTATGAGGCCTGCGCGCCTTCGGTGGCAACTGACCCAACCGCTACTCCGCCAGGGCACACTGAGAACCTCAACTTTGGAACCACAGACACTGTGGCTCACACCTCAACTCCTCCACTTCCCCGCTCCAAGCCTCAGTCTCCTCACCAGTCCCGCGGGGATGATGATAGGACACGGGACAGTTCTAGGGAGGAAATGAGAGAAGGCAATCTCAGGAAGACAATGGTGTGCACAGGCGCGAATTCACAGACTCAGTATCAGACTGCTTAAATTCACGAACTCGACTAACAGTAGACTCTGAGTACGAAAAAGCAAACCAGTGGTTGCAGGAAGAGAGGCGGGAGGTGGGGGAAATGGAATGAGAGAGTCACTGTATGGTGAAGGAAAAAAAATATTCAGAGCCTGGCTCTAGAGCTAGCTGGGCAAGTCACTTGACCTTTCTGGGCCTCAGATTCCTCCCCTGCAAAATAGGGAAAAGGAGAGTATCCCCCTCACTAGCATAAGGGAGGAATGAATGATAGCTTGAAAACTGCTGAGGACAGCACGTGAGCCATTCGTGAGTACTCAGCAAATGTCAGTTGTCATGTCATGGAAAGCCCTCGCCACGGTAAAAATAAAGTGTTCAATAAATGGTAACAGTTATGATTACCAGGTACACGTTCCACTGAGAATTGTATGCACATTTATCTCCTGGAAAGCAATTAAAAAATGAAGACGTTAGGGGGAAAACTTGTCCTCGGGTAAACGCTGAGGGCCCAGCAGAGAGAATCCACCATCCCCTGGCCCTGGCAGGGCCAGCCACCACACCGCCAAGCCAAGGCTCTTGTCTGCTTCCAAAGACCTACGTGTGCTCCCTTCGGCCACCCACACTTTGGGTAGTGCTCATGAGGCACCCACCATGTGCCTAAAGGGGGACAGGGACACCCCAGCAGGGAATAAATGGCTTTGGCGCCTGTGCCCCACCAGAGCTTACAAGGCAGCGGGGAGTGGTATGCTAACTTCAGACACGGATGATGATTTCAGCACGGCTGCAGTGTGTGGTGAAGGCCGGGGTGAGAAGGTACAGGTGGGTTCCGACGGTCTGGTTCCAGAGGTGTGTGCGAGGGATGAATCGTGGGAAACCTTCCCCACGGAGGGAAATGGAAGCTAGGACTTTGCAGAGGACAAGCAGTGGGCTGGGTGACGCCTGGGAGTGGAAGGATATACTAATTCAGACATACAGGGACACTGTTCTGAGACCCTGCAGCCACGAGGTGGATGGCCCACAGGGAGAACAGAAAGGAAGGCAGTGGGGAGGATGTCTGCCTACGTGGGCCATGCATTCCAAAGCCCTAGGCTGGCAGGTAGGAGTCTGCAGAGAATCCCACGTCCACAGACAGCAGGCTCCGCTTTGATCGTCTTCCCTTCCCTTTCAGACGCTGCCTGGCTGCAGGGAGACACTGCCAGCTCTTGGTCCCGGGACCCCGACACCCCAGGGGACGGACGCCAGCCACAACTTTGCTCACACGTGAACTTCAGCCAAGATGCCACGCCAGGGACTCTACCCTCCAAATGCCCTCAGATGCCTCCGTCCTGTCTTGTCACACCCCGCTGGGTTTTGTGAGGCTATTTAGGAAGATAAGTTTCCCTCGCTGGAGAAAAAGGAAAGAGCATGAAAGAAAGCAATGGCCCCAGAGGAGCGACATGCGATGGACACAAATGGTGATGTGCCCTTAGGAGCGCCACGTGCCGTCAAAGCAGCGAGCCCCCAGTTTATTTATGTTTCCGCCTGTTTACATGCTATGGAAAGATGATGTGTGACGTTTCCCGTAGTTTTACTGGAAACTGATGCTCCCAGAAAGGAAACGGCATGTTCTAGAAGCAGCAGGGGGTTTTGTTTCCAGGACCCCAGACACTGGGGGTCTGGCGGTTTCCCCTACATGGAACTTCTGTTGCCTTTTTGTTCAAGACAGCCAGCTTCTTTCAGCATCAGAAATGCCTGCTGGCCTCCCTGGATAAACAGCCCACCTCTGGGTAGATGAGATGTTTAAAAACTAGCCCCACTCCTTGTTTAGCTAAGTGGCAATTAGCACTGCAATGAAATAATATTTCCCTGGCGGGAGAAGCATTAGGGAGAGCTCCCAAGTCGAAGATGCAGGCTGGGAATGGCTGGCAGAGCTTCCCACCGTCAGAGGAGAAGACCATTCCATCCTGACCAGCAGAGCTCATTGTCTGAGATGCCATCAACAGATACTTCCCCAAAGACCTCAGGAAATGTGCCCAGGAGAAGTGCATGACCCCCGTTCTTCCAACTGAGGCTCAATGGCCCAGCAAAATATGAAAGTGAGACCTGTGCTTCTAAAGCGCAACAGTCTGGAGTCGGAGTTTGTGAAGCAGCCTCACCATCGCAGGACCAAGTCCCAGCAGGTGCGCTTTAAGGAAGATGGGACCAGTAAGACTCCACCGGGCCTCGCGGAGGTGGACGTCCAAACTTCTGAAGACCTGCTGGTGATGGAAGAGACTCCCGCACCCAGACACCATCACCTCCCCACCTACTCACTCTCCTTTCCCAGGTCCCAGAAGGCAGGGGGCTTTCGGAACATCGCCATCCAGACGTCCCCCAGTCTCAGGAAGCATTTCCCGGTGTTCAAAAGGAAGAGACTCACAGCCAGCAAGTCCCTGGTGGAAATGCCAACAGCCTCCCCAAGTGCCATCCAGGTCAACGGCAACCTCTCTGCCCAGGACATTGTGTCTTCTGACCTGGCCTACCTAAGGATGGTCCAGCATCTTGAGGGCGGACCTCGAAGGGTCAAGGTGTCCCACCCGTTTCTCCCTAGAATGCCTAAGGTGCAAAGCAATGGGCCCGTTAGCATATGCTTGGAAACAGAGACTTGGAGAGCCTCTGAAAAAGCCACCGCTGCCATTCAGGTCCCAGATGATATGTATCATGGTCCTCCCTGGGCAGCTAGAGAGTCCTTCCTCATTCCGGACAGGCCTGCAGAGACAGGCAACTCAATACATCCCTCGGCTGACATGTGTCTAGGTGACAGGAGAAGAATCCCCCCGTCCAATTCAGAAAGATCGCCCTCCCACTTAAATGCCAGCAGCAGTGCCAACCACACACCAGGCACAGGGAAACTTAAATCTGAATTGCTTCTGCCCAAAGACAACCCCGATGACAAAGACCTTGGCCCGTTGTCCTCTCGGTCAAAGGAAACGTGCGCTCCTTCCCCTCCACGGACTCACCGCTCCTCCTCACCGGGTTCTCACCATCGGCCAGCCCATGCGGAGGGGCTTTCGGACTGTCCTTTGGTGAGTAGCCACTATCAGGACCGGTGGTCACCTAAATCGAACAGTGAGTCAAAATCTGCCCCCGTGAGTCAGGAGCAGACGGCGAAGGACTCCACCCAGCCAGACACCCCGGAATTCAGACACTGTCCAGGGAGCGATCCCCTCCCGACCTCTCTTCCGAGGAGCGAGAGCAAAGTGCAGAGCCGCCGGGAGATGGGTGGGCTTAACCAGATCCACCTGGCGCGGGGAGAACTCTGTCACCTCCAAGGCAGGCTGCAGTCCGTGGAGGAATCGCTGCACTCCAACCAAGAGAAAATCAAGGTCCTCCTGAATGTCATTCAAGACTTGGAGAAGGCCCGGGCTCTCACCGAAGGGTAAGGTGAATTTTTTCTGGTTAAAAACGACTGGGTCCAGTCATCGCTCTAGGATGCAGGGGTTTCCTCCAGTAAAATGTCTCCCAGACACTCGAGGGCCTGTGTTTCTGTTGTAGGCTTTGGCGGGTTTCCATGGGTATTTCTTTTTGTTTCCAGATATTGACAACGACAGGATGGGGAAAGGGGACAAAAGCGGTGTTTATTCTCATGAGGGTCCCGCTGCTCAGTGACAGGGGAAATGAGAGACTGCAGGAGCCCCTCTCGCCCATCCTCATAGCCACTCACTGTGTGCGTGCTCTTTCCAAGGATGCGAGGGGCCCACTATGTTTATAGTCGATGGCTCTAGATCAGTCCATTACTGACTGACTCAGTAGAAAGTGACGGGAGGCCACAATTCTGCCAGGAGACGAAAAATTTCTCGAGTGTCTCATCCCCAGCCTGAGGACGAAGGCAGTTATACGTGTTTGGGTGTGGAGTGCTCCTCCCAGAAGTCTGATTAAAGTGGACAGAGGAAATGGTCAGAGAGGGAGGAAGAACCAACTGGCATTTGCTGCTGTGACTCAGACTAGCCTGGCCTGATGAGAGACAAGCACTAGGAATGACATGGAGACTCAGCAGGATCTCAAGGTCAGGAGTTTGAACAATTTCCCTTCTATACTCATTTGCAAAGCCCTCAGTTTTCCCATCTGCCTCTGGGGGTAACAATCACTGACTCATCTCACTTGGCGTTGTGGGCATCAAAGCCCTCAGATTCGAGAGTAAGCATTGAAGGAACAACTGTGAGATCCTACTGTCATGGGTTTCCTGTGGCTTTTTTGTGATGGCTGAGCAGCTCTGGAGCCAATGCTGAAGAGCAGGGCCCGCGGTGCCACCGGAAGTGGGTGGTAGCATGCACGCACTCCAGGACACTTGTGCACAGATTGATCCACACACATGCTGTTTTGCAGGCGCAACTTTTATCGAACTGGCCAAGATCTCAACAACTGCAGTACCTGCCAGAACACGGCGTGCATCATATACAGGTACCTGGCCACAGTAGAGGTCCATGCTCTCAGTTCGGGGGTGGTGGGGTCCACTAAACACTCCTAGACGATCTTGAGTCGAAAAGTTGAGAGTGAGACCCAGAGAGGGGGTCTTTTGGCTTTTTAAAGTTTTGGGTAGCCAGTGTTTCAGGGTGAACTGCTAACATCTGCTTCCAAGGCAGACGTTGCATAGCTGCTTTAGAAGAGGTCAATTCCCTTTGGAGGTATTCATTCCTCCACTTCACTGAACACTAGCTCTGCTACATTTTCCATGCACATTGTGTCTCCTGCAATTATACCTTGTGAGGCAGGGGCTAATGTCCTCAGGGAAGTTGAGTCATTAACTTGGCCCACCTTACGTGAAGTGTTGGCAGAGGGCCGGAGAAGCCGGACTCGGGCTCAAATCTAGATCTCTCTGACCCCAAAGCCTGTGGTCATTTTTTAAAAAGGTATTATTAAAGAAACACTAGATCGTAACATGATACAGGTTAAAGGTGTCTACCATCATACAGCAACATCTGTATCTAATACATTCAATTCACCACCACCAACAGGTCAGTTCTACCCTTCACCAAATCACTGACCCTTTGCTTAACTTCCCCTCCTTCCCTCTTCCCTTCTTGAAACACTCATTTGAGTCTATGGATAAGAGTCTATTTTTGTTTGACGTGGTTCATTTGTGTGGTTTCCTTATCATCAGAGTGAAAGCTGGTGATCTGGGTTAGCCTACCATGTTGCCTCTTCTTCTGTAATAGCTATTTATATACACAATGCCTTTTGTAAATGCAAACCTCTGCACACATGCAAGGGTTGGCTTCTGAACAGATCAGTGGAAGTCTACTTTTGATGGGATGCCAAGCACTTACGATGTGTCAAGAACTGTGCTAGCATTAGGGGAAAGTTTGCTGCAATAAAGTGGATTTCTTTAAGAGATCAAGATAGCAGTAAGAGCATTAGTCTTGGAGTGAAAATCCCCAAGTCTAAAGTCTGCTAACTGATAGACAAGGGCTCCCGGGAGGCATGGGTAAAAACCCTAATTAGGGACTTCATTGTGTAACATTTGAATGGGATTCTCAGCAGGCCTTTGTCTCAGTCTTTCTTGATGATGTCTTTTGACCCGAGACCCTTTTCTTAGTCTTCATGGGTTTTGACTAATGTGTTGCATTAATATTTTAATGCATTTCCTAACAGACTCTTTGTCTAGACAACTTCTCAGGACTCTAAGTAAATTGCAGCAACTGAAAGCCCACCCTGCATTCTACATTCTTTATGACCTACAATTACCCCCACACCTCCTATAAAAATAGCCAATACCATCCCCCAACCCCCCAGGGCTGGTGCATTCCTTTCAAGCATTAGCCTGCTTTGAGGTTCCAATAAACCCATCTGGAAACTCAAAAGGTTTTCTGGATCACTCCTTCCAATCTTTCCAAACCAAGAAACCCCAAACCTTCTGGGGAACCTAACACTACCCTGTTTGGGACTTGGTTTCCTCCTCTGTAAAGCAGAAACAACGCTGCCAGTTCAGAGAAGCGGTGAGGAGCAAATGAAATAATGTATGCAAATGCCTTTTGTAAATGCAAACCTCTATACAAATGCTACTGTTATTACTGGACAGATCAGTGTCTGCTGCTGGAAGTCTACTTCTGATGGGATGGTGGCCAGTCAAAAGTCATCACTTCAGTTGCTGCCATCTAATTTTCTTTCACAAAGTGTATATGTTATCAAATAACAAAGTGGTTTTGTTATCTCTATCACTTTTCTCTCTCTTGGAGAACAAAAGGCAGCTCATAGCCTGAGCAAACGGAAGCCTAACTGGGTTGCCTATGTCTTCTTTTTAAGATTACTGGGGATGAGACAGGCCGTAGAGCCAACCCCCACCTCTTCCCTGGAATCTAAGGCAGTTAAAATATGGAAACCATATTCCGCCTGGTGCACAGAACGCACTGAAACCTTAGGCCTGGGTGGGGTGCTGTGTGCTTTGTTGAGATGGGATCTCCTGAAGTGACGTCTGCCAAGAAGGATGTTAAGGAAGCTTTTAAAATGTTTTAAAGATTTTTCTCTAGCAGAACCCCGAGGCTTAATCCTAACAAGAGATGGGGGTCCTGGAAGCCTGGAGGCCCCCTCGTTTAGGCAGGGTCTTTGTCATCTCCTTTACCACAATGTAAAATAGTCCCTGAAAAAGAAATTAAGCCCTGGGAAAGGCTGCTGGCATCGAAAATCTAACTACACAGCCCTATCAGCCTCTTAGCTTTTTGCTTCTCTGTTTCTATACCTCAGATCCTAAGCAAATTTCCTAATCATTCAGAGAACAAAAATGATGAAATGTCCAGACAGACAGGGAAGACAAACAAAACCCACTATTCATCATAAACAAGAATAATTTTTAACAAACCTCCACTGAAATCATGGATAGACTTTCTATTCAGCACCCAGATTACATATTTCCTATTTACTTAGGATGAATTTTCATTTCGCCCGATGCACATGAAAAGGATGAGTGATTATTTCCTAGTCTATTCTGAATGGGCTTCACGGTCTTAGTCTTAGGCAAATCATGTTTTGGCCGCTGAATTTCTACATCTAACCAAACGAGCCTTTAATTAGAACTACCCTAGGGACCTTTCAATTCTGACATTCTCATGTTCTCAGCTGACTTAAAAGTCACAATATTTGGCTGGTCTATGACCTTTCAACAAGTCAGAGAATGTCTGCACTTCTCCAGTACTTACTTGACCATCCCAAGCAAACATTCTAAACCAAGCTACGCCGCCCTTGGAGGGGTCACAAACCTCTGTGCACACACCCTTTCTAGCCTCCCAGGAAGCCAGCAAGCACAGCACCCACCCCTCATTACCATTCAAAGCCAGACTGTTTGCCCAGACAGTATCTCCATCCCTGTAACTAAGCCATCGTGAAGAAACGGGCAATTAATTTGATGAAAGTGAAGAGATCAGAACAGCAGCCCCTTCAGAGAAACAGTAGGAAGATGAGAGCTGTCCTTTTTTTTTTTTTTTTTTTTAGCATTTCAAATGACTTCAAGCCCTGTGTTGTGTCCTGGAAAGGCAGCTCTTACAAACTAATGAATAAGGGATTTGAAGGACTCATCTTCAGGGTTTGTGAAACTAGCCTCTCTCCCTAATGATTAATGGGGTTCAATGCATGTCACTGTACATAAAGCACATGGGCTCCTGATGGATTGCTTGCTGGGATGTCTTCTTTGGCGATGCTGCTGCTAAGTTAGCAAGTTAACAAGAGGTTTTCTAAGAGGTCCTTCGGCTGAAGGTTATGACTATGCCACTTGGCTCCATCAAGATATGTGGGGTTATTGGCTCTATCTAACTCATTCTCTCTGCTTCAAGAGGAGCCTTCTGCTCCACACACCTCCTTGGCTTTCTTGCCAGACATCACTTCAGGAGATCCCATCTCACCAAAGAGCACAGCTCCCAAACAGGTCTAAATTTCCCCTGCTTTCTGTACACCAGGCAGAATATGGGTTCCCCTATTCTGACTGCAGCAGATTCCAGGGAAGAGGTGGTGGGGATTGGTTCTGTGGCCTGTTTCGTCCCCAGTCACCCTCTTCAGTCCCCTTAGCATTAATTCTAGGACCCGTGACTAGCTGCTAACACTAGTTACTTAAAGTATTGGGTAAATGCCACCCCAGTACCCAAGATCCAATAACATCGAATTACTTCATGAGAAACGTGTTCTCTTTTCAAATTTATTTCAATCCTTCTGATTGCCTAGAGGGGGAAAATCTGAATTTCAGGTTAGAATGTCTTCAGAACCTTTCTAAAGACTGCTTATCACCTGGCTTTGTCAAGAACAAGAGGTCTCAGGCTCATAGCCATAGGCAAGGGATGGTATCTCACCAGAATGTAATGACTTTTAATGTTTTTATGGAAGCTTTCAATTTTTAATATTACTGTATTTATTCAATTCTCAGCCGCACTTACTTTTGCCATTTTAATGTCTCCCCAAATTGGATGTGACTTACATTCGAAGGTGGCTTGGTCCATAAATCTTATTTTTTATTCCTTCACAAAAACCTCTTGAGAAATTGGGGTGTGACTTAGAATTGATGGTGGAATACAATCGAATAAACAGTAATTCTCCATTGCACAGTCATTGTGAGGGATAGAGGGTATCCATTTTCAAAAGTGATACTGCTGTTCTGTCTAAAAGTTTCTGTTCAACAAGTGAGTTCATTTAGACAAAGAACATTTAAATAATTGTGCAGATGGAGTGGGGATCTCCCAAAAAACAGGTGAAGAAATATCTGCCATCTAGGAAACTGTGACCCGTGGAATCAGCTGCTTTTCTCCTCTGGGGCCAGGTCTGTCCACACCCCTCCTCTAGCACATCTCCCCTGCTTCGTCTTCAAATTCACTCTAAAAATAACTGCTCTGTCTCTCTGGAGGACTTGGGTCTTACTGGTCATGCATTTGTTTTCTGGACAGAGTGAGATCTGCTGCATTTAAGTTGTTAAAGGCCTCCAGTGTTTTAAGGGAAAAGAAGCCACCTTTCTCAGAAAAAATAAATTTTCTTCTATTGTCCGAGCATATTCCCTAGGAAATTCAAATAAAGAACAGGCAGCAAACTTGCCATTTTTTGCTATGGGTGAAGGGAGAGGTTGGCCATGTAAGATGTGAGTAGTGCTGGAGACAGAAATGGAAGAGTTATTGTTTGTCTGAGGGTTTGCCTCAATGGGCTGTTTCTTTTTCTCACCCTGAGCCTCTGCGTTCATGGATTTTATGTTTATTTCTGTGATACCTTCTCCTATTCTTTCACAAGGAGGAATGTCATTATAGAGATATAATTAATCTATGTATATTACTAACATATCTTAATTACATACAATTATATGATCAAAATATATTGATACAGGTAGCTATGGATATGTGTTTTTAATCTTCAATTTCACCATATATCTGTTGTATAAATATCGATATTGATCTATGCATCTATATTATCTTTATATTCCTTCTATCTCTAGATGTCTAGATATAGAGACTAATATTTTTTAACTCACTACAGCTATTTCCACTTTGACATCTCAAAGCCACACAAGTTCACCAGACACCAAAACAAAGGCATTTCTCTCACAGAACTCTCTTCCCGTTTCTTCCACTGTTGAACACCATTTTGCCACAGCCCCATAAAAAACTAGAGTCTCCATTATATCACTCTTCACAGCACCATCAAACTGCCTACGACAAAGTGCACTAATAAATGCCGCCCTTTAGCGCCATCCCCTCATGCCCTGGTCAGGAAATGCCCATGTCATTTGACACTTGAACTCTAACTTGGTTTCTTGCCATAGGGCCCCTTGGCCACACCCCATGACCACCTCCACAAAGACGGCTGAGTCACCTACAGCGTGGAGCCTCAGCAGGACTCTTACCTGCTACACTCCTGCCCTGGTTCCTGCTGTTTCCAACAAGCTCATCTTCTAAGGCTCTTTGGATATGACACGCGCCTTCATATCTGCTCCATCTCCTTCTTGCCACTCGGCTGACTTCAGATTCCTTGCACTCTCTCACATGTGGGGCCTCTGCCTCTGTCCCCTCACTCCTGAAATGCCTTCTCTACCCGGTTAGGTGTGGACATGCTCCCCGCCCTTGCCCCTTGACATCTGAACCACCTTATACTTCTCCGGACAAGGATCCACGGTATGTACAATCCTCTGCCATGCCACGTATCCAACTGCAGGGGTAAGCAATGTTGAGGCATTTCTTTCCTTCCACAAATGACTGGTGTCTCAAAGTCATGGTTCAGTGTCTAACATACAGTATTCACTCAGTAGATTGTCAAAGAAGGAGATGATCACACTGACTGGTGGACTTGCAGTGGTGGATTTGAGACAGCTCTTTAGATTGTCCCAAAAGAAAGTCTTTGTTTCCATTTGCAGCCAGCGAGGGTCTCAATGAGTCAAAGTTTTTATTAGGGAAGGAAGACGTGTATGTAACAAGTCCTCGGCAGTTCTTTTCGGACTGAATCCAACCCTGACTGAAGGAATAGTATATGGATTGTCAATTTCCAAATACCTAGAACATTACATACGTTCCACAAGAGGGGCCCTCATCAATCTTCCTCTGATGACTTAGATCCTTGTCAGGATGGCTGCCCAACATTATTACCCGATACTTCTGTACCTAATGCAACTGGAAAGGCAAAATGTGATATAAAGACCACACACCCTTTCTAGGCAAGACTGTCTCCCTTCGGTGGTCTCTGAACTGCCCAATGCTCTCTCAGAGAGAGAATTAAGGCATCAGGTCTCACTAGGACGTCAAACTCCAACACACCAGGCAGAATTATGGTCCCGTAGGATGTTCACCTCCTAATTCTGGGAACCCATGAAACTGTGCAGAGGTGGTTAAGAAACTTCAAGCAGGGCAAGTCACCGAGATTGCCCTCATGGGACCATCACAAGGATCCTGAGATGGAAAAGAGGGAGGCGGGAGAGGCAGAGTCGGAGAAGATGCATCAATAAATTGGAGTGATGTGGTCACAAGTCAAGGTATGTGGGCAACCTCTAAACACTGCATAAGGCAAGGGATGGATGGATTCTCTCTTCGAACCCCCTGCAGGAATTCCCCTCTCTGATGCCTTGAACCACTTCTGACCTCCAGAAATCTGAGCGTGAAATCTGTTACTCTTAACCACTGCACTGGAAGTAATTTGTTTCAGCGCCAGTAGGCAATGATTTTAAGAGCTACCCACATCTAATGGGAGGTCAATTGCTTTGACTTCATTTTTCTACAGCTAGGACAGTGAGGTGAAGGCAGGAAGGTGATGGAATGAAAATCAGGGGAAAGAAAGAAGAGGAGTTACCATTTACTGAGCACCTATGATTTACTGGTCATTTTAAATACCTTCTCTTTTCACCTTTAAACCTCACAACCCAGTGAGACACAAAAATGCTTCTATTCCACAGATAAGGGAACTGAGGCTCCAGAGGGTCAGACTCCTGCACAATATTCAGATTAGACTATGGCAGATAAGTGAGGAGGCTCTTGCCTAATTATTCTGGAACTAATAAGTGGCAATGACAAGATCACGACTCAGTTCTGCCTGCGAGCCAGAGTACACAGCACGCTGCCTCCAAGGCCGACCCTCTTTCCGAGAGCTCAGGGGCCTGCTGGCCGGCGGAGTTCTACTCAGGTAAGGGCATGGTGAGGGTGTGTGCTTGCGATGCAGGTCCTGAAGAGTGCTCTTAAAGTGTGAGCCTGTGTCCTTCACATCAGAGGTTCCGGGGTTACCCAGAACACTGGTTACTGGGGTGCTACCGCCCCCCCCACCCTCCTCACGCCTGCTGGACCAGAGCAGTGGGACGGAGGATGGGAATCCACTACTGCAGCGAGTTCTCAGGGCAGGTATGACCCCAGTGAAGCTGGAGCAAACCTTCAACTAGGCAAAATCAGGGTCTTGAAAGGAGGATGTGACGTTGACATAGGAGCATCTTCTGTGAGCACTAGCCTAGTGTCCGTGAATAGATCATTCTAACAAATGATATAGAAACTAGCTCTGGTTTGAAATGCACCATCGCAACAATGAGTTATCTTTCTGCTTGGTTTCAAGCTTGGTTAGATGGTCAGATGAGACCCCATGAGAGGGTGAAGGGAAACAGAAGACGAAGAGGGCTGCTTGCTCAGAGAGTGAGCGTTATCTTTTGATGCCTCCTGTTTCCAAAGAGAAGAGGACATGAGTCTCTCTCTCAGTCCACTTTGGGGCCCAGCCTGCATTAGGGATCCCCCCTCGGGAATTCAGAGGGAGCCTCTCCTCCCTCCCGCATCTCCCAGCTCTTCTGACCACATCTGAGATCGGGGGCAGAATAATGATCCCTGCTGACATTCTTCCTCCAATTATGGTGAAGACCAATCAGAGCCCAGCTCTTCTCCCAGACCACACCTCGATGCTATGAACTACCCCCTGGCGAGTCCCCGAGGGGCACTTAAACCTGACAGTGCCATGCTGCCCACCATCACCCGCCAAGGCCTTCCAGAGAGGGTCGTCCCACCCCATGCTCCTAAATCAGGCAAGATGTATAAAGTCGAGTGCCCGACGACCCTCCACCACCATCCTCTCCAGCCCTTTAACTCTGTGGATCACGGCTACTCCTGCATCGTCGTCTCCTCCACGTTATACCTCCTCCTGAACCAGCCAGAGATGAGGTCGGGGATATTCAAATGCCAGTGCCTCCCTTTGCATCTGACAGCCAGCCAGCAGGTTCCTGGCACTGCCTCCTCTCCTCACCCTTTCAATATTCCAGACGTATCACTAGGAAGCTCCATGGGACACAGGCCAAGGCCTAAGGGCCACGCATCCCGCAGGAGATAAGCCAGGGCTTCACCCTACACCTAGGAGGCAAGGCTGCTGGAAGGAGCCGGGTCAACTGAGGACACAAGGCCGTGGGCTGAGAGCTTTCCCGGAGTTTCTTTCTACACTTAAGGTTTCTGGTCTCTGGGCCTGGGCCTTGCCCACCTCTTCTAGCAATTAGCCAACCAGCGAAAGGGGTATTTCATGGGACATGCAATACGCTCTCAAGCCTCTGGGCTGAGCCGCCCACTTCCCACTTACATGATTCAGTGTTTTCCTTCTGTAGGCCTGGGGTGCTCTCTCACTGTGGGGCCAGGTTAACTGTGAGAGCCCCATCTTGCAGCCAGAGTCCTCTCTCTGGCCAGCAGTGAAAAATAACTAAGCACACAGTGTATTTGTTCTTCCTGGGGGCCTCATTGCCTGTGGACTGAGCAGCGCTCGCGTCCAATGCTGGCGTGTGAATGTTAGGGTGGTACCTCCAGCAAGCCCCCCAAAAGCCACCACTAAACACCACTCAAGCTTTCTGTGGAGGAGACGAAGTGGGGGGCACAGGCGTCACAGGTTGCTACCTAAGACACCGTCCCTGCTCTCTCAGGTAGCTTCGTCCCTCACTGCGTCTCTAGCATGGAAAGGAAAAGAAGTGCGATTTACAGCATCAGCAATTTATCAGCAATAAAAATGAAACCTATTTTAATGCATTCATAGCTAAAGAGGCTAAGCCGTGACATAAATATAGTCAGGCAAGCTGACAGTTTCACAGGAACAACCAACAATGGCCACTGGCACAGAGGCCACCGCTGACGACGGAGTGATCTGAGCTTTATTTCTCTATCAAGTTACTGGAACAATCACCACTGGCTGTTGAAACAGGCACCGTGCCAGACATTGCTTAACACTCCACCTGTTATCGTCTTTCATCAGAAATTTCAACAATCCACAAAATGGGGGGGGGTCTGGTTAATATTCCCATTTTACAGATGAGGCAACTGAGGCAAGAAGGTGACTTGTCCCAAGATCTGACTGAGCCCAGACTTACACAAGTGCTGGTTTCAGGGGATTTTCTTGTCCCCTCCCGTTGTTACCTCTTGACCTGGCATAGCCAGTGAACATGCGTTACAGTTCTCAGAGATGACCTACTCTCTTCTAAGGGCTTAATGTGAAGACCTTCTCAACACAGAACCCAGAATTCAGATTTCTTTCACAGACAGGAATCAGCAGTCAAGGTGTCTGCGGCTTGGTCCTGCTTATGTCAGTGCCCAGAAAAGAACCTGCCTTCTCCCAGGGCTCGTCAGCAGATAGACAGGTACCCTAGGAGGAGGGGTATACAGGTCAACTTGTGATGGCTGAAAGTTGGGGAGCTTAAAAGCACACCCTACACGTGATGAGTAAGTCAGTCATTAGGAGGAAATTTTAGGAAGAGTCTCCCCTCCAGGATTGGGGAAGGAGATAAATTAAAACTCCCACTTTCCAAGACAGTAATTCTTCCTCAAAGACACTTTCCAAAATGGCGCGATTTATCCAAGGACACAGGAACCAAACTACCCTCGTCGATTCCATTGATTCTTGCAACTAATTTTTTAAAAAAGAAAATTGTAGGAGGTCAATACATCTGTGGAACACCTGGGTTCTGTGGCCAGAGGGCCAGAGGAAGGCCTGGGCAGAGATGACGAAGAGATGGAGCGGGATGTGGAAGACGTTTCTTCTTTAGGGAGACAGCATGAATCATTCCTTTCTCGGCCAAGTTGCTGGGAGTACGCAGGTCACGCAAAGCCTGGTCACTGCTTCTCTTTACACAAGGGCAGGGTCCACATGCCGGGCAGGAGAGCGGAGGGCCCACGGATGACCCTGGAAGCCTACACCAGACCCAAGATTGCTGAGCCCACATAGCAGCTGAAGTCACCTGCTTCGTAAGCCAGTGCCCATGTCTCCTGCGTACACAGCCGCCCTGTCAGAACTGCCTGCATCCTAGAAATGACTGCGGCTGGGCTGACCGACCGGCTGGGCCATAGCGGAGCCTTCCCACAGGTGGGGAAGCTGCAGCAGGCCTTGGTCACCAACAACTCAGCACGCCCGCCCTCCACAACCCAGAGCTCACACAGATGAAGCCGACTGTGCTCTTCCGTGTAACTGAGAGTCCCCCGGTCTCAGCTCAAATCCAGGTTCTAGGCGCGCCCTTGGCAAAATACTTAACCTTCTGCTGCCTCCATTTTCTCCTTTGTGAAGTGAAGATCATTTGATCTATTTCCTGGGGCACTGAGACTGCATGAGACACGGGAATTACTGAACTTCTAGTATAGGCGCTACACTACAGATTTCTCATCCTAGATGATAATCCTTCTTCTCTTCCAACTCCTCCTTCATATTATTCTTATTTAAATTATTTCTTTAAAATAACCTAACCAAATCCAGGTACTCTCTTGAAATTTCTCTCCTCTTAGACAAAGTCCCTGGTAACGGCCAGGCCCTAGACTAGAACATCTGATCCCTCCCTAGTGAAAACCAAGGACAAATGGTCAAGAATGCAGATTTGCATTCTGATTATCACCCATATTTTGACTTCCCTTTTCCAACTATGAAATGGCGATAAGAACCTTCTGTCTTCCTGGCAATCGTGAGGATAAAAGGAAAATGCAGCTCCAAAGGGCTCTGCAAATTGAAAAGTGCTCTATAAAAGGAAGCGGCTTCTGTAGTGGGTTTACGTCTATATAAACTTGTTTCTCTCCTGTTGGCTCACCCACCTGCAGTCTGCCAGTCCAGACACCGCATCCAGATTCTGGCACTCTTGTTTGCTTATGTATTTATCTCCTTTTCACTTCTCACCACTTCTTCAGACAAGCCATGACTTAGGTTTTCTGCTGCTTCTAATTACCCAGAAAAAAACCTCCTCCTGCTTTTTACCTAGCATGATGACTGGACTAATCTCTCAGATTAGTGAGGTGTCCTCAAGAAGAAAGCCCTGAGCTCTCTTCATTCCCACTTTAGACACAGCACACTTTGCAAATGCAATGTGGCACTTTGCGCAGACACTTGCATGCACAGAGTTCTCAGGTTTCCCAGACAGTGAGCTATTTGGGCACCCCTGAAGCAGATACTGGGTGTACCATGCACCCTCGGAGGACTAACCTCACAGACCCTGAATGCTCTGACTCTCACAATGGCTACAGTTCTGAATCCTGCATGTTAACCATTTCGTGACCACCAATTTTTGCCCATGGTCAACCAAGCATGGTAACCATTTCTTGACCACCATTTTTGCCCATGGTGAACCAAACAAAGTAACCATTTCTTGACCACCATTTGCCCATGGTCAACCAAGCATGGTAACCATTTCTTGACCACCATTGGTCCATGGTGAACCAAAAAAGTAAGCATTTCTTGAAAACCATTTGCCCATGGTGAGCCAAACAAACCAACCATTTTTGACCACCATTTTTGTCCATGGTGAACCAAGCATGGTAACCATTTCTTGACCACCATTTATTTGCCCATGGTGAACAAAACGCTCAGCACTCCTCTTACTTTGGAGGATCCTGCATGGGGTGCAGAGTACATATGAAATATGGATGATGGAAGATGGTCAGGGTGGGAGGTGGGGGAAGGAAGAGGGAAAAGAGGAGGAGAACTTGAAAATGACTGCAGTTCCACTTGATGCCAAACCCAGACAAAGTCATTATCCTGAGTCTACAAACAATGTTCTATCATAAGGGTCCACTTGAATTCTCACCAAGTAGGTAACCTAATCCTTTGTTCAAGAGGTTGCTGAATATGATGTGGGTTGGCTAAGCAGGAAGTCTGAGAAGTATCCCCTCTCCTCCACCCAGTCTCAGGAAGAAAACAGATGAAAGGACAAGGCCCCTCACCATTTATAAGGTAGCTGCCACCAGGACAAAACGGACTCCCCCTCTGCTCCCCCAAACTGCACACTAGTTTGTCACACAGATGAACACAAAGAAAAGTGACTATTTTCCTTTATGTTAATAAATGGCTGTGGCCTAAAAAAAAACATTAATCAATTTCTTTCCAAAGCATACATACTTGTATACTCTGCAAATGCCTGGCCTTGAAAAGAAAGTCACTTTCAGTCCCCTTTAAGTTGTCAAGACCTGTGGAGGCTGTTGCAAGAGCCGGGTGGGAAGCCCTGAAGTCCCAGTGATGGTGATGCCTGTGGTGGGGCGTTTCCATAGAAACAGTGTGTTCTTCCCTGAATGTACATGGACGGGAGGGGTGGAGAGTGACAGTGCTTGAAAGGTGTTCAGTTACTGAAGAGCTGCAGGTAAGAGTGAGGAGGTGAGTCATTCAGTCCCTAAGATGGGGAGACAAAGGTGAGTCACTCAGTCCCTAAGATGGGAAGACAAAGGACTTCATGAAGAGTGGAGTGGGCAGAGACCATGTCCTCCACGAGGACGTTGTGTCCAATCTGTACAACTTATCTACTGAGGTAGCTTTACCACCACCACATGCAGCTGAGTCTCTGAAAGAACACAACCTTCCCAAGGTCAGCCTGCCATGACGACGCAGCCGCAGTCCGAAACCAGGAGTCCTCCACTCAAGAGCCCTTGCTCCGCCCTCCAGATGGACTGCACTTCAAACTATGACAATGAGCCAGACTCTTCTTTCGGTCTCCTGGCTCTTCTCTCCCCAGGCCTGCCAGGTCTGTACCCATTCTGGAGTCATCCAGAGCATCATTTTTTTTCAAGTTGAAAACTGATTTTAACTAGAATACTGTCATCTCTACAAACTCAGGTGGCTTTTTGTTGTCTATCTAAATCATGAAGTCAGATAAATGTCAAGTCAGGAGGGAAATAGGAGGATGGTTTAAGTGTGTGTTCATATAATTTGGGTGAGTTGTGTGGCTAACAAGATGGGGAGTAGGAGTAGTTGACACAAATATAAAGTATAGTTTGAAAGCCATCATTAGTTCAATCGTCTATCTCACCTGCTGGGGAGTAAGATCTACCAGAGCAAGATTGACTCTAACTTTCTGTTATGTCTCTGAAACTTAGAATAATGGTTTTCCAGATAAGATGGGTAGGTGGGTGAGTGGATGGGTGGATGGGCAGAGGGGTGGATGGGTGGGTGAGTGGACTGATGGATGGGTCGATGGGTCGGTGGATGGGTCGATGGGTGGATGGGTGGATGGATGGACGGACGGATGGGTGGGTGGGTGGGTGAGTGAGTGAATGGATGGGTGGATCGGTCGATGGGTAGGTGGGTGGGTGAATGCATGGGTGGATGGTTGGGTGGATGGTTGGGTGGATGTATGGATGATGGGTGAGTAGGTAGGTGGATGGGTGGATGGACGGATGGATGGATGAACAGGTGGGTGGATGGGTGGATAGGTGGATGGATGGGTGAGTGGATGGGTGGATGGGTGAGTGGATGGGTGAGTGGATGGGTGGGTGGGCGACTGGATGGGTGGGAGGGTGGATGGGTGGATGGACATATTAATGTCCTACACCAGACAGCATAGAAAACTTCTTGAATGAGCAAGGGACACTTAATTTCTTTGGCTCCAACTGGTGCTCAAGGATGAAGGTCATTTTTTTTTTCTGTGTCAGGAGGAGGGGAGGGCAGGGCTATTTCAGGAGTTAGGAGCACTGTGAATATGGATGTTCCCTAGCTATGAACTAGTGCTAAAGAGGGTGAGAATCAGAGTTCGCACTCACTGATTTAAATACCTTTCTTGGAGCAGTGCAGAGGTTGCAGGGACAATTATTTCTCAGTCTCTAAATCCATCTCCTTAAGTTTCCACTCTGGACAGTGAGGTGCAGGTGCTGGAGACAGAAACCCAGCCCATATCCAAAGACAAGCAGGCCTGCAGCAGCAGGCAGCGTGTCCTGGAAATAGGAGCCTGGATCTGAGAGTCTGCGGATTCCTCTGCTCGCTGACCTGGCAAATCCTGGACTCTGGCTAGAAGGTTTCTAGTGGCTTTTTAACACTGGCTAGCATTTACGGAGGACTTAAACCACAGACCACCGTCACCAGAACAGGAATGATGTCTGTCTGTCTGTCCACCACTCCTCCCCCAGCACCTAGTACACGGCCCGGCACATGGAAGATGCTCAGTACATGTTTGTTGAATGACTGGCTGAAAACTGTGCTGAGGTGTTGGAGATGCGCTGTTCTTTAAACCTCACTGAGGAGAAGACAATCTGGGTGACGCTTACTAAAGCACAGACTTGAAACAAGCAGACATTTGCCCCCATGCTCTCCGGGCACTGACGCCCATCGCTGGGGCTGTCAGAGTGCCTGCTTCTTATGAAGTTGGAGCCCTGCCCCTTCCCTCTCAGAGGGCCCAGTGACCAGGGACGGCTCGGGACTTCATGAGTCCCGGGTGGCAATCATGATGTGTCTTTTCAGCAACACTCACTTTGATCCTGTGCCTCTGGGAGGTGACAGATGAGGACTGGGGTCTGTTTAATGACCGCTCCTTTGCAGCCCTGGAGAGAAAGGCTTCAGCCACTGGAGACACATGCCAAGCCAGGCCAGAGTCTGTCAACTTCCATGTGAAACATTTTCTCCCCCCCGTTGCTGAACAAGGAGAAAGTGCTGTTTTCAGGACACCACCCTTCCTCCACTTGCCACACTCCCTCTAGGCCTCTCCACTTTGGGCCCTGTGAGGGTTCCAGAATGAAACCAGGTAAATGCACAGCTGAAAGCTTAAGAGCCTTCTTACCAGCATCCCAAGCCTGAACATGCCTCCTGAAGTCAACTTCCCAGGGAGGGAAGTAGACTGCGAAGGGCCGAGGGCGCCCAGGCATAGCTGTCTGGCTTGTTCTTTCTTTCTGGTTGGCTCTCCTGATATGGGGGGCCTGAGGTGGGGGGTGGAGCAGGCTCACAGCCCCCGAGGCCTGTCGACCTGATTCCCAAGTTCACAGACATCAGGGGAAAGGGCAGCACCCCCTCTGAATTTCTGTGCTCCCCAGCCTCTGACGCTTAACCTCTGGGAACCCCGGCCCCTGACAGCATGTTAACCTTCACAGACCTCTCTGCAGACAATACAATAGGATGCGTACATCAATGACCCCAAAACACAAATACAATCATGAAAAAAAAGAAAATGGAGAGGAGGAGATGCCCATTCAGGGAGAGTCCTCATTTTGTCTCGACTGAGGCAGGCATATATGCAAAGTTCTCCAAGACACGCTGTGCAGAAGGCAGGCAAAGGACAAGACATAATGAGTATGTTGCCAGTAATAATGGCAATGGTGGCCCTAGGAAGTCACAGGAGCTAATACAGACAGAGGGAGGACTTACTCCATGCCTGGCATAGCCCTAACAACTTCACACATATTAAAAACAAAGATGCCTTTTGCGATACGAGCTAGCACTCCATTCATTTTATAGTTGAGGAAGTAGTTGTCAGAGAGACTGCAGACGCCTCCATAGAAAACAGTCCTTAGATTATTTTCAGTGAGGTAGTTTCATACATACTACATGTACATGAGCAATTAGATGCAATAATAAATATAAGAGCGCAATTGGGGCCATATTGATGGAACGCCATTTTTCATGTCCCACTTAAACCTAAAAACATGGCCCCAAAGAAGGTATTTCTACAGCTGCCCATTCAATCAATAAGGAGCTGTGGTCCCGAGAGGAGTCAGTCTTCCCCAAGGTCCCAGCCCGTGTGTGACTTGCTCTCCAAGCTCATGCTTTGCCAGGTCCACGTGGGGATGCAACCTCCATCTTTGCTGACTGAAATTTCCTTTCCTTCCCTCCTCCCTGTGTTTTCCAGTGTAGAATATGATTTTCGGCAGCAGGAAGGCAGGTTCCATGAAGTGATACAGAGTCTGGAGGAAGCGGGACCAGTGGAAGAGGAGTCTCCCCCACCAAAGTCCCCAGCAGAACCCCCGGTTCCTGAGAAGCAGGACTTGAGGCGGAAAACCAAGAAGGTGAAGAAGAAATGCTTCTGGTGGATCTGAGTTTGTGGGGGCCAAGCTTCCTGCTCTCTGCCAATCACTGACCCCACACCCAGTGGGCCGCCAGTGGCCTCGGACCTTCTCAATTCAGCCAAGGCCCCAGGCTGTGCGCCGCTCAGCCTGCGGTAAAGGAAAGGCCTGGGCTGAGTTAGCCACTGCTGGACACCGGAGCACCCACCTCCCGAGTGAGCGCCGTGGCTTATTGAGGACTCCGTGGACCCTCCAGGGATGTGTAGACACCCTGTCACACAAGTCCAGGCCCCATGCTGGTCTGCTAACCTAGCTTACACCACGGGCAGAGCTGCTGAGACATTTCCCAAGCCCTCTGTGATGCTAGTCTCTTCCCGTGCCAGGCTCATCACCCCAAAGGAAAGGAAAAAAAAAGTTGCATAGACCGGGAAGAGAGGAGGTGTCATAAGAAGATCCCCCAGAAAATATTAGACATCCACAGTGGCTTTTCTCAGCGGGGTTCCGAAGCACAACAGAAGAGGGCAGGGTGAGGTCTTGGGTCATTTTCATTTTTAATTACCCTGGAGCCCATGTCAAGGATTTGTCATCACATGGTGTCTGGGTCTCTCAGTCTGTGGCAGAGTAAGACGACCTCAGGGTACGAGGAACCTGGCATGTGGCTGTCCTTGAGATAGCTGTTCCAGGGTCATCATACTTCTCCGCCTGGGGCCTGACACAGGCCAGCCGCTGAGATCTGGTTTGGGTATGCACTTCCAGATGCCACAGGTAATTCCTCTGCGACATTTGAGATCACAGACCCAGTAGGCTCCCTGTTCATTTCATCAGACCAGTGACTTAAGGCTAAGGAGAAAATACAATCCTGGTTCTCACCTGTTCATCCTCAATGGCCTTGTAGATAGATGGAAAAGTACATTCATCTAGCTACTCTCCCCTCCCGGTGACCAATCGTCTCCTGATTGAAGCAGTAGTAGGACTGGGGCTGAGGCTAGATTTTATTTCTCCATTTTAGTATTAAAGACCTTTCCTTCCCCAAATCTGAATTCTTTTTCAAGTCTTGCTCATTTTTTTGACAAGACCCCCATCCAGGTGGGTCCTGTCAAACTTTGCATGGCTGAACAGACTACCGAAGTAATAGAATTAAGTAACTGCTACATACTCTTGGGGGCTGAGGGGTAGGTTGGCAAGGGTCAGATTCCTTCTCGTTTAATTCTCTGCCAGCCTGTGGCCGGTGGTTGGATTGATGCTGCTTAGAAGAGGGAACCTAACGCTCACAACCTGAATGCAAATGACACAGGCATTTCATAATCCCCTCCGCAAGACAGCAAGTGCCTGAGCTGAGAGTCTCTGCAGAGTGCAGCCTCCTTTAGGAATGTGGGATGTCCGTCCCCCGCTGCAAAAGAGACTAATTGAACAAACCACTCCGACAGCTTCACCTTCCTCTGTCACCGTGCCACAGTGCAAAAGCTATTTCAGTGAGCGCGAGAGGGAAACTTGGCAAGGAATCACGGCTTGCACTATTTAAGTCTAGGAATGTCATTCAAATGTGCCTGTTCTGTTTCTAGTGTAATGTCGAAACCCACAAAATGGGCCCGGAATACATAACGTGAAGTTAGAGTTAAGATAAATACACTTGTCATACTGAAGAAGCCACATTTCAGTAAGACCGGCTACCACTGGGGAAAAGCCAGATCTTTCCACATCCACACAATCAGCTCTCCGTTGGCCTCCACCATTGAAAAGAACAGCACAAAGGACTGTCCAATCGAACAAAGCCATTTGGGATCTCTTATATAATTTCACCTTGTAATAGAGCTTCCATCTTAATTTGCTTTGCTTACACTAATTTTCAAATTGATTTATATTCCGGGGAAGCGCATTAGAATGAAAACAATCCTGGTCCCGGAGTTAAGAGACCCAGCGCTCAGAGCAGTGCGGGCAAATTGCTAACATTTTCATGGGCTGCTTTCTCAAATGGAAGGGGAGACACCTATTCTAACTACTTTGTAAGCTCTGGGCAGGTGCCAACATCGAATGGGCAGAAGGACCCAGGGTCAAACGGGTTTCGTTGCCCAAGTTGGCCAGGAATGATACAAAGGTATCATGGCATCATACATGCCTGTTGAGCTAGGGGCCTCAGCTACACTCTCACATGCATGAAATGAAGTCAGGCTTGGAAAAGGTGGTTGTTTCTAGAAATGAAACCAGATGCGGTTATGAGGATCCTATACCAAAGCACAGCACACATTCTCTCATCCGACCCTGAGGAGGGGAGGTCTCACCTGAAAACTGAATGCATATAAATTGCTCTGAGGGAAAAGAATTTAGTACACACCTTCCTGTGAAACAAAAATAATCATGTCTGTTAAATACACACGCGCATATACAAATCCCCAAACCCTCTACTCATCTGCTCATGTGAAAACACTACTTTGTAAAATACTATGTAACATCTACCGTGATCGTCTCCAGAAATGGTTGTACTTGAGGTTATATGGTTTAGTGGAAGGAGATTAATTTAGCAAAAATTGCTTTTATAAAAAGGAAGGGGACAAGATCCGTAATCGCTTAAGTCGCAGGAGTTTATGTAGCTGCTTTCTCTATAGTTAAACAAAAATACGTACTCGCTATACCTGGAATTCATACTAGCTCACCTGTAGAGCAACTTCTTAAAGACTATGTATTAATGTAAGGTTTTGTAAATTTCTAAACGGTTTTAAATGGAATATTATCTTTTGCAATAAACTTACATATTTTTCCTAGGTTTTAAGACTCCATTACTAGCTTGAGTTGATTTGGGTTGTAAAATTCAAACTTAAAAAGAACACCCCAGGGATATTTGTTTTCATCATCATCAATTCCATTGTTTCCCAGGGAAGCAAACAAAGAACAAATTCAGATTTTGTCACAAGGATCACAGGAAGTCTCACATATCCTGGGATCCAGGGAGGCAGTTTGAATCTGGAGCAACTTCATTCATGATTTTAATCAGCATATACACCTGAGCTATCACTTGGTCAATCTTTTCTTTAATTATTTTCCCTTCACTTTCCTCCTTAAAAGGCCATTTTTATATATTCACCATGAGGAAAACCAGTATGTTCCCAAAATCGAAGAAACAAAATCAAAATAATTGTATAAAATTCTTGCTAGACACTGTTGAGTCCTCAAAGTATTCAAGAATTAAAGCCTGAATTTAGTTCTCTTAAAGTATCAGACACAGGCTAAAGCCACATTACCACCAAGGACATGATCTACTTGGTTAACTGGGGTATTTGAGCAAGAACTGAAAGCAACTTTCTCATCAAGCGATTCGCTTTGGTTTTCTACACTATTCACGCCCCAGCCACTAATTTAAGGGGAAAAGAAAGCCTGT
Organism: Solenodon paradoxus; assembly: GCA_004363575.1. Classification (NCBI taxonomy): domain Eukaryota; kingdom Metazoa; phylum Chordata; class Mammalia; order Eulipotyphla; family Solenodontidae; genus Solenodon; species Solenodon paradoxus. The sequence continues at coordinate 247,792 of RJWH01001968.1, read as the reverse complement.
GTGTAGAATTAGAAATCTTGGGTTAGACGCTATCTGGTGGCCTTCTTTCTGCTGGGTGACCTTGGGAAGTTAACCTCTGTGAGCCTCTGATTCCTTTTGGGATGGTGCCAAACAGCACTCTGGCCTCTCACGAGTGACTTGACAGTTACATGGGTCAGAGCACTGAACCCAGAAGAGGGGACAGCACAGGTGCTCCATCAACGCTGTTCATTCATCTGTTCTTTCATTCATTCTTTTGTTCTCTCCCAAGGTACCTTAAGGAGAGAACACAGGGGTGCCTTCACCAGGCAGCAGTGATTTTCAGAAAGGGCCTTAAGATGTTCTCAGGGCAAACAGTGGTATGGATCAGGAATGAATTCTTCCTGACCTTATTAAGACCAGAAACCATGACAATGAGTGTTAAGTAACAAGATCCTCGGTGATCCAGAACAAGGAGCAGGCATCTAAAGGGCAGCCGGGTACTCTGGGGAATGAATGATGCTTCTGACATGGACTCAAATCTCCTAGAGGGAAAAGATGCTGCAAGAGTAGGGTCCCCTGCCATTTCAAGCAAGAGGCAATTAAGTCAGACGAGATTAGCCACGCAAAGGGCTCCTGCCATCACATGGGGAAGTCAGTGCTGGGAAGGGATGTGTTCGGTCCAACAGAGCGTGTAAGGTTCAGGGGCGCCCCAGAAACCACAGGCCCTAGACTCCAAACCCATCTTAGCTGCAGGTACATTTTTGTCCTTAGCTGAGCAGAGTTCTCACTACAGCCTTTGCTTGAAAGGCTCTTATTTTAAGTTGCTCAAGGAAACTTGCTCTCTGATAAAAATGGATTTCTTTTTTTAAGTTCCAAGAAACAGATTTTTCTGATCATATGATCAAGTATTGCTTCCAATGAAAAGAACTCAGGGACAAATCTACCTCCAACACTGTTTGCATTTGGTGGCAACCACCAGCTGGTTGACTTGCTGATCATAACCCCCTCTGTTGGAATATTTTCATCTCGACTTCCTCACTGTCTTTTTTTAACCCGTGAACCCACCTGGATTCCCATGGATCATGCTTATCACCCCTACCACATATATGATTTTTTCTTGCCTCCTGAAGAAGCTCAGCCCATGAAGAACAGGTCTCCAGCCGAGTCTTCTCGCTGCCACACAGCTGCTTCCCAGGTAAGCGTGCCTCTCCACCACTGGTGTCCAGCGCCGAACCTCCTTCTCCTCTCAGCTGGCCTCCACGGAAGCCTCCCAAGGGTCTCCCCACATGTACTCTCTCCTTTCCCTTCCAGGACATTCTCCACACAGTGGTGACAGCAGTCCTTGTAAAATTCAGATCTGCACCATGTCATAATGTGGCTGAAAACATTGTCACAGCTTCCTCACAGCAGGAGCAAGACTCACCAGGCCTGGTCCTGGGACCAGAAGACCCCACACCTGCCTCTTCCCGGAAGCTCCCAGCACAGGCCCTCCCACTGCCAGCTCCTGCATCACAGAGAGATCCCTTGGCTTCCTGGGACCCACACTGCTAACACTCCCTCAAGAGTGTGTGGCCGTATCCTTTTGCCTTGAAGACCCCACCATCCCATCCTCCCTGGGGAGGGATACGTCCCAGCTCCCTTGGTCAGGCTTTCCATCTGTCCCACCACCAGGTCCCCAGGTCACACTGAAGACCCATGGGAGTATAGACCCATCTGGCATCAGGGACCCTTCCTTCACATTTGCTGACCAGTTATCATGTACTTATATTTGTCTCATTCTTGGATGAACACATAAGCCTGTAATCTTCCTAAGGAGGAATCCTACTCATCTCAGCACTTAGCACACTGGGATCCAAATATTTGTTGAAGGAATTAATTAATTAACTGGATCCAGTACAGAGACACAGATATTCTCATTTTCCTCCCTTGCCTGTCAGTCTACCCCAGAGGAAGGACCCATTGGTGTTTACTGACTCCACTCCCAGAAGGAACTCCCCTGATTAGGACTCACATGCCCAGGGCTTCTAATCCCATAGAATCCACAGGGCATCGCCCAGGATCCAGGGCCATCAAGCCACTTGCATCCCAACACCTCTATCCTGAGACTGACAGCCTTGCTAAACCTTGTTCTGAACAAATTGCCATCATAATTACAGCCCAAAACATTTTGCACATTTTACCAAGATACTGTTTTACCATATGAGAGAGAAAATGTGTTTTGAAATTAAAGCAGATTGTTAACTATTTTCGCTGTAACGTTTCCATTAAAATGCCAGGATTGATCACTGCTTGTGACCTCGTCCATTGCAGACAAAATGCGATTGAAAGGAGACAGCGCCTGTGTCACAAAAGCAGCCTTTTGAGCAAAGGATTTTGCCTTGGCTTCGGCCACAACTGAAATGAAAGGACAATAAAATCACCCCACAGGATTATTTGCTCCAAAGCAAAGCCAAGCTTTATTACCAGGACTGGCTTTCACAAATTCTCCATCGCTGCATTAAATGAAATTTCACTCACATGAAATATCCATTTTTTTTTCCCTCCTGGCAAAAGCTTCAATTTATATATGTTAATCCTCAGCTAAACATACACATCTCTCATCGGTGCCTGGGCTGGGGTTTCCCAGGCGGCACGTACAGCGTCGTGATAATCTGGTTGTGCTGACAAAAGAAAATAAAACTCCTTTCTTGGGAGTCAGATGATCTGAGTCATCTTAATTGCTGAAATGGGGGAGAGTGGTTCTCCTAGGTCCCCCAGCACATGGCACGATCCACCCAGGGGCCCTGCAGAAAACTCCAGCAGTCACCTGCTGTGTCTGATTTCTGATGATGTGTTTCCAGGTTAAAACACCAAATGCGATACCCACTGTAGCTGAAGAGATGGAAGAGCAATATCACAGCTGCGCAAGACACCCACATTCACGTCTCCCACCTCGGACCTGACAGCATTTCCTAGAGAGGATTCTCTCCCTCTTTATACCCGCCATGAGCCAGCTCGCAGCAAACTTCTCAGATGAACTTCAGCCCATAACTGCTTCTTTTTTTTTCCCATCGGTTATTGATTCCCTTCTCTGTGCCAGGCCAGATGCAGCCCTGCAGCCCTTAACAAAAGCACACGGCCCTTCTGATTTGCGTACCTGAATGTCACATCTTCTTTTTGTAAAGGAAAGGTGCAGGTAGAAATAAGGGTGTGCAGAGACAGGAAGAGACAGAGGAGGAAGCAGTATTGCCTTCATTTTATTTAGAGTCTGTCTTGGCTGCTTCCCCCCAGCCCCAAGTCGTGAACCTGGGTCCTGACACGTGGATGGACCATGTCTGGTCGACTTACCTGTCAAGCACGTGGGCACACCACATCCCTTCCTCTTAATGCTTCCTTCTTATTCTCTTGTGATGACAGCTTTAAATGATCACCTGTTCTTTCTGCCTTCTGTCCCCACCATGTGCTGTGTCCTGAGAGGAGGAACTGCTTTCCTCACCACGTAATCTGAAGTCCAGCCAATCTTTTTTTGATTGAAATGAGACCTTGACATCCTGGTTCCGTATCGGGTCCATGTGGTTATTGGCACTGCCCTTCAAAGTCTACTTTCCCTTATACTTTGTCTTTGCCAGCTCTTCCAGATCCGGCCTCCTCTCAGCTGCCTATAGAATCTCTCTAAAACATACCTCTGGCCACGCCATTCCTTGCTTTTTAGACCTGTAATTGCACCTATCTCTCCCCTAGAGAATAAAAATTCCTCCCACATCCAACAAGGCTCCATCTTCAATCTGGTACACAGAGACTAACTTCCTTCTATGATCCCCCTTCCCTAATTCCATGCCCTTGCCCTTTCCAAAAAGTCAGAGGCTATACACCTAACAGTGACTTTGCACACACTGTTCCGTGTATCTGGAACACTGTTCCATTACCTGTCTCGCATGGGAAATAATCCAAATGAATGAATGAACAGTAGCTCTGCTAGTACTTATCATGGTAATAAAGCCTCTATCGATTTTTTAAGTTCTAGCTGGCTATTACTGAATACTTTGCTTCTATTATCTTACCTAGTCACCAAAAAAATTCCACGAGGTAGCTGATGACTACCCCTATTTTCCAGAATAAATCAAGGTTTAGAGGAAGATTAGCACTTTGTCAACGTCCACAAGTATGAGGCGGTGAAGAAAGGGGTTCTTTCAAGGTCTGCTAAACTTAGGGCGTTTGGGCTCCTAACTCCCATGCCAGACAGCAAGTTGCAATTTAAATGTCACCCCCTCTCTGTAACTTTTTCTGATCATTCTCCGCCCCTGCCAAGGAATTAGTCATTCCATCCTCTGAGCACCCAAGGCACTTTCTTCGGGCTGTTAGATTATCTTGACATTTCTTTTGTCAATCTCTCTGGCTCATCTCCACTAGAGAACCAAGTCTTGGAGGACAGGAATTGTCACCTGACTCTCTGGGAAACCTCCAAGTGTTTATCACTTGCCTGAAATGCTATAAAGTCTTCCTGATGTTGGCTGAATAAATTGAGAGAAAACAAGAAGAGGAAAACACAGTTCAGGGGAGACCGAGGCAGACCAGGGAAGGAGCAGGAGTCCTGACTTGCTCTTTGCTTTTCTGCACCGTTTTCTAAAGCACATCCACCTCCATCCCCCACCTCTGTCTTTAAAATGAAACCATCTGCCTTTCTAGCTTCACCGGCTGCTGAGAAGAAAAGTGAAATCATATACATGAAAATGCTTTAGTAAGTCAGACTAGCTCATTAATTCCTATTTTTAAAGAAATAGTTTGAGGGGTGAGGGTTGTGGATTTTGTTTTTTGTTTTGTTTTTTTTTTTTACTGATTATAAAAAAGGAAAGCAAAGTCCTTTTAGAAAAAGAGAAACTACAAAATGTACAAGTCCTGTGTTCTTTAAGCAGAAGCTACACAACACAATTTTAGCTTCAGAACAGGGTATCTGGGTCTGATCTCTGGTAGACCCAGGGCCCCTGGCGAGGGGTCGTATCTCTTCATCTCTCTGACCTTCGGGGCCCCTAAGGACTTTCTTACTGCTGCTCTGAGATTTCTGTAATCCTCTCTCTATGTACATCCTAGTGTGTTCTCGTGTTAAGAAAATCACCATGAATATTTAACAGCTGCACATACTCATCGTGGTACGGATGCAGCTTCTTTCTAGAGAAATGGGCTCTGGTGTTAATGATCACTAACCAGAACCGATGCCTGTGAGTCCCCTCAGGAGGCCAGCGACCCAGACAGGGACGACATGAACTCGAGATTTGTGGGGAAAGCCTGCTTTATCGGCAGCTGCTCCAATAGGCTCCATTCCGTCCCCTGAAACAGTCCCCAAGAGGGAGGGACACCCGAGATGGGATTTCTCCTTCAGCCTGGACTCCAGTCGGCCTTTGTCAGAGACAGATGGCCACTGGTTTCCCTTCAAGGGGACTTTATCACAGCCCAGGGTTGGAACAGCTTCATCTGGCTTCAAAACCCCAGGAGAAGCCGGTCAGGGTCATAAAACAGTGTGTGTTCGGACTCAGAACACCGGTGTCCAAGTCGGGAGAAAGCGATGGCACTGAAGAAAGTCACCCGTCTTATTTACCAAGGCCCATGTGCTGTGACCTGGGGTCACAGGTGTGTATCATCCTCGCCGCGACCGACAGGTGCCAGCCATTCATAGCCCCCTTACAGATCAGGGAAGCGAGGAGCAGAACTGTGGAGAGACTTTCCAGCTGTGGAATGAGGCCTCCTCGCTCCCGAGGGAAAGGAGAGCAGCTCCCGGCAATCGAGCTCCATCCCCGGCGCCCCAACTCCCAGCTGTTTGGGAAGCGGTACTGCCTGTGACCGAGCTGGGTCACAAGGTTCCAAAGTTCTAAAGTTCCCAATGCTCCCCCGGGGCCAGGCAAGACAGGCCTCTCTTTCACTGCCAAGAAATAGGACCCGCAGTACGGGGCAGAACACATCTCAAATGATTTCTTCCAACTCGGATGTGTCCTCCTCTACCAACCGAAGCCAAAAGGCACTGAGCTATTTGGAGGTTATTTCATTAAGATGATGACGTGCTGGTCATTCAGTGTGACTGACTGCCTTTCCTAGGACAGACTGCACAATTCCCAAATCCAGTGTGTGCTTCTTTGTCTCTGGGTGCTGGGCGTCCTGTGAGGTCCCCACTGGGGCACCAGCTTGCCCCAGACCTGAGCTCACCTTCCCGGTGAAAGCACAGGGGTGGTTCCCTGAGTCATGGAGGGACCTGTTGGGGCGACAGCAGCAGCCCATTCGATTACTCTCCAGATACGTCCTCTGCTCCCAGCAAAGGTCTGCTGGCCCGGGCAGACCAGACAGAATGCGGCAGCTGTTTGAAACAATATAGGAACCTCCTGGTTCCTTTTAATTCCCATCTCTGTGGCCCAGCCTGGACCAGAAGGCAGGTTTGCAGAAGAAAACCAACTCTTTTACGCCCCAGCTCTCAAACTTTCATTTGTCTAAAAGGATTCTCTCACACAGGGCCAGTCAGGCAATAGAGAATTTCAGGGAATTCATAAGGAAAAGCAGGACGTAAAACACATCTTTCCTATTTTTTAAAATCAGAACGTTTTTCAAGCTAGTCATTTGCCTTTCAGTGAATCTGATCTTTCCATGAATTCCGCCCCATATGCTTGGCTGAGTGTCTGCTACCTGCCACGTGCGGGGCCTTGGCCAGGAAACTCCGTGGTAACAGGACGCAGTCCCTTTCCTCGCAGATGGCTTCGTGGAACATAGGTGGGTAAAGAGAAAATCCCCTGATGACATGTCACTGACAAGGGGGCAGAGAACGAGTTCATGGGGGAACGAGGAGCTGGAGGAATACGTATGCTAGGGATTCCTCAGAAGTTGGAGTACGAATCCATTTTGTATACACACACGTATACATGAATAGATATGTGCACATACACACACACACACATAAATATACATACACACGTTTTAGGTCAAGTATACCCTGAAATGCAATTACCAAATTTCCTAATTAAAGCAAAGCTTCTCCACCCACAGGGCACACACACCATCCACGTCCTCGCAGGAGGCAGCAATGAGGCTGCCTCGAGCTAGTGACACCACCTTTTCACAAACAACTGGAATTCCAGGTTTCTTGTCAAGTTTTCACTATTTTCTTTCTTAATCCGAGGATACGATTCATTTTCTCTGATGAATTTTGTGAATCGCACTCACTTCACCTCAGGAAAACAACCCCCAGACATCCCCAGTGAAAGGTAAGGTGCAGTTTCAGGCTCTGTGCTCCGGGGTTTGAACTGCAATTCCCCTTCCCCAGGCATGTGACGCTGGGCAGGCTGCTGAAGCCCTCTGATCACTGTTTCCTCTTAGAGAAAAATAATGACTGTAGTTGCCTGTCTCATAGATTACATATGAAAACACCCTTCAATGATCAAATCTGTCACCAAACAAGGGCTCCAGAAGTGTTAACTGTTAGTATTACACACACACACACACATCCTCTGAAGAGAATAAACGTCTCCTCCCCCATTCCTTTCTGCTCAGTCCAGTTATTCTACAACAGCTCTCTCTCCTCCCTTTTTCTCCGAGACTCATCATGACATAGCACAATAACAGCGGAGCTTATCAAGGGGAAGAATGATGGTTTGTAAGTAAATAAAACAGAGAGCAACAATTTCACTAAAGGTCATCTTGTAGGCCAGGGACTCCGGGCTCCTTAGAGATGCAGAACGATGAAGGCAGGCGATGCGCTAGAAAGTGCTGGAAAGGACATCTCACGGGAGTGTGATGAGTATACAAGGGAGGTCAGGCCGAGGGGGCAGAGGAGCCCCCTCCTGCTTGAGCAGAATGTGGGTCAAGCTGTATCTCCCAAGTCAAGACAGGCAGGATTGAGATGAGTTTGCTAGGTAGAGGGTCTTGGAAAGCAACGTAAGAGGAGGCGGCTCCAGGCAGAGGCGGTGGGGAGAACAGGAACATTCTGGCACTGGCAGAGCAGCTGAGATGGTACAAGATGGGAGGCGAGGAGCAGCAGGAGAGGGGCAGGGCCAGATGGGTGACCTGAGGAGAACGGGAGCAACCGGGCCGTCGCGGTTGGTCACTACAGGGTCACTGATGCCTTTTCCATCAAGAGGTTCCTCTTTACAAGACCACGTTGACTGCAATGGACAGAGTCTGATGGGACAAGAGAGGGGGGACGTGCTTTCTTAGAAGACTCGCAACAAAGAGGGTCAAGGCAGAGCCAGGCTGGCGGCATGGAGGCGGAGGGACGCGTGTGGACGTGAGAGGCCTTTAGAATGAGAACTACCGGAACCAGAGAGAGCTGGACGTGGAAGGAGGAAACTTCATCCGAGCCCTCTGGAATGTCCGCAAAGCTCTTCTCCTTTGTCGTCTCCTGTTAAACTACGTCCTAAGTATCCTCAGTCAAGTAATCAGTGTTCTGGTTCTGCTTTTAGAGGCTTCATGGGTCAACCCCCAGAACCCAGGAGTGAGGTCCTACAGACGGCATCACTGCCATCCCCAAACCACCAAAATTTCTGTTCCATTTTATAGTTTCCTGAAAGCTGCTGCAGAGGTCAAGTCCTTAGACCCCAGGACCTAGACACGCCAGCAGCTGGGCTGACGGAGCTTATAAAAGAGTTGAGGGCAAATACGGACACAAGGCACCACTAGTGCGGGAGTGCGTGCTATGTTGTTCAAGAGCCGGGCTCTGGGAACTCTACTGCCTGGGTTCAAGGCCTCGTTCTTCCAGCAAGAAGCTGGGTGATTGCAGGCAAGGTATCCGACACGCATCCATGATGCAGGTTAAAATGAAGTAAAACCTGCAGAGCTCTCTGCCTAGAACACAGCATCTTTGCTCACCACCTCCTCAGTTTATAACAAAGAGCTTTTTAACAAGGGGTTTGGCTGCTGAGGGAAAGTCTTCTGGCTGGAACCCCCCTTTCTCATGCCCTAGACTGTCCTCACGGTGGCTGTCCCAGGACGGGGTTGGGTGGCCCTGGCATCGCCTTGCTGTGACCCCTGCCCGGGTGTGCTGTGTCTGGGGCTCACAGGCAGACAGTATGATCACAAAGGGGGCCATTCCCTTTGCCAACTGGAAAGTGAAATCAGAAGTCCTGGCTCTCTGAGGGCTCAGATATTTTCCATACTATTGCGAGGAGAAGCAACGGAGGATGATTTCCCCCTTTTATTTCCTTTTTGAACAAACTGCTCTGAATTTCTAGAGCTGGCGTGATACCAACTGCATTTACCTTTATTTAATCACTCAATAGATTCTCTGCAAAAACTGGCATATTTAGGTCCCAAATATATCACCCAGAGGCTTACTTTAACTATACCAAATAAAAACTAGGTCCCAATTTTCACAAAATTACCAGATTGTTTCCCTTCCAAGAACTCCTGGTGGTATTTAAGTTCCCCGGTTGATTCTCCCTAGGGGGATGCTGTCCTCAGCCCTGACAGGCAGGCAGGACGTATGGCCCCTTACCTAGGCACACACACCTGGAAATTTCTCCTCCTCCTGCTCCCAGCCCTCTGGGTCAGGATAACGTCTTCCTGGAAGGCAGCTTGGAGGACTGGGTAAAGGGAACACACTCTTGAAGGGAGACATTCCTGGTCCACGTCCCACCTTATTGCTACTGGTGTCTGACTCGGGCCATGATCCTTGGATTCTCAGTCAATTCGGACGAGGATGCCAAAACATGCTCCGTTCACACGGTGGGGATTTTCAAAGTTTCTTTTTCTATTCGAACATTTCCAAAGATTACAATCAATGGAATAATAAATCACAGTACACAGTTTAAGCGGCAGCATGTCCTCTTTCTTACCGGCACATAAAATCATGGTGGAAGTTGATGAAATATGACCTAGGAGACAGAAATCCTGCCTTGGTGAAATCCAAGCTCTCAGCTTATTGGTTTTTTTGTTTTTGTTTTTTCCATTACTCGTCTGCTCTTACATAACACTCTTCTTAAAGAAATCAAGATTATGGAGAGAGAATATGGGTGATACGGTGCTTGTGGACACAGCTGGCCAGAGAAACACCAGTGATTCAGTCAATATGTAGCATTTGCAAGTATCCCTGCAGATATCACTCCAATCTTATGCTTATGAGAGACACCACTAGTCATGTTAGCACTTCATCCCACTGGGCCAAGATGGAGCCTGTTGACAGTCCTGTGGGCAGCCGTGACTCACAGACCAGTGCGGACCCGGGAAACGTATCTGTCTCTAACCTGGGAACATGGGAGATGGGCAAAGAAAATGGGCATTGACCAAATCGGGAAACTTGGGTGCATGACAAAGAGCTCAGCAATGACTGCGTCCCTGCAGAGAAGACACCAAGACTGGGAGAGGTGTAATCAGCACCAAGTCACAGCGCCAACGAGTATAGATGCCCCCTCCTGCTCTCCTTTACCCCAAATGTCCTTTCTACCCACCGAGGCGTCCATCTTTGCATCAAGGTCAAACTCCCTGGTAACTGAATAGGGAACGAACAGATCTCTGGTAGATAAAAGACTCCAGCAAAGAGAAGAAGAGAGGTCAGCAGTCACGTGCAGTTTTCTCACTTTTCCTTCTCCTAAAATTTCCTTCTGCTCATATATCACCATCAGCACGCACTTCATTGTTCGGGCTGGCAGTCTACAGAAAAATCCAGGGATGGTTATTTCCAGCAAAAGATCATTATAAGGTGCTGAGTGCCAAAGGTGACCCATCCTAACCTGGCTCCTGTGATTTGCAGGGCTAACCCCTCTGATCGCAATGTTCCTAGTCCTACGAATCAGAAACCAGAAGTCACTGTTTATTCTTCCACAGCGACAAGACAGCAAGCAAGCTGCCCCACGCCCAGCTGAGGCCTTTCTGAGATTTTAGAAGCACCAGACATGTCTGATGTTTGCCATAAATATTGACAGCTTGATAGTCCCAGGCCATGGAAACAAACCAATAAGAGTCCTATCTGGAAAATGAAAAGTGATGGCTGGAATCGGGATGGCTCCGTCTTGTCAAATTTCAATTTGAAATTAAATTGGGGCCTTCAGTGCTAAGAGGACCCCTGGCCTTGGAGTAATTACTTTCCAACATCAGTTTTCTTTAATTTGTAGAAGAGATTTTTAGTCTAAGAATTGCTGAAAAGGCCCATTTTATGAAAACAACGATGTGTCTTAAGAAAATACTGTTTATTTCTTCCTTCTCATTCAGCCACAATCCTGCTCGCCGCATGTCTCTGGATTCCCAACTCAGCATGCTCCTTGTTGTAACTACACCAGCAAGCACCGGAGTCACCGAGACTAATGCCACTTGGAACTCTGCAAGTTTGGATTCCGCCCAGGGCGGGCTGGGGGGTCAGAGAAAGTCTGAACAGGCAATTCTTAGGTTGCTCTCAAACTCCCTGAGATGTGGGTTTCCGATATTTAGAAAAATCACCCAGGGAAGAAGGAAGAGCCATCTAAACTGAAGGAAAGGTCTATTATACAACATCTATTCCACTCAACAAATATTTATGGAGCACCTGTAGTGTACAACCCACTGGGGGCTGAGAATATAAAAGAATGAGTAAAATGTGGCCCCTGCCCTCTGAGGGGTCCGCAGAATGTAGGGGTGGAGCACAAAAACATAAAATCCCCTTACAGTGGTCAATAACAAAAATCTGATGACAGAGTCCTTTGCGGGTGCTGAGACCAAATGGGGGAGCCGGCGGGGAGGGACAGAAGCCGGGTGTGCTGGAAACAGCAGGGCACGGAGCGGGGTTAGAACTAAGGGAGGGGTCAAGGGTGGCTCCTCAGTCTAGGAGGTCACAACCGTAACCTGAGCCTGTGAACGTAAAGAGTGTCCCGCGGGCTCCAGGGGGCTGCTGATGAATTGGGGTTGGGATTCAGTGAGTTACAGGAACTTTAGAGATGTGCCAGTGGAGGAGATAATGGTTCCTTTGAGGGCACAGGCCTTATCTCCTTCCTGAGTCTCAGTGCTGAGCGAAAAAGTGATTCTCAGAAAACGGTGAATGAGGCGCCCCCTGGTGGAGAAGCCATTACGTCAATCACCTCCAAAGGACCCGGTCACATATCCCTGGGTTCCAGTCCTGGGTCCCTCTGGAAGACAACCAGCGTGAACAATGAAAAATGAAAGTGAAATAAAATGCTTTTTCCTCCTCTCTCTCCCTGTCTGCCTACTCACCTTCATTCCTGACTGTACCTTTCCTTAAAAAAAAAAAAAAAAAAAAAAAAAAAAAA
>RJWH01001968.1:167922-235546 GCA_004363575.1 Solenodon paradoxus | reverse complement strand
AAGGAGAGAACACTAGACTTACCACAATCAAAGGGCCAGCAGAAGGAAGTATTTGGTGAGGATGCAAGTAAACTAGAAGCCTCATACTTTGCTGGAGGGGGAGGTACAAGGGCACAACTGCTAAAGAAAAACAGTTCAGCAGTTTCTTCTAAGGTCAAACGTACACTTAGCATGTGCTCCAATAGTTCCACTCCTTATTTCTGCCCAAAAGAAATTAAAATATGTTTACGCCAAATTTGTGCGTGAATGTTCATAGCAGCTCTAGTCATAACGGTGAAAAGTGGGAAACAATTCAAGTATCGATCAACTAATGAATGGGTGAACATAACCTGGTGTGTTCATCCAATGTAACATATTATTAGTGGTAAAATGAATTAAGTACTGCTACATTCTAGAATACACATGAACCTCAAAAATATGATGCTAAAAAAAGCAACCATATGCAGACCTCAGATAGCACGATTTTACTTAGATGAAATTTCCAGAAAAGACACATTATAAAGAGAGAAAGAAGACAGGTTAGTGGTAGCTGAGGGCTGACTGGGGGACAAAGATGGGACAGACAGTGATCATGGATGGAAACTTTGGGGGCGAAGGATGTGTTCTAAGGTGAATTAGGGTGATGGTTACACCATCTTATAGATTTATTAAACTCCTCAGACTGAATACTTACAATGGTTAAAATTTCAATGAAACTGTTCAAAGGAAAATGGAGAGACCTGCGTGGTTCAGATGAGAGAGAGACCCCAATCAGGTTGGTGAGATTCAAGGCAGCTTCATAAGGGAGTGCTTTTGTGTTAGATCTTAACAACTAGGTTGGATTTCAGCAGATTGAGGAGGCACCAAAAGGAAGCCCAGACAAAGGCAGCAGCATGAAAGTAAGAACGTGCCAGCATATTTGGTTACTATCCAAACATCCATTTTTCACTGGCTATTTGGATGGAGACACATAGATGAAAAGAATGAAAAATGTGACTGTGACCAGGCCACAGAAGCTGGGAATGGACAGGCTAACACATTTATGACTTAATTTGGAGTGCTGTGGGGAGTCACTGAGTGTTCTAGAGTAAGGGAGTGCCCTGGCTGAGCTGCAGGGTATAGCAATGAGGACTAAGAGTTAGAAGGAAAGAAAGCAGGACAGAGCATCAAATAAAAGATTCAGAAAACTAGCCGTAATGAATGAGAGTCAAACTATGCCTGTACCGATAACTCAAAGGGACAGAGAGCAGCATGAAATCAGATAGAAAGGAAAATGATAATAGACATCAGTTATTAAGCACTTTCTGTGTTCCGGGCACTGTTTTAAGAATCACGGTTCCATAGGAGAGACAGGGAATTAGGAGCCTGCCATATACAGAAGGAGCTAAATGGATTGATGATCATCTTTAAGTCTGGCTCCAAAGAGAAGGAATAAAGATTAGGGAGGTCATAAAATGCTTATCTCAGGCATGTTATGGGAACCACAAATATGGACGCTTGTAACTGAGTAAGAAATGGCGCTGCTTCTGAGGTAGAAAGATGGTAAGTGAGACAAATGATAGAGTGACTTTCCATTGCCCCCGGGCCCAGGAAGGCAGAAGTGCCTGGTACTGCTGGCAACATCCGCTCCACCGATGTACAAAATAGACACGAAGTAAACATGCCTTGACATGAGTCCACAGACCTGCATCACACTGATTGTTTCAAGGGAGCAAATCCTTTCCGGCTACTTTTATATGTAACAACACTCACTCCTTACATTCTGTATCCAGGAGGCAGGAGAATCAGGCTCACACAGCTTCCCTTGCAAATAGATTCCAGACCGACTTCCTAAAACCTGCATCTGGCTGTGGTGGGACCCTAGCGTGTTTACAAATAGGCTGGTTTTTGTTTTGTTTTGTTTTTTTAAAATTCATTAAAAGCCAAGACTTCAGTATCATGAAATTTCCTATCACACTTGGCGACTTTGAATTTCTCCTCAGAGGTTGAGAGCTCCGACCACTACAAGACCCTTTCCCATGTGGTGTCAAACAGCTGAGTCACACGTGTTACTTTTAAGCATCCGAGTCTCTGCCTGCCCCACATCACGCGTGCATTCGCTCAGTCACCCACTAAGTATCTGTCAAGCACCAACTATATGTTAGGTATTCTTGTCTGAACAAAGGAACAAGAGACAAAAACCTGCACACTCTTGGAGCTCATATTCTCACAAAGCAGCAAACAAGGACCATACAAAAAAATCAAAGACGGTAAATAAATGAACGGCGATATAATATATACGTATATATTCATTCATGTTTGCGTGTTTCAGGGGGTGATACGCACTATGATACAGTAAGGTAGAGAAGTGAAGAAAATGGAGCGGGACCAGATATCACAGATAGGGCAGCCAGGGCTGAAAAGCCTCTCTGATTAGGTGACATCTGAGCCCAGATCTGATTAACATGAGGGACTGAAAGACAGGCCAAGGCAAGGGAACAGCAAACAGAATCAAGTTCCATGTGTGGGCGGGACACAGAAGAATGAGCTGGGCAGAGGGCATCTCCTGCTCCAGCCAGGGTCTGGATTTTGTTATGAGTGATATTTACCAGGAGTGACATGGTTAACAGACTCACTTAGGCTGGTGACCGGCCCATCAGGATTAGGACTGTGGTTCTTGGTTTGAAACAAGATGAAGAAAACCTACATTAGGGTCTAGTTTACTCGACAGAGGGAAATAATCAGATGAGGAGGCAGGAATCTCTTGAACATCAGAATGTTACGTTTTTGCAGAAAAATAACCCAAAACTCCACAGATGCTTCAAATTATCGGACATCTACAGGCGGAGTTGACACACAATGGAACCACTGACAGAACCCTCGACAGGCTCCTGGCAGACGGGAATCTGGGACATTCTGTCTGGACCACCATGAAGAACTTCTCCCACTTTCTCCTCTTTACCATTCTATCCCCCTGGGCCCACTCCCCTTGGTAGACAAGTCCTAAGTCTTGTTCTATTCAGCAACCTGAGTTAACTCTTCTATTCTTCTAACTCAGAGGAAAAATACGACCCTTGTACCCCAGACCAAAGCCACCATCAGCGCTGGGTGTTTGACATGATCTAGTCTTCCAGAAGATCCATTCCTGGATCCTGAACAATCTGAAACGTTTGAGAAGATGGAGCGTTCTACTCACAATCAAGACGTGATCCCGGCCCATGGTGATGACCATCCGGTTGACTGTGCGAAGCAGCTGAACCATGATCTCTTGGATGTGCTGGTAGGTGAAGGCCTGCAATACAACCAGAGACATTAGAGAGAGAGAGCCAGGACACTAGCCCTGCACACCTCTTCCAAAGGACGTGCGACTGGGGTCAGACACAGAGATCACCGTCTACTAGGCCACCAAACCTCCTAGGTCATCAAACCTCCACGGTCATCACCATCTTGCATCAGGCACCAGGAATTTCACCAACTCCATTCAACGTAAGTGATTAAGAGCTGAAACTCCAGGGGCAGACACTTCTGCTCGAGAGTACTGACTATCGAGAAGTGTGGCGCTCCATTAGCTGAATGACCGCTATTCTCTGACCATGGCTTTGTCCTCTGTATACCAGGAAGAACTGAACCTGGGATCAGGAGAAAATGTCACGCGGGGGACTTGGGAATGCTGGTGAAGAAGTTAAGATACCAGGGGTAAATGACAAATTAGTAACACCAGGAAGGACTGGTACCCTTAGGCTGGAGACACAGATACAGGAGACCATGTGTCTAGAGCCAAAACTGGGATTATGTGATGGAAGCTGTAACATGGGGTCTGTGCAGTGGGAAATGCATTCGTCACCTTAGAGGGACATCTGTGGTGAGACAGGTTGTCACATTTTTACAGTTCTTTCTATTTTAACTAGAAGAGCCTGAGGCTGGGGCAGGGCTTCCTGATGCTTTTGGAGTTTTTGTTGTGGTAGGTGTGGATTTTCTATACCTATATTCATACACCTACATTCTCAGATTTTGTTCTTTTTCTACATAGCTTTATGGGCCAGAGCTTCACTTAAATATACCTGGGAGGGGAAGGGTGGTAGTGGTCAAATGGAAAGGTCCTGGGATTTTACGTTCAGTCGCTCTGAGACCAGCTTCCAACTCTGCATCTACGTGTTACAGGTTCACTTATCACTGAACTTCTGAGTCTGAACGTCTCTTCTACGAAGATGGAACATTCTCTCACCAGTCTCTTGAGTCTAATGTGAACACTGAAATGACAGATGTGGTGCACCCTGGTGGCCTAGTGGTTTAGTACAGTACGAGTCGTCCACATACATCCTAAGGTCCCAGGTGCAAGACCTGGGGCTGGAAGGGAACACCAAGAACAACTAAATAAAATTAAGTGATTCCTCCCCCTTTCTCTTCTGCCTGCCTCTGTTCGCCTTCACTCCTACCTACACCTTTCCTTTAAAACAACAACAACAACAACAACAACAACAACAACAAAAAAGGAAGTTGTAATTCTGGAAAATTCCCTGGCCTAATTCCAGTGTGGGCGATTCTGTAGATCTGAGACCTTGGCCCTGGTATCAGTGATTTCTGAATTGTATTTAGGTCATCCAGAGAACGAACACGACACACTGGAAGCTCGAGAGATGGAGGCTGGGGTTTGGGAGCAGACTATCTGCAGAAGCCCGGCAGAGCCTGACACGAAGGAGCCTGAACTGTGGAGACTGGAAGGCAGCTGACACTCACACTCATCCCTATGCATCTTACTAAGCCGCGACTGCGGTCAGTGAACTAACGCTTGTCTGTTAATGGAACCAATAAAGGAAAACAGATTTGTAGTTGGGGAAGGACAAAAAAAATAAAAGAAAGAAGATTTGCTGATTAAAATACAGCCTGCGCTCCCAACATATTTCCCATGACTGCTGGCGTCCCAAGATGAATAACCCAGAGCTTGCTTCTTCTCTCTGCCTCCCACTCACTTCTGCTCTTTGGCCAATAATGCCCGACCTCCCAGCCCCACAGAGCCCAGCAGAACTGCCAGCAGAATTCTATAGAACATATCTTTCACAGAAGCCACTTCTCCCCTCCATCAAGCCCAGCCAGACCTCGATTTCTTGTGACAACTCCCCCAACACCCAGTCCTTTTCTCACATCTGCAGTTTTCCTCCTGATGCTCAGGGGTATGGAGAGGAGAGCTGTCTTTACTCCTTGGCTGCAGGGAAACCTTTCTCCTTTCTGCTTATTTCCAGACTTTTTGCTCCTTCCTGTTTTTTGAGTTTGGTGGCTACAATGCTCATGGAGAGAATACTGACAGCTAACATTTTCTGAGTGCTTTCTACCTGCCTGACACTTGGCTTCATCCCACAAGATGAGCGAATGACGACCTCCACTCTCAGATCCAGAAACAGAAGCTCAGAGAGGTCAAGTAAGTTGACTAGAATCATTCAGCTAGGAAGTCAAGAGAAAGGACTCGATTCCAGGAGTTTGGCTCGAAGCCTACTCCCTGCCCTTCCCCAGGCAGTGTGGAACAGGAGCATCAGAATTTCTTTGGGCCTCATCGGACTCTGTATCTGTCAAGAGGGCCAGGCTCTGCCTCCAACTGGGTCAACTTCTAACTCCCTTCAATGACGTCTGATGTTTAATTTCCCTTTTAGAAAGTCTTCAGTGCAATATATTCATTACTGCCTTTTATCTTCTCTGAATTCCTTTGCAATTTCATTATCCTGAGTCCACTGGACATTTATAGAATAGCTTGCATTTAATGTTATTTTTTCCCGGATTATAACTCTTCCTTTACCAGTGGAGAAAATCAAACCCCTTTTCTCTTGACCTCTTGCACCCGACTTCTTTTAAATAGACAGCCCCTCATAGTCCAAAGAGCAGCACTCAAGAAGTTTCGTATCTCGAAGTGGAAAAAGCGCCAAATGCATTTTATGCTGAACATTCGCTGTGTGGGGAGCAGAGTCCGGGGACCAGACTGACTTGAGTTGGACTCTCCATTCTGTTCATCTGAGTTGGGTGACCTTGGGCAAACATCTTTTCCTCTCTGAGCTTCAAGGTCTTTATTTATCAACAGTGGCAAACAAAAGAAACTGCCAAGTATTGCTACGAGGAATAAATAAGGCAGATCCGGTAAAACCCTTGATACTGAGGTTGGCACAGAGCGAGCCCTCTGTAAGCAGTGGCTACACCTCCTGTCCTCTGTGGAATCTGCAACGGCATGTGGACCCAGCTTCTGGATTCCCGGCACGTAGCAGATAAGTGCAGCGCCAGGCAATGCATAATCCAAACTCTGGATATCGAAATGGCGCCCCAAGAATGTACAGCATATATGCAAATGGGAAACTTTCAAGATGATAAACCTGTACTACGCAGTAAAAACGCAGCCACAAATCACCCACTGTTAATTGCTCCAGTGCAGGCAAGGGGAGGGACGCTCTAGGAAGGCATCTTCCGGGCTCCAAGTAAACAGTGGCTTGTAATTAAAATGACAAAGTCGGTCTTCCCCATGATGGTCCTGGCAAAGAAATTAATCCATCCAACCTAAACACACTCAATTGCAATGGTTGTTTTTGTTTTGTTTTTTTTTCAATAATTCTAGGCTGTGGTATCTGAAGGGAACTTGGAGAAAACTTTCTTTAGATGAAATCTGATGTCTGGAAATTGTATGTGTGGAGGTGAGACAGGGCTGACCCTCAGCCCTATGCCGGCACCACAACTTTGGAAAATGCAATTCAAAACAACGGGTCCCCCACAATACTTCTAGAGGAACAACAGCGCAGACCACACACAGAAGATTTTAACCGTGTACAGTTGACCAACACAGAGAAATAAAGCCCCGGCAAATTAAAGGCTAACTTGCAGAACCACTGGGAATTGTGACAGGAGTCTGCTGGCTTTTGCTAAAGGTTGCAGTTCTATGATTATAAATGTACTCGTCTTATACCGAAGGACAGTTTCATATAAATGTCTCTTTTCCCACACACACACAAAAATCAAGAATCCTAAATGCTTTTGAATCAGATCTTTCACTGTTCTACTTTATTAGAGTATTGACATGTGTTCGCTATCTAAGATGGTATTTTTTAACCACTTGAGGATTCGACTTTTTTTTTTCTTTTTATCTTTTAAAGGAAAGGCGCAGGCAGGAATGAAGGTGAGTAGGCAGGTAGGAAGAGAGAGGAGGAAGAAGTATTCTATTTTTTTATTTATTTATCTGGATTGCTCCCTCCTCACCCTGGGGTGTGTACAAACCCAGGTCCCTGGGAAGTATGTGGACCACAATGGTGAGAGGCCAAGGACTTAACCACTAAGCCACCAGGTACACCCGAATGTTCTATGATATAAGTGATGCTGACTGCTATAAAAATTAAAATAAAAATACAAAAGCTACAAATGTACAGTTTTAAAATTCTCCAACTTCCCTTTAAAAAGAATGAGAAAACAACAAAAACTGAAGTTTCTCTCAGGGTCTCATTAGACACCCTTCTCTACTGTCAGTGAATGTGGTTATTATCTTGGTATTTATAATGTGACCAAAATGTGTTTGTATGATTCCATTTTACACAAATTTGGTCACAACACTTGACATTATTTTTTAACCTCCCCATAAAAGACACAGATTTCACTCTCATCACCTCCCCTGCACCCCACAATGATGGAGGCGCCTACAGCATCCTCCCCATGTCTCTTGTTCACATTAGAAAGCATGACTCTGGTTTGAACCATAATGAGTGCTTAAAATATTATGAGTTTGTAAAAGCCATTCTGGTCTAAGTTAGAAGTGATGGTACATTTCCATTTCTTACTTAGCTTTCTAGTCCCCAAAATTGCAATCTCGAAAACCTAAAAAACAGATTCCTTTTAGACTGCCTCTTTCTCAAAATGCTCTCTGCCTGTTTTTAATAGTTTGCTTGGCCTCGCAGAATTGGTTCCGTCTGAGAGGCTTCTCTTCTGTTGGCTGGCTTGCACACTCCTTTGTGTCTGAGTTTCTCTTAGTTCTCTGCAGCCCGTGATGACACGTGCACATTTCCCCATGGGGGACCTGAACGCCGGTCACAACTCTCTTACCAGGAGTGGAGTTTTATCTGTGAGCCTCACCGCAGGTGCATGTGGCTGGGACATTTGGTTGGAGAGACTCAGACACCCTACACACAGGTCTCTTTGTGTGGTGGTCAGACTGCGCACACAAGAATTCTCTGAGCTCAGGCTGAAGGTGAAGGCCTGGCTGCCAGCAGCCAGCAGCCAGGAGCTGAGTGGGAGGAGAGCGCTGGAGGCTCTGGCTTCTAAGACACATCCTCTGCAATCTCATTCTGAGTATGGTGTCGCTGCCCTAGGCGTGGCTGGTGTCCCCTGATCCAGACTCCTCTGTTTTATCTTCTTCATAGAACAACTTGCAGGCAAAATGACTAAGGGTGATACTTGGCTGCTGGTTTGCTTCAGGCCGTAGAAAGTTTACTTGTCTGACACCTAAAGGTCAGTGACCAGAGACCCAACTACAGAGTCAGGCTGCTTCTTAGACTTGGGGCTGATCCTCTTAACTGGAGTTCCTCTCTCCTTCCTTCCTTCAGGGACTTGCTGCTGCCATTTTCTGAAGCTGGGGAGGACTTTTTTGCTTTACATTGAATGGCGTTGCCTCTCTCCCCACAGCTGGGTTCTGAATCACTCTTTTTGGTTCTGGTCATGTATTACTTTTTCACAGGATGTCAACTTTTTTGAATAAACAACAACTTCCTTTCCTTTTTTTTTTTTCTTGGTAGATTTTCAAAGGGAGGAAAATATGTGACTGTATTTGACTATCCTCTTTACAGGGACTTCAAAGGTACAGAGAGAACAAAACAAAACACCCTTGGACGATAGGGACAGAATGGTGGTGAGTGGGGTGTGGAGGGTGGAGACGGGTCTTTGACTGTCCTTGTGCAGTAGATACAGATATTGAATTATGACGCTGCACACCTGCAGCCTGCAGCCTGCTACAAGACCGTTACTTCAATTAAAAATGAAAGAAACACATACAACTGATTCCCTTCACTTTTTCTCAATTGATTATTAAAAGGGAGCAAAATACGTGACTATGTTTAATCTATTATCTTTATAGGGATTCCTACCTTATATGTTCATGTTTCAAAGTTTACAAGTAAGCCGATTTAATTTGAAATATTAAAAAGACATATGGGCGCACTCTGGTGGAGCAGTAGTTAAATCAATCACCCCAAAGGAACCCACATCACATGTTTCTGGGTTTGAGTCTCAGGTCCAGGAGGAAAACAACCAGCATGAACAACTGAATAAAAATAAAATGCTTCTTCCTCCTTTCTCTTCCTGACTGCCTACTCACCTTCACCTGTCTGCACCTTTCCTTTGAAAAAACAAAACAACAAAGACACGTGATGCTGTTAAATAATGAAAATGTGCTTATATTATGCAATTGCTTGAAAGGTTTTGAAAAGAGTTCTGGTGCAACTCCTAATTTTATAGGAAAAATAAATTCAGTTTTGCGAAGCACAGGCTTGCTCCAGGTCAGATGACCAATGAAGAGGGACGAGCAATGTCATCAGCACAAGAATTAAAAGCCGGTTTCCCTGCACAATGCCACCACGCCTCTGCCCCAGCTTTGGTCCCCGTGTTCACGGCAAGCACAAGCCAGTGCCTCTGCCTGCTTTGTCTTTAGGTCTTTTCACCACTAAGAGAGAGATCACAAGGTCACAGACACTGAGTTCCATCTCAAGGCCAGTTCTGTGTGTTTTCAACAGAGATGCACATTCTGAACAGAGACACAGCTGCACTCTGTGGCCACGACTATTTTTCTCGGCTGTGTGCTTGTACAGAAGAGGTCTTTCCACTTCCTTCTCATCTCAGAGGCACCCCACTCACTCACCCAAGAAGAAAACAGGCCACCTTTCAAAAGACCTAACAGCTACATCTAGAGAAGAATCGCCCGCCCTTTCCGTGGCTCCTGGAGGTCATGTGATGGTTGTCACCAGTTCTAGGTGCACAGCCCCTGTCTCTTTCCTTCTCTTTGCGTTTGACTTGACTTCAGTGCACAACAGCTCCTTGTGGGAAACAAGAGACAGAGGCAGCTGGAACGCAGAGAATGAGAGTCAAGCATCAATGAAGCTGGGAGGGAGAGTGGGGGGCTTTGCCAAACCCCATCACCTCTGCTCTCCTACCCACTGGGCGACCCCACTACCCAGGTAGGATGTAGGCAATGCCATCACGTGGCCCTGAGTGTCTTTGCACCCTGGATTTGCCCTTCCTAGAAGAGAAGAGTGTGAGATGGTGGCAAAAGGATTTCACAGAAAGGAAAAGGAATGTAGGTTTGCATTTGAACACGGCTGTTACTGAACAAGTCTTGAGGTCACACACAACGCTGGGAGTTGTACACACTGACTTACTGTCTCTAACCTCATTAAAACTTTCAAATCCTCATTGAAATCCCAGCTGGGAAATAAGGGGATCAGGAAAGTTTAGTAACTGGCCCAGAATTATCCACTCACAGCAGGGCAAGCCTGCACTCAAGCCCTGTTCTAATTCTGCACCGCTTCCGTCATAGAAAATGAGAGTGGAGCCCGGAGGTGGGGGTGCTGCAGACAATGCTTTTAGTATCATGAAAATACAGTGTCTCCCTGCACAGCGACGATGGCGTTAGCATTCTGTTTCTTTCTCTCTGACACTCAGTTTCTTCATCTGTATAGTGGGTAGAATAGGATTCACAACAGTGGAACAGCTGAGAGACTATGCAGTTAGTTCCACATTGATAGCTAATATTGTCTGAGCTTTTTCTACATTTATGTCTTCTCCTGATGGCATTCACTAACTCAAGCCATCTTGCAAGCAACTCTGAAATAGGCGGAATGCTTCTATCATGGAGAATGCCAGATGAGGAACATGAGGCTCTGGCTGTGGTCACAAGCCAGGGAAGGACTAAGGTAGGTTTCAACCCAAGCCTGTCTGCCTCCAGAGTCCACGCTGCAATTAACACTGTCTCTATCTTTTAGGGTCACAGAAATGACAAGATGTGGCAGCACTCTGGAGATGAGTAATCACTCTGAAAACCTGCACAGAGGAAACAGTCAGACACACACACATTTGTATGCACAGCTGTTTATAACCTATTGTATTTTTCATAATATCCAAATGCAGCAGGCAAGATTGAATGCTCCCAAATCAAGGATCCTATTACATAATAGACAGTGTAGAAGAAGGTAGATAGATATCCTTACGATATTCAACAGAAAGAGACTCCAGAGTACCATGTATAATAAAAGTGCATTCAGGTTTTGAAACATATTGTTCTATGTCCAAAAATTCTAAGGAAAAAAATGTGCGGAAAGCCATTACTGAAAGTATCCCTGAGCTGGGGATGGGAGGTGGATATGTGAGGTGAAAGGGATCATTTTACTTGCTACGATTTGTCAGAATGTTTCGCAATCCTCATGTTGGATAATAAAGAAAACAGAACTACCATATTGATTCGATTCGAAGCGGCCATGGATTCTAAGCAGCACTCCAATTTCCAAGAAGTTTTCATGAAAAAAAAAACCCAAAAAACAATAAGATGTATTTACAAAGCCACCTTCAAATGCAAGCCATGCCTGATTTTCAGGGACAATAAAATGGCAAAAAAAAAAAAGAAAAGTGTGGCTTAGAATCTAATAAATACGGCATTTCCTAATTTGCGGGGTGGGGGAATGAAAGTCAGTCCATGCACCTTAGGGTTTCCTACATACCAGGCACTGAGTGGATTCCTCCCAGGGGCTGTGGTGCATTGCAGGTGTCCTGTATTTTGGGGTGCAGGAGCTTTCCTCCTCTGATACCTCTCACCCCATTCTGGGGTTGCCAAGGAGCCTTGCTGCTTTTGAAATGGCAGGCTATTGTCACTGTTACTGAACCAAAGGCAGAGCACTACCAGGAGATATGGGTTAATCCTGTTTTAAAAGGCACCACTGTGAAATAGTTTATTCACTTTATGAAAGGCTTTTAGCTTCATTTCTTGGCAAGTTAAAAAATCTACTTTAGAGCAACCAGGAAAAATACATAACAACCATAAAAAGCCCATTGTGTGCAGAGAAAAACAATGTTCTTATTCAGTTCCTTTTCATGGCTCTGTGGGGCATTTCTTATACACGGGAACCTCCAACCTGCAGCCTGGAGTGGAAAAAAATTGGACTTCCCAATGTCTGTAAGTCTAACACCTGAATACAAATGAATGGAAACTGGCTGGGTTCACTGAAGAAGGTGTATCCAGGGGATGCTCTACTTCTGTATTTTGTTCATCAAAAGCCAGGAGTCTCAGCATGCCCTAGTGGCTTAGCAGTTAAGTCCGCTGGATGCAGTCCGCTTCCACCCCAAGGACCCGGGTTCATGTCCCCAGGCCGGAGGGAACAACCAAGATGAACAACTAAAGCAGATAAATAAAATGTTTCCCCCACCTCCCCTCTTCCTGCCTGCCTGTCTTGGCTTGCCTTGATTCCCAACTGCACCTTTCCTTTAAAAAATTAAAAATTAAAAATCCAAAGGAGTCTATGGTTATTGCAAAAGGAGAAATGGATAAAGAATCAACTACCATCTGTTGAATTCATCTAATGGGCAACTGCTCTGTGAATAAGCATTCTACCACGTTGGCACATGAAATGAAATCTATTCTAATTATTACTACCAGTCCATATTTACTGAGACTTAATATATGTTAGATATTAGCACATTGCACATATGGTCTCATTCACAAACCAACCTTACCAGTCCACTCCGCCGGTTCTCCCCACAGTATGAATGAAGGCATTCAGAGCTTTATGTAACCTGCCCGAAATGACAGAAGTAGAGGTAATAAAGCAGGATTTAAATCCAAGTCTTCCTGCTTGCAAGGTTCACGAGTGGTGTATGCAGTTATTTATCGTAATTTTGTGTTGTTTTTTATATCCAAATGTAAAAAACAAGACAAATGTCCAAGAGATTTCCATTGTTGAAATGGGAACTATTTCAATATTGAACAAAATGGGGACTATTCTCAAAGTCTTTTTTTTTTAATTAACAAATGATACACTCGCTCCTCTTCAGTATTATCACATGGGCTGAGTGAAATGATTACTCTTTGAATGAGAGCAAGATAAATTCCAGGTTGGCACTGTTTAATGCTCAGAACACTTAAGAAGGTGCTTATGTACTATTACTTTTTAAATGAATAAATGAATGTTTACTATATGGGGCTTGTGGAGCATGCATTTGGAAGACAAACTATTTTAAAACATGCATTCATAGCCATAGGGTAAGAAGAGGTTGTGAAAACTCCCTGCTGGTGAAAACCTTTGCTACAGTTTACTCAGAAACCATTCAAAACACAGTTTCCATCCTTCTATGCCCTGCCTTCCCAACGAGCATCTTCTGTCCATTGTTGTTCTCCTCTCTCTCCCGCTCCACCGACAGACAAGCATTTCTCCTTTCTTTTTTCTACGACCAGCCTCTGCTGTATCTCCAACTTCCATCCTCCACGTCAAAGGGCGTCAGCCAGAGGAAGAGGAAGTGTCTGTAGAGCATCATCGATTCCCCATCACCCCCAAATGATTCCTCAAATACACCTCTATCTATTGATAGTTGAAGTCCCACAGTGACAATGCCTTTCACTGACTCATGACTCATTCTCTCCTGTCAAAGGGCGACCCTGAATGAGAGCATTAAAATATGAGACAAGTTCCTTTCAGGTAAGAGTGACGATGCATCCATTCCGACCTGAGTCCTCTTTCACTGTTGAACAAATAGACTGTGAATCATCTCTGTGTCCCTTGAGGATAGGCATTAGCTGCATCATTATTTTAGATTCGACCCCAGGTATAAAACTAACATGAGTCAGCATCACATTCTTATTAAAGGGATGTTGATTAAATTAAATGAATTAATTTGAAAAAGCGATTTTGAGGCATCAGGTGACTTGCAGAGAGTAAGGAGAGTGTCTTAGATGAGGGGATGGAGTCAGAACGGAGAGTCTGAAAACTTCTGGGCCTGGATATTCTCAACTGGACTGGCAACACAGCTTGACCCCACACAAATGAATAAGGAGTTCTTAAATGGGGAGAGAGCAATAAAAAAAAACACACATTTTTCTACCATGCTTCCCACAGTGAAAATACCCCTAATCAGACGGTCATCCTCCAAAGAACATAGACATCAGACAGGTCATTCAGTGGTGACTGATCTCATTTCCTCTCCTCAGCAGGGTCTCCCCACACCAAAACTCCAGTGTTCTCTTTTTTTAATGGACTTTCCCCCATAAATTCTTCCCAGGTTAAGTAGGTACAAAGCTAAGTTCAGAGACAGGTCTCATAAAACATCCCAGTATCCTGCGTCCTTGGCTAGAATTCAGAGCTCATCCTAATAGACATGTCTGCTTAGGGATCGATTATAGCAGAAACTTCAGAAAATTTTCCATCAACGGGAGACTTGAAAATCTTACCCTTGAACCTCTTCCTTTGCCAGGAAAGGATGGAGGGAAGCAAGCCAGTCTTAAATGTACAGGAACTTGCCAGGAAAGAGCAATAAATCTGAGGAACGAGTGTGTATCCTCTGATGTACATGTGCAGTTACAGACATCAATGCTGCTTTTCCATTTAGAATGCAGGCAATTAAAACCCTCCCCAGAAACTCATCTCTGTGAAGAACAAGCAAGAAAGACTGCGTGCCCCTCTCCATGGTGCTGATAAAATCACTGCCTCCTAGAAGGGGAACATCTCTGTTCATCTTAAGTATAAAGATGGAGTCCTCTCTCAATCTCTGTCTCTCTGTCTCTCTCTCTCCCGCCCCCCTCAATCCCCAGAATATATTTCTACTTTAACTTGTATAAATGTGTGTTTTCCATTGTTCCCTTGTAGTAATGGTGATTTCAACATATTTTCAAAGTT
Source organism: Solenodon paradoxus (assembly GCA_004363575.1). Taxonomy (NCBI): domain Eukaryota; kingdom Metazoa; phylum Chordata; class Mammalia; order Eulipotyphla; family Solenodontidae; genus Solenodon; species Solenodon paradoxus. The sequence continues at coordinate 220,706 of RJWH01001968.1, read as the reverse complement.
CTATCACAGCTCTGTTAAGAAATTTTAGGTTATATGTTTCATTTGTCTCTAGCCAACCTATATGTCTACAATAAATCTGGGAGAGGGTGAACTAGCTGATTCTTTTGATTTATTCTGACTGCTCCAATATGCTTCCTGGTAGCTTTTATGGATGAAAAAGAAGATGAGCACCTCGCCTTCCCATCTCCCCACTGCACGTGGTGGCCCACTCAATCTCTGGCTCTGAGGCTCCCTGCACCAGGTTCCAGCAACATAGCTTTCCCTCTGAAAACACTTCCCCACTTTCTGTTCTCAGTGGTGAAAGGCCAGCCTAGACCATGAGTACACCGGTTCACCTCGAGTCAAATCCCTGTGTTTATTCCTAGAAGCACATTGACAATTTCTGGGAAGTATGTCGCATCTAGCAGTCTTCTGCTCACGGTGTTCCCAAGTCTTGGGTAAATTTAGAGCCTCCAGGAGGCCTGGACATCCAGTGGCTGCTTTTCCCCAATCCCATGCCCTCCCCAGAATGAGACAGCCAGGAGAGCCTTCATCAGAATTCAATGTTTCCAGAAACATTCATCTACCTTAGAGGCTCATAACCCTGGGTGCATTTTTAGAATAATCTAGGGACTTTCTAAATGTATAAATAAGGGCCAGGACAAGCATTCATTAGAATTCAATACTTCCATAAACATTCATCTACTTGAGTGGTTCATAACCATGGGTGCATTTTTAGAATAACCGAGGGACTTTCTAAACACCTAAATATATTCAAGCCTAAGTTTCACCCCAGACTGACTGAATCTCCAGGGCAGGGCTGATGCCTGGGCACTGTTATTTTTTAAAGCTCTCCATGTGCAGCCAGGGTTAAGTATGCTGATTACCATGTGTCACATTCTGTCCTACAAGGTGGGAACTCAGGGACAGAGAAGGATCAGTCCCTGCTTTGCAATGAGCCACCTGGGAAGAAGAGCATGGTGGGGAAAGGGCTGTGACAGCATCTTCACTGAGGGCTGAGGAAGCTCAGCATAGAGACAAATGACCCAATCCCAGGGGAATCTGGGAGAATGACCTGAAGGACATGCTGTCAGACTTAGCCAGGAGAAGCATGCACTGCTACACTCTTTGCTAGAATAAGCAGGGCTTTATCACAAGAAAGCGTTTGTTTAATAATGGATTAATGTCAGTGAAAAGTCCTTCCAGAGTCTTCCTCCCCAACCATTTCCCACAGCCTCTGTCAGGTGTCACCCTGTTCACACTGAGTTTCGGATGCCTACCTACTCGCCCACATTCTGATGCTCACTGTTCCACGACCACGCTGCCTTCGAGAAGCAGAGCATGCCGCACCTGAGCCTCACATTGGAGGCAGCTCAAGCAGGCAGTGCCGTCCTTTGGGTCTGATGAGGTTTCGCTTCTCCCAGTCCCAGCCCAGCTAGACTCCTTCTGTCCCCAAGAAACAGCCAGAATGCCTGGGAGAGCAGTGTTCACTTGTGTCTGAGATGCCCTTTCCCCATGGGGTCGCCTGCCAATACCCGACTCAGCTGTCCCAGGTTGTCCCACTGCCTTTGGGATGTCCTTCTGACTCAATCAGTCTAAACCCTTCCCCTGTCCCAGGCAGGTTGGTTGGTTGTCCTCTTGGCGGTCCCACAAAACCCTATTGCTGCTTCTTGGAACTAAGGGGCTACGTCAGTCAAACGTGAATGTCCAAAGTGCAGCATCTGCTGGAGAGAGTAAGCCCTAAGCCCATGTGAATAAGGGCAATGGATGTATGGCTGAGAGTTGGACGGAGAGAGATGGAAGAATGAATGGATGGGTGAACGGTATTTCTCCTCCTAACATCCTATTAACTCAGAGTCTGAGGCAAAGGACTCGGTTATCCACCCGAAGATGGCAAGGAGGCTGACAATAGCTTTCTTTCTTTTTCTTACATACACCATGTCCTCTCCTTCTCTCACCTCTTACCGTCGAACAGAGAGGAGCGTGTTATAACTTGTCCTCTGGAACAGACTTCACGCTGATAAGTAATGAGTCTTCTGGGGATGCTGAGGAAGATTGCAACTACTCCTCTCCAACCTTCCCTGAACATGTCACTCCTTGCCTCCAGACAGGAAAGTCTCCCTTCTGTTCCCTAAAGACTGGCTCTATTCACAGAAAAATAATTCTCTATTTTCCACCAGGGTTGCTTTCAAATTCTGCTAAATGGATTCCTAGTGCCTCTCCACGAGGTTCTTTGAAGTCTATCTGCCTTTTTTTATTTACTGACAGTCATGGTGACATTTGTCAAGTCAGAGGTGGGCATATAGACATCACCATTGCCTGCATTCATACATTTCTGATCCCTCACACACGAAGAGGATAAAAGATAATGTCTTACAAAATCAACTCTCTCTTTACTCATCCAGATGACACCTCTAAATTATGCAGACTAGTTTTTAAAAAGCTTTCATTACTCATTGCACAGAAGTCACCAGAAACAAAGATAGAACGCACCCAAACAGCCTGCCCTGCAAGATTTCTAACTTTTCTCCTTTTCTGATGCTTTCAAGTCTTTGTGCATGAAAGTCTCTATGCTGCCTCAGATAATGTATGTCCTGCTTTTCCACTGTGCATGGCATAAACATACTAGTGTACTAGCATATTTGCAGGCCATGCTAAGTTTCTTGTTTGACTTCCCTTTGAGGAGAGGGAGCGTTTTAGATTTAGACAGGATAAAGACAGATTAAGTCTGGCTCTGCTGCTAATTTGCTCTGCAGTCAGACCTTTCTATATAAACTCCGGTAAGCCTTAGTTAGCTCACCAACAACACGGGCATGATGCCTCTTTCTCACCAGATTACGGTGAAAATTAATTGATTTCTGTCTATAAGGTGCTTGACGCAGTGCATGGCTCAGAGCAGGCAATTAATGTGGGACTCACGAGTAACATGAATATTGTTTTAAAAATGTATCTATCATACACTTGAGAGTTTGGCTGTTCTCCATAAGTCTGGAAACAATAAATGCTGGTGAGGATGTGGAGAAAAGGGAACACTTTTGCACTGTTGGTGGGAGCACAAATGGGTGTGACCCCTATGGAAAAGTTTGGAGATTCCTCCAAAAATTGAAGATGGAAATCCCATATGATCCCATCATTCCTCTTCTGGGTGTTTACCCAAAAGATACAAAAACACCCATGTGCAGAGACTTATGCACCCCCATGTTTACTGAAGCCCTACTCACAATTGCTAAGAACTGGAAACTACCTAAGTGCTCAACGTCAGATGATGGATCAAGAAGATGTGGTGCATATCCACCATGGAACACTACACAGCCCTGAGAAGAGATGAAACCCTGTCATTTGAATCAACATGGGAGGGAACTAGAGGGGATGATGCTGAGTGAAACAAGTCAAAAGAAGAGAGATACCAGATGACTTCACTCATAGGGAGAATGTGAATAGACAAAGCCAAGGAATGGAAAAAAAATGGATCTATTGTGAATTAGAATATAAAGTATAGAAGATGAATTATGATAAAAAAACAAGGATGAATTCAAATAAATTCCACTGCTAGATTCCACCCCCAGGGAACAGAGAGTCTGTATTCCCTCAACTTACGTGGACATGCTGGAAAAGAACGGACATCTATCACCACTTTCACAAATGTGTGTGATGACCCAGCTCAGCTCACACAGACTGTCAGGAATGAGCTAGAAACAGAACTCCCATGTTTTCAAGAGCTGCCAAAAGGCTCTGAAACCAACAACCACCTTCCCTGTCACCTCTCTTCAACCAACATAGCATGACAAGCAGACAACACTGATGAGGTAAGAAAGTAAACACTGTTTTGAGGAATTACACGGAGGCAAGAGGAAGGAAAGGAGAAACATGTGTTAGATATTTCGTGCTCAACAGCATGATAGTCATAATTCACTAAATATTTTATGTTTTTTGAATGTTTATTTTTTTTCTTTTTTATTGAAGGGATATAGCATTTTGACATTAACTTGCTTTTAGGTATATACATACTTCACTATATATTTTAGAGAAGTTGGCTGAGGCTCATAGAGGCCATGTAACTCCCTCAGGGTCACACAGCTACTTAGTGGTGAAGTCGGGATTGGAATTCATGGCAGCATTATCTCCAAATGGTCATCTTTCCACTAGTGAAATAAGCCAGAGAGAGAAAGAGAAGCTGGTTTCACTTGAATGTGGGATGTAATGAAATTAAATAAGCAGATAAACCCGAGCAAACACTCTCAGGACACAAGATGATCACCACCAGGGCAGGTGGGAGGTGGGAGGGAAGGAAAGGGGGGAAAAGATGGGGGTAAAGGACCCTGGGACTCTGGTGGGGGTATGGTGTGAGATAGAGACTGAGGTACAAAGTCAATATTCCAAAAGGAATGCAGCATTGTGCACAAAAGATTGAATAAATATCAATCATTTGAAAAAAAAGAAAATCAATAGATGTTTTTTCTGCATAGGTGGTGTCAGGCGCTGTGTTCAAAGAAGACAGACAGAAGTGCCTGTGAATCTGAAGGCTGATGTCTCGATGCGAAAAGACACAGTTGAAAGGTGTTCAGAGTGTGGTGAGTACAGGATAAAACCTGCATGTTTGTAAACTATTTGTGCAATGAGGACAATTAAAGCTGTGTCTTGACTGTCTCTGAGACAAGTGACACCATAGGTCAAATGTGCTCATGTTGGCTGGCCTGGGTGCTTGACCGTCTGATTGTTCTGCATTATTTCTGCAGGAAAATGCACACTGATGCACAGATAACTTTGGGAGAAAACCCAAACTCAAACTTGCTATCAGTTTCTTATATGACATTTTAATGCACCGGCAGCAGATTTACCTTTCTCTCTAGGTTCTGCTGAGTATGAAAAAATAAAATTAGCGTCAGCATGTATTTCTGGAAAGTAGACTAATTGAAGATGAGACAATCAATCAAACCACGAAAATTCATTATCGAGTATCTGCTTTGCCCAGGCAATGGAGAAACAGGAGGAACAGATGACTGGATCAGCCCTATTCTTGGGGGGGCCTGTAAATCAGGTAGAGGGAACCCATATAAGAGCATGTCTAGGGAATTGCTTAAGTGAAAATTCCAAGAGACTGGGGTAAACACGTCTGAGGAAGCTAGGCTGGGTGCTCAGATATAAGCAAAGAGGATGAGGCTTTAGAAGACAGATATGGTCTATGTATTCAAATAGAGTTCATGGTGACAGTGGGCGGAATATGAACTGTGGAAAAAGGCAAAGGACAAGATGTGTTCTAAAATGAATGGAATGGAAGAATGGACTGGTGGTTGTACATGTAATTAATGTGTTATATACCAATGTAGATTTACAATGACACCCACCTGAAGCCATAAACATCCATATGATGTTTAGGATGCACTGTTCCCACAATAAAATACATTTAAAAATAAATTACATGAACAGATGACTAATGCCAGAGATTAGAGTTGGGGAGGACTGGGAAACCCGTTTCAGGGGGCAGTTCTGAAAGGAGTGTCTTTATCCCCTTCACATTCCCAGTACTCAGAAAGGTGCTGGATAAACAGTAGGTGCTCAGTTAACCCTTAGTGAACTGTGAGATGGAAAGACATGGTCTTTGTGGGAAAAAAGAAACCACCAAACAGAAACACTAGTCCTCCCAACATCTACCAGACAGGCCTAACATGGCAAGAACCAATGTAAAACTACATAATTAAGTGCGGGGTTCTATGCTAAAGCCCAGTGTGGTCAGAATGCAGCAGAGAAGGAACCTGCGACAGTTTCCTCATGGAAGGAAAACTGGGCTGGGCCTATGGGGAATGGCAAGGTTTGATTCTTGGGAATCCCAGTGCCGATGTTTGTAGGGAGAAGGTTAGTAACGTGCTAGGGAAATCCTGTCCTCTAGAAATTGGTAGTAAGTAGAGGGACTGTGGCTTCTATTAAGTAGTCTGGAAAGCCAAACAGAAGATTATCTGTGATTATCCAGTGGTGGTGGAGCCCACTGGACACTGGTGAAGAACTCTGCGTGATGTGGTGGAGGGCAGCGTGTGTTAACATGCACCTGAGGAATGACGAACCCGCACATGTGCGGCACCGACACATGGGTTTATTTTCATCTGCAAAACAAAATCACCATGATAAAATGCTAAAAAGAAGTTTTAAAAAATATTATCTGTGGGTTAGATTCAGGCTGTGAACCACCAACTGGAGGTCTTCAGAACAAGCAGAGGAAAGAAAAAGAGTACCTTCTAGATAGATGAAACAGGTAAACGACAAAAAGAAAGAGCATGAAGACTTGGCAGGAGAGAGAGAGACTGGTCTCTACTGAAAAGCACAATGCCTTCTGCAAACAGCAGGGAATGCGCTCAGAGAGAAAAGCTGAGATGGAATTTCAGTTAGAAGAAAAGGTAAAGCATCTAAGAAAACTTTAGCATAAGAGGTTGCTTGGAGAAACCATGCTGAAATGAAACATTTTATGTTCTAATGTGGGCTACTGCATAGATTGTGTTCCTCTCTCATGTTCTCTGAAATCTCCTTGAGAAAATGCCCATTCCAGAACTCTTGAATCGTTTTCTGGAAAATTTCAAGATGGCGGCCCCCAGATTGAATATGACATCTGAGGCACACTAGCAGAGTCACGGATCATAAGTATCTACAGAGACTCAGCACTGCCTTACTTGCTTAACACACTTCACTTAAGGATTTACATTTACACTGGTTGAGCAAATCAAAGTTATAGTTCCCTCAGTAACTGTAACCTGGAGCAAACAGAGCTATATTTTTCAGCTGCTGAGTGGGCTTTTAACTCATGCCTCCCAACTGTGAAGGGGAGATTTAATTCCAACATTACGCAAGAAATGCTTGTTGGAAAGTAAGTGGCTGGTCCAGTGAAGGCTTAGTGTAAATGGCTATTCCTTTCAACTCGGGCTTTTAGGCAAGGAATCCCTGCAGACAGAAATCTTCCACAGCTGCTCCACACTTGCAGGATGAAGGGAAATGCGGCTAGCAAGCTTGCTATTTCACTGTCAGAGCCCAGCTTTGTCATGGTGTTGAGGAAAGACACCACCAAAGCCGAGACTCAATGAGAGTGGAAGGCGACTGAGTACTTGCTCAGGGGTCAAAGTCTAAAGGGCATCAGAAAAGTCAGTAATCAAGACATATGAAATTGAAGGCCATATTTCAAAAAATAAAACAAATACAAAAAATGCAACATGAGACGTGTGCTGGCGACATAACAGTTAAGTCTGCTGGACATAGTCCACGTCCATCCCAAAGACCCAGGTTCACGTTCCAGGACTGGGGGAAACAGCCACGATGAACAACTAAGTAAAAATAAAATGCTTCTTCCTCTTCTCTCTTCCTGCCTGCTCTGCTCATCTTTATTCCTGTCTGCACCTTTCCTCTTAAAAAAAAAAAAAAAGCATGATGAATGAAATATCAAAATATTGATTTTTTAAAAAAAATGTTGCACTGAAATATTGTTTCTCTTGATTACTGAATTCTGGTGCCCACTTATGCTATGCCGTCATCCTAGGCAAGAGTTTTCCTTGTTTCACCCTCATCAAGAGGGAGCCAGGGCAGAGAGGCCATTGTGGATGGATTTGGCTGTAGGGAAATGCCTTTATACTTTTGGTCATGGTAGACAAGGAATATGGAAGAACACTATGAGAAGTCTTTCTAGCTGGTGTGGGTGTAGGATTGTGGTTTTTATTGGGGGAGAAACTTTCATCACCCATCAACAAAAACTGTCTTCTACTTTTCCAGGTGGGTCCTCTGAGAAATGACCCAAAGACCTCTTAGTAAATTATGCCAGATCACCTACTTTCCATGCCTGCCAAGCAAAGATCAGGTGACATTCAAGGCCCTCGCACTGGCCCAGGAATTACCACATGGACTGGACAGTCAAGTAGCCCCAAGTCCTTAAGACCTTGGATTTATGCTTTACCCTCCACAGCTCCAGACCCCAGAGCCTAGCCCTGGGTTAGTGCACAGCCATATTGGTTCCTCAGGGGAATTACCTAACTGATCGTTTGGTGAGAGGGTTACATTCACTTCCTGACAGGTTGGAGTAACTCACAGGGTGGAATTCTCTAGAAAGAGTAGCTACTTGTTTGTGGAGTTCGTTGTTTTAACCGAAAAAGCACAAACAAAACTCATCCATCAGCATCCTTTCACTCTGGAACAGATGTGACTCACCATGGGGTTATATCCCAATAAATAAATCATAAGTTGAAAAAATGATAAACTGAAAACGCAATTAATACAGCAGACCTACCAAACATCATAACTTCAGACTGGCCTACCTCAGATGTCCTCAGACTCTGACATTGGCCTAGAGATGGGCAAAGTCATTTAATATCAAGCTTATTTTATGAAGTATGGAATATCATAGGGAATTATTGAGTACTGCACAAAAAGTAAAAAGTAAGCTGTAGTGTATTGGTTGTACCCCCTTCCTGATCACATGGGAGTCTGGGAGCTAAGCTTTCTGCCCAGCACCATCAAATCATCTTGCAGGGAGTATCATTAGCCTGAGAAAAGATCAAAATTCAAACTGACGTTCTACAGAAAATGCATATTCCTTTGCCAAAACGGTAAAGTAAAAAAATCCTAACCATCGTAAACTGGAGATTGTCCAGAGTTTGGGGAGCTGCTCATTCTCAACATTTACACTTTTCTGAGTAATCATCCCCTAAATACTTCAAAATTAACTTTCTTTTTTTTAAAAAAAATAAACTTAAAAGTTGCAAAAGCAGTGTGGAGTTCCTATGCAGCCTTCACCCAGCTGGCCTTCATGCCGACATCACCAGAGCACAGTATCACACCAGCAAATTCACACGGGTACAAGATAACTCATCACACTACAGTTCTGCCGCTTTCCCTCCTGACTTCCTTTTTCTGGCCCGTGATCCAGGTCAGGAAGCCACCGTGAAAGCAGCTATCATGTCTCGCCCTGGGGCCTAGCACTTTAAACCAGGCACGGGCCACATCCATGCCAAGGTCCCGGATGCAGATCTGGGGCCGGGGAAACCGCCAAGATAAACAGCTAAAGAAAATGAAATAAAAGGCTTCTTTCTCCTCTCCCTGCCTGCCTACCTGCCTACAGGCCTGCATTCCCGCCTGCACCTTTCCTGTTTAAAAATCATGTAGCGGTCATGTTCCTTAAGTCCCTCCCAACCTGTGATGGTCCTCATTCTCCCCTCGTCTCTCATGACCCTAACTTTTGAAGAGGAGCAGTTATTCTGTAGCATATCCTTCAATGGGGGCTGGTTCAAAGTTTCCTCATGGGGAGGTTGTGCATTGGGGACAAGATTCCCCGTAGCAGCTGACAATGTGTCCTGCCTGGTGGAACGCTCTCATCGCTCACCGGCGGGGTCTCACTACAGGGACACTTGCAAAGATACTCTGAGATGACACAAAGAGGCCATTTCTCACTGCACTGTGTCCTTACTCTCATTCATCCATGGTTGTGTCATAACGACAATTATGGCGTCTGCCTCATCAAAAGTGAACTTTTAAGGAAAGGTGCAGGCAAGAAAGAGGGTGAGTAGGCCAAGAAGCAAGCAGGCAGAGAGAGGAAGAAATATTTTATTATTTCATTTTATTTTTATTTAGCTGTTCACCTGAGTTGTTCTCCCCCCAGCCCCCACCCCACACCCAGGAAGCAAACCCTGGTCCTTGGAATGGATGCGGCCTGTGCTCCTTTGGAGGTGGCTAACTTAACCATCACTCCCCAGAGTGTGCCCAGAAGTGAACTTTTAATATGAATCTTTAAAACCCTATTTGGTGCATTCTGGTGGCCCAGCAATTTAAACCAAGAGCAGCCCCCATACATTCCAAGGTCCCAGGTTCAAGATGTGGAGTTGGGGAAACAAGCAAGGTGAACAACTAAAGACAATGTTTCTTCCTCCTTGCTTTTTCCACTTGCCTGCCTCCTCCTTTCATTCTTGCCTGCAGCTTTCCGTAAAAAAACAAACAAACAAACAAAAAACCACAAATGGGTGCAATCCCGTGGGGGACAGTCTGGAGATTCCTCGAAAACCTGAAGACAGAAATTCTATATGATCCCTTTATTCCACTTCTGAGAATCTACCCAAAAGATACCAACACTCATCTGCAGAGATGCATGCACCCCCATGTTTACTGCAGCCCTACTCACAATAGCTAAGAACTGGAAACCACCTAAGTGCCCAACGTCAGATGATGGATCAAGAAGATGTGGTGCATATACACATGGAACACTACACAGCCCTGAGACGAGACGAAACCCTGTCCTGTGAATCAGCATGGAGGGATCTAGAGCGGATGATGCTAAATGAAATAAGTCAAAAGAAGATAGAGATCAGATGACCTCACTCATGGGTGGAATGTGAACAGACAAAAGAATAGATGAAACAAAACCAACTCTGGAATATTTGCAACAGAACTAAGGTTCTGAGAATGGGGTGGACGGGGGCAAATGGTAGCTGAGCCCACGGGACAATGGGGAAGAACACTGGGTGATGTGGTGGAGGGCAGGGTGTATTGACATCTATCTAAGGATTGGGGAACCTATATACAGGAAATTATTTTAATGTGTAGAATAATTACTACAATAAAAAATAAATAATAAAAAAAAACTATTTAAGGACAAAAGGCAGAATCCTTTTGAGGTGAAAATAATCTCCCACTCCAACCCACCTTCCCCAAAGTGGTGGTAGCTGAGAAACTCCGTGGCCCCAAGTCACCGTCCCCACCCGGCCTGCTGCAGGAACTGGAGCCCTTTCTCACTGGCCCCACAGAAGACCGCAACATTCTCACTGCAGCTGGGAAGGAAGTCACTTCCCATAAGTAAGAATGTCACAAGCAATGAAATCCCTTTCTACATCAGATCCCTGGTCCAGGTGGATGCTTAGTTTATCCTAAAATTGCCATTTCCCCGGAGGATCCTCACTCTAACTAGTCCCATGAGAACCTTTAGGCAGCAGCAAACCCAGGGCCTCTGGGGAAAAACAGTCTTCACAGGCAACCCCCTGGGGATTTCTGGGTTTTTTCTTGTTTTTTGTCAATTCCTTTGGGTCCCAAACAGAGGTGTCCAGGTAAATGCTTATCACATGCCCCCCCCCCCCCCCCGCCCGGAAGTTAAGGTAAAGGCTTGGATAAATGGTGCCTGCCAGCTCTGTGGCTGTCCCCACATGGCTGATGTCAAGTGACTAATGTGACATCACTGAATAGAGGTATAACGGCAGACTCTTCCTGCCATCGAGATACAAGGGATGTAAATAACCTCAAGCACACAGATTGGAATATAATGTCAGAAGATAATCTAAAAGTGAGGAGTTTAATTTTAATTGATTTTAATGCCACTGATTTAATTATAGATATCATGATATAGTTTTAATAATGGCAGTTATTTAACAAATAACTTAAAATTCCTCCAGAATTTCACACCAGGGTCTCAGGAGTTGGCTGGTTCCAACACGCCACTGCACACGGTGCTTACCGCGAAGTTCTGAAACACGGCGAAGGGCCCCCTGACAAAAAAGGGTGATTCTTCTCTCCAAGCCCTCCAGGAACCCTTATGAGGACCTGATGCCCTGCAGGGGACAACCAGCTCCAGCTCCAGCATCTGCTGCTCCTTGGTAAGCCTCCCCACAGTAGGAGGACTCAGAGCACGTGGCCGGCACCAGGGCTGATGTGGGGGCGGCCTTCAGTGCTCAAGAGTCCTCCCCTGGCTCAGCACCTGTATACCATCCTCCCAGGAAGCCATGTGGCCCTTTGCTGGTCTTAAAGAACTATGGGTACATTTCAGCAGCAGCCTGAAACAGAAGGAGGAGCACAAGGGGAAAGGGAAATGGCGTAGGCTTCCAGAGATGTTCTAGGTCACCATCATCCTGACACACTGGGAGAGACAGCACCCCATTTCTACCGAGAGCTTACACGACTGCCCAAGTTCCCGGTGTAAGAAGTAACATTAGCAAATGGTCCATTTTCAGGACGGGAATGTCTGGGCTTGAATGAAAAATCACTGCTAAACTTGCAGAAGTACTTATGGAGGTGGTGACCGCCAAGGTCAGGCACCTGAAATCAGGATACGGAGGAAGAGTCAACTAACAAACAACTAGGGTAGTGGCCATATAGACGAAAATAAGGAAGTTAGAAAAAAGTACACATCCTGTGTACCCGCTAAAAAGCCTGAAGCTGAGAGGAGCTTCCCTCCAAGGAGAAAAGAAAGGGATGTGGAAGTAACAGAAACCTGCATCCAGACCTGACCAATCCAAATGGGGCACACTTCAAACCAGCTCAACCAGAAGGAAGGAAATGGTAAAACCTAGGCGATCTCAGAAAAGACTGGAGCTGTGGGTGGTGCTGGTGCTGTTTGTGGGGTGAGAAGAGGGACCGAGCAGGGCCTGAGAGCAGCATTCTCTAGGTTTCTTTTTCAGACCAGGACAAGGGAAGGCCTTGGAATGCTGAGTCCCACCGACAGACCAGCTCCTGGGCGCTGGAGACCAAACTCCACCTCGTTAACCCTCTGGAGAGATTCCTGGACATTCTTACTTACCCCTCATCGACCTAATGTAATCACCAATCCAACAAGGAGCCATAAATCCCTGGCTGTTTGGGGATGACCAGAAGGCCGGGGGACCATTTCTCAGACCTGGAGATCTCCCTGGAATGATCCGCCCCCACCTGATCTTCCTCGGGACTGTGTGACTCCTGATCTCAGGCACTAGAAAGGCAGTCGTGCAAAAGCTACTTCCCATGTCAAAGGAGGGTCTATTCATCTTTCAGCACAGTCGCTCAGCCCCTTCCCATACCAGAGGAGGGTCCAAGCTCTGGTCATCTCAGTCCACTGCCTCAGTAACTGCTCTCTCTCCTTGCCCAGGAAGCAATGTCTCCTGTGCTGTCTCTAATAAATTTACTAAGTCACACCGATTTAAAATGTCTAAGAACGCTTTCTTGGCTGTTTTGCTAGTGGACCCCCCAAGTACCATTTGAGGATGGACATGGGAAAGTATCTGCTAGGCTGGCCCAGAGGGACAAAACGGCGGTCATACCCGGGAAAAAGGTGGCTGACGTCAGACTGAGGCATTGAAGCCCACACCTGGAATCACAGGACCAATCCCCAAACGCGATGTATGAAGTCCGCAAAATTCTTTTGCTTAAAGAGTGCGCTTCCCTTTGTTCGGGCGCGACTTCCCCGGCCCCTGTTCTGCGGACCGGAGAACCTCGCCGGAGGGCGCAAACCCCAATAAAGCCCTGGCTATTCGACTTTTTGTTTGACTTTCTTTCCTCACAGAGCCCAGAGAAAAAACCTTTCAGTATCCACATCTCATATCAGGCCGACTTCAGTCTGTGCTTTGATCTCCCTCTGGGAGGGGAGTTATAAGGGGATGTGTGTCAGGTCTGGGGAGCCGGGGAGGGGCCTGAGGAAGGCATGGAGACAGAGGGACAGACACAGGCCAAAGGTTTATTGGATTGGCCGGGTGAGAACTGAATAGGACCTCAACCTGTCCAGCTCAGGAGCAGCAGATTCTTATACCTAAGGGGGGGGGGGGGCGATAAAGGGTAATGGAAAAGTCTGGTGGTTACTGAGAAGCCAGACCCTGAACGGTCTTGCAGAGGTGACAGTTCCCTGTATGTTGGCGAAGCCCTTTGATGCAAAGACAGCATAGCTTAAAATCTGTAGAGCAGAATGCAGATGTATGAGCGAAAACTAACTGGCAAAACTGGAGACTTCTAAGACAAAAGCCCAAAGAGCTAGGACCCCGCCTTAGCAACCTGGGTCTGGGCCACACCCCTTAGATACTAGGGCCAGGTAACCTGGACACACCCAGGAAGGAAGATTGCTCTTGCCTGAGTGAGAGGCAGAGAGCACAGGTCGTACACATATGTGTGCATCCCTTTGATGTGACTTTCCCGGCCCGCGGGGAGCTTCAACTCGCTGTTAATGCTTTTAACGCACTTGCTGCGTGATCCTGACCAAACAGCTCTCTCCACGGATCCTTTATGGATGGACTCAGCGTCTCACTGGGGTGTCCCAACTCACCCTCACCTACATCACCTTGTCCCTTCTTTTATGGTAGGATTAGGTAAGGCATTTTCTCAGCCTTAAGGCAGGCGTTGCTTACAATTGCTTCTTAGAACTTCCTGGGGTAAATGTCCCTGGCTCAGTTGTGGGGTCGGGTGGCTGGATTGCTTGCAATGCGCTCTTGAGGGACAGGAGCTGATGTGACAGGTGATTCCTTGACTGAGTGAGAGGGGTGAGTGCCCCAGGCTCTATTCTTGGTGAACTCTGTGACCTTCATTAATGGTACCCTGGCTCCTCCCTGAGTCTCAGTCTCCTCACTGGTAAAATGCGGACAATAAAACCTGGTTGGCAGTGTGGTGGCCAGAAACACCATTGTAATGTGTGAAAAAGCACTTTTCAGGCTAAAGGGGGCTGGGGACGAACGTGCAGGAATATCATCACCCAGGACGTCCTCATGTTGCGCCATCGGCCTCAGAGAAGCACACTTAACACCCTGGATGCAGAGAAGGAACAAGAAGAAACAACCTGGGAGCCAGCAGAAGGGACTGGATTCCCATCTATTGCAACTTTGAGTTTGGGGCCTAATGAGCTGCTAGGCATTAGCTACAGATAAAAGAATTCCAGCAAGCCTGGCTCCAGCATCTTTGTGAAATAAGAGGGGGCCTGTAGGGTAGCAGAGAACCTTACTGTTTTTGCACCGTGGCACTGATTCCTGGGAATTAAATGGTCTTGTAAGAGGCAGCAGCAGCTGCCTTCAGGGCTGCATCAGACTGGTTGCCGGGGGTTGTCAGAGAGCCCCGAACTCAGGCTGGCCACAGGGTGCACTTCAGAAGAGGGCACCCAAGCATGGACTCACTGGCAGGTCAGGGGCAGTGCTGACCAAGATCACTCTGATTTAGACTCCTCCCTGTGTGTCCCTGTGCCATCCATGGGGACCCTAATGGAGTTGAGGAACTGAAGATGCTACTGCTCTTTTGTTGACAATGTCAGATCCTCTTTGAGTAACACATGGGAGGGGGAGGGGGGGGGAGAGAGAGAGAGAGAGAGAGAGAGAGAGAGAGAGAGAGAGAGACCCACAATTACGCATGCATGCTCAATACATGCAGATTAGACAAACTGCCCACAGCAGAGGAGGGGAGGGCTTTGAGCAGATCAAGGCGGGTAAATATGTCATGAAATGATGTGGCTCATTCAACTTCTGCACCTAACATCCAAGGAAGGCAAAAAGAGGAAGGAACTCTCCTTCCTAGCACTCAGGAAAGAAGACCAGAGGGAGAAATCAGGTCCTGCCAATGATGTGGGGAAAATCATACTCACTTAGAATCACTCCTTCAACAGAGAACTTCCTGAGTCAGACATCCAGCGGGTGGGCAAAGGAGGATGAAGCTTCTGTGTAATCTCTGTTCTCAGGCAGAGGCGGGCACAGAGATGGTCACAGGGGTGATGAAAGAGGAGGCCCAAGCAGCTCCTAGGACCCCGGGGCAGGGCGGGGGCAGGGGCGGTGCAGAAGAGGGTTAAGAAAGCTTCCAGGGAGAGACCTTCCATCTGACTTCTGAGCACTCCCTAGGATTCGCTCAGCGGAGTGACGGTGATAGCCCTGCAGTGCCAACAGCAGCACCCACCCAGAGAAGTGAAGAGGGCAGTGTGTTGAAGCCTAGGCGGTGGAAGATCTTTGGTGGAACAGGAGGCTGGGGCACACAAGTGGAATTGGCCTGAGCAAGGCTGATGGTGTGAGAGGGGAGGCGAGCCAGGCTTGCTCCCTGGGCTTGGCTTCTGTGGTCCAGTCTGGCGGAGGACATACAGCAGTGTCACAGGAAACTACGAGACTAGTGCTATGGCAGCAGTCTAAACACAGAGGGGTGGGGGTGGGGTCTGGGAGAGAACTAAAGTCCTCAATGCTGCCTGGGGGCAGGAGAGGAGAGGGCAAGAAATTAAAATTGCAGCAAAGGGCGCCCCCTGGAGGAGGAGCAGTTAGGTCACTCTCCTCCCAGGGATGCAGTGCAGGTCACATCCCCCTGGGGTCCTGTCCTGGGTTCAAGGGAAGCAGCCACTGCAAACAACTCAATGGAAAGCAGAGCGCTTCTTCCTCCTCTCTCCCTCCCTGCCTTCCTGCCTGCCTATCTGCTTTCATCCTGCCTGCACCTTTCCTTTAAAAAAAAAAAAAATCAGAAAGGAATTATTCTCTAAACAGAAACCTAAAAGGAGTTTAACATCGTGCTGGTATAGAAAGAATGGAATTGAGGACATTCCAGGCAAGAGTAAAAGCTTCCCCTACAGATGTCTAAGCTGATGAATAAAAATACCAGGAATCCTAAACCATTCATGACTTATAGAGCATCCTGGTAAAATCCCCCAGGTGTAGTCAGAGTTAAAAAAAAAAAAAAAAAGGCAGCAAAGAAAATACAAAAGTGGATGTTAAACTTTCTCTTCCTGGAGATACAGATAAAACCAACACCCCTGGCCTCTTCACAAGAAGGAGCCATCTTTATCCACTTTATGATTGCCAAGCAGAGTTCAAAGCCATGACTCCCCTTTCTGTGAGAGGAATGAAACAGACACAAGTGAAAACGGGGTGGGGGTGGGTGGGAGGGGGTGGGGGTGGGGTGGACACGACTCCCTCCAGGTCTGGCACAAAATTAAATTTTTGAAGTTACGCAGCAACTGGCCAGGCACAGAAGGCAGCCAGTGTGAAGCCGCCTTTCAAAGGAACCGCAGTTGACAAGGCACTGGCTCCGGGAGGGGGAGACAAGTTGTTAATAGAGGCAGAAGCCAAGTCTTTCATCCTTCACCTGGGCTGTCCCTTTCATATGCTAAGTGCAGCTCTGAGCTGGGCAAGGGAATTTAACACTATCATTAAAAAAATATCTGCACCCCAGCTACAGAGGACAGCTCCCCAGTCAGGTGCCACCCAGGGTTACAATGAATAAGGTAATAAGAGGAAAACAGAGCTTCCTCATGCCAGGCCCGCTGCTGTGCTGAGTGTAATTATCTCAATGGTGACAACATACTGAAGACCAGCAGCCTCACTCATTCCCCAAACACACCAAGCCCCCCAAAGGGAAGCTGGGCACCCTGCACTGTAATTGCTAAATTCCCACCACCCACCTGCGGTTCTACCCGGGGAACTGGTTTCCTCAGGTAGACAAGGCTCATGTTTGAGGTGGGCACAGAGTGGTTCCATGGTACCCACAAAGAGCCAGCGAAAAAAACGGGAGGCTCTGCTGTTATCAGCAGGGAGGATCCAAAACAACCAGAAGGAAAATCCAGGACATTTACCCTGGGCGTCTTTTTTATGTTTCATCCCATTTTCCAATGTTGAGAAGTTGCCTGGAGAAGCCGAATAGCATGTCGGATGGTCTGGATTTTCAAAGTCAGTTCTTCGCACATGCCACATTCCCCCGGCCAACCACACACAAACAAATTTGTGAGTATGGGAGGTCATGAGTCAGCAGAAGCAGGGGGAAGGGACCTGGCCGGCCTCCCATCAAAAAGGAAACAGATCTTGAGTGGTGCCAATCTGATGTCCTCCGGTAAAGGAACTGCTAGGGCGTCTGGGTGGGGATAAGGGCTAGCAGACTCCTTAAAAACCTGAGTCACTGTGAGGTTTCCCCAAAGATTTGGGGGTTTGGACGTGTACTTTGGGAGCATGGAAGGAGTGACCCAGAGAAAAGCTTTGAATATCCAAGACTTTATTTGGAACTTTGAAGCCGTGGGCTGGCTCAGTAAAGGAGTAAGTCAGACCTGGGAGAAGGGCTACTGGCTATTTTTATAGGAGGCCAGGATAGCTGCAGACAGCAGGGTGAGTTTTCAGATTCACAGCCTGGCTCTGCTGCCATTCAGAGTCCAAGGCAAAGAGTCTGTTTAGAAATTCATGAAGATGTTAATACAGATGTGAGTCCAAACAATGAGTACCCTTATCAGAAGAGACAGAGAGAATGCCTAGGACCTGCCTCCGTGGCCCAGGAAAGACTGACACACAGGCCACAGGAGAATCTCACTCAAATCTCACTCAAATATCACACACAACAGAGCGCTCAGCACAAAACTGCGTCACCCTGCCTTTTTCGGGGCCCTTGTCCAATCACTCATGGCCTGCTCCCCTCTGGGAATATGGCCCACCTTGATCTTAGCTCTTAAAGGGTGTGCTGTCTTTAACAAATCCCATTTTGTTTGCATTCAAATGGCTGTTCTGACTTCTTTGTCCCCCCCAAGAAGGTGGGCCTGACAAAATCTTCTCTAGGACCCACAAGGATCCTGAAGCAAGACCCCAAGATGCTCAGGGTAGCAAGACAAATGAATGTACATAAAGGTTTTGCCATTTGGGCACACCCCAGCGGAGCAGTGGTTAAGTCGGCCGCCTCTGGCCAAGTGCAATCCACACACATTTCAAGAACCTGGGGGTGAGAGGGGATGGTGAACCACCACGATAAACAACTAAGTAAAAATAAAAGTACATCTTCCTCCTCTTTCTCCCTGCCTGCCTACCTGCTTACCTATCTGCCTTCATTCCTGACAGTAACATTCCTTAAAATAAAAAAAAATTGCCATGTCATGGTTTACGAAGTGCCATCTTGTATCTTGGAAGACGCCAGATATTATGGCAATGAAGAAGGCAAAGCACTGCAGAGAAACCCAAATGTGCATCCATTTCCAGTGAATACTGAAGATGGTAAAACATTTAGGTGCCACGAGCCTAGTGGTTCCTCATGTGCGGCCCCGGACCAGCAGCGCCCACATTCTCTGGGATGCGTTAGAAAATACACGACTGGGCCTGCACCTGGAACCCTGTCTGAACAGGTCACTCGGTGGCCTGCTCACGTTTGAGGCCCGCCCTGAGCTGTGGTCCTCCACCCCACCTCTCATCCGCCGGTGCGCTTTCATTCCGATGCCTGCATCCACCCAGACAGACGGATTAAACCAGGCTAGCAGACTGTGGTCAGGCACCACGGCATTTAAAAGGGCCTCCTCGGGAGGCGCCAGTGTGCAGCCGGAGTTGAGAGCAGCTCTGGACTAGAACAAGACCCGTCTAGATGAGATGCTTTTGGACTTGTGATTTTCAGTTTGGCTCAAAGTTATAATGGCAACTGAATGAATCGTCTTCCTCGAAGAAAAGCTTTCAGGAGGAGACATGTCCCGTCTTGTTCACGAGTGGCGGCAGTTAGATGGGCAGCCCAGCGACAGTGTCACGCACCAAACCCAATGGTAACGGAAGTACTCATCCAGCAAAGACCAATGCTAGTCCTGGGAACAGGGCAGACCATCAGTGCTCCCCATAGTCCATCAAGAAAGCAATGGCACCACCATGTGCCTCAAGTCCAGATGCTACATCCCCCAAAGACAGCTCCCAGGCTGCCCTCACTTCTCTCTTTGAAGCCCTAAGTACCAAGGGTTCGTGTCTGACACCACAGAATGTGCCAAATGATGACCCCGAGCCAGGACTGAACGCGGGGGAGCATTCCCATGCACTGGTCAGCTTTACAAGTGAACTTTGAATCAGGGACACCCTTCTAACCAGATCACCAAAGTGGCAGTTAGTCCCTCATGTGCAGGTTCCTCAAAGTGGGGTTCATTGGCACAGCCCTAAGGACCCCAGATGTTTTCCCCTATTAAAAAGAATCTGAGCATTACTGAACTATGACACATATAACAAATTATTTTCAACAGGGAAAGGCAACATTCTTTAGGATGCCTTAGGAGAAATGATGGCCAAAATTCTGTGTCCCTACACTAGAAATGATGGTAAGAGCAAGGTATCCCTTTAAAGAAAGTATTTTACAGGTCAAATAGCCAAGACTAGAACCGGTTCAGCAGCGGGCTAAGGACTGGGCTTAGGAAAACGCCAGCAGCACAGAGCCAATCTGGAGTACCCAAGCTCTTCTTGTAGTTTGTTCCCTCTCCCCCAAGCAAGAAGGACGAGTGCAGGAAGAAAATGAAAAGACAAGCATCACACTTCCACGCGCCCACTTCCAAAAGTCACAGAGATTTTGGATTTTGAGACGTGGCTTTGAAATTTTGACCTTGCTGTTTATTTTCCGCCTGGCCTTACGTCTATGAATGTTAACTTTTTCATTTGTAAAATGGGAATACTCATCCTCAGGATCCAGCCGACGGGTAGAGAGAAGGCGTGGACTGCACGGAGCACAGAAAAGAAAGCAGCAGCTGTGGATATTAATTATTCACCCTGGAAGAGCCAGCTGAAGTATCGTTTGCTTTGTGAAGCTTCCTTGATAAAATGATTGCACACACCAGTCTTTGTAACTCTTCAGTATTCCGAGGCTAGATATCAATTTTAGTCATATTATAGTGCAATTGCTTATTTACATGTCTGCCAAGATTTCCCGCAGGAAAGAGACCATGCCTTTGTGACGCCAATGCCTGGCACACACCTGGAGCATGAGGTACTGATGAATGAATGAATGCAGAAAGCTGTGGCACATGCCTAGTATGAGATACCAACAAGCTTAATTAGAATAATAATAAGGGAAAGGAAGAGACAGCAGAGACACACATAAGGAAACTAGTAATAATATTGGCTATGGGACATGAATAGTAAAGGATTTACTGCTCTGCAGTTTTCGAATTGCAGCCAATTACAAGGAGAATTCACCCAGAAAGGTCTCTCCGTGGAGTTTCTAGGGAGTAGAGGGTGGGGAAGGCGCTCACACACAAATACTTAGAAAAGATTAGTTATTCGGGTCTATAGGGTATCCTGAATCCAGCCCATCTAGGGGCATATGCCCCCTGGGCATTATTCAAGGTCGAAGTGCACTTGTCAAAGAAATCAGACTCAAATCAGGAACACTCGCCTCCCTCTTCCCAGTCCTCAGAATAGGCCGTGAATATCACTGCCTCTTCGCCTGTACCATTAGCACCAGCTATCTCATTTATCTTCTGCAGGCTCTGATCTTTGAAGTCCTCCAGTTAATGCCACTGAGGCCTGCCTTTAGAAGCTCCATCCCTGGGTGTGCCTGGTGGCCTAGCGGTCTAGTATACTGGGGAGCAGTCCCATATACATCCCAAGGCCCCAGGTTCAAGACTTGGGGCTGGAGGCAGTAACCAATGTGAACAGCTAAATAAAAAAGTGTTTCCTCCCTCCTCTCTCTTCCTGCCTGCCTACTTGCCTTCATTCCTCCCTGAACCTTTCCTTTAAAAACAAAAACGCTGAGCCCCTGCCTCATCTTTGAATGATGTCTGCCAAGCAGATGTTGGCCTCACTGCCGTAGCCACTTCCCTGTGCCATCTTGTTTTTCACCCCATCTCTAGAATCCATGCCCAGACAACCAGCTCATCCAGGAAGGGTCTAAGCTATTCTCAGCCTCGCAGGAGATAGCTGGAGAAACAGAACTCTATGTATGTCCTTGTAGGCACAGATACTCTCCCTCTCGCCCCAGAGTTTTAATAAATGGAACAGTGATCTAAAAACTCTACAGTCTGTCCAGACTCAACACCCCAAGAAAGCCTGCCTGACAAGAAATACGGTGACAAGCTACACGCTTAATCCAGTTCCCAAGTCATCTTTCGCAGCCATGGGGTTAGTCACTGGAAAACCAGGCCTGCTGAGCAAGCCACTGACTTTTATCTTTAGACTCCAACTGCTATTCATCAGCATCAATATTTTAGAGCCTCATCAACTCAGCCCGAGCCCGAGCCCGGGAGCTCTGCATCATCACGAGGACTCACCGCATCCTGACAGCTGAGGACCTCCAGGATGCTGTTGAGTAATTCCACGCAGTACTTCTTCTCCTGGACCTGGTACTGCATGTCGTCCTTCTGCTCCAGCAGCTCTTTCAGCTCCTTGGTGATGACGGGAAGCAGAATGTCCCGGCATTCTGGAGGGAAGGAGGTTGAGAGACATTTGAGCGTCCTCGATTTTCTAGTGTCTCTTTTTTAAAAAAAAAAATAATTTTTCATTAAATAATTCACAGATACATTCTCCATGTAGAAAATTTACATATTAAAGATGAGATTTCCTTAGAGCATCATCTGCCATCCTGGTCCCCTCCAGCCCATGATCCCCAGAGGCCATCAATTGCTTGATTCCCTACGTACATATATACAAAGACACCTGTACACAACATATACTATCAAGCATCATTTTGATTTGGCTTTTCATTTAAGCAAAGCTTTATCCTATTGAATGATACACTTTCATGATTTTTTTATGTCGTATAGATGCCTGCATTGATATAAAATATAATTTGGTTTTTGTTTCATTTCTATAAAAGGGGACCACACTGTATGTGTGTACTGTACCTCCGTCTTTTTCATTCACCAACATTTCTTGGAACACTTTCCATCTAATTACACATAGGGCTCCCCTTCACTATCTGTAGAGGTTTTATCCTATTCTCTTTTGCGGATCTATTTGTGTATTTGGTCACACGCCTGTGGATGGATATTTTTCACAGGCACAAATAGTACAAAAATGAACAGTCTTTCATTTGCATCTTTGTGTACAAATGTCTTTAAAATAAACTACTAAAGCTTTTGCATAAGAGGGAATCTCCCTTGGCATTGCGGTCGCAGGATCTTTCTAGAAAGTTCTGAACTCTTTTACAACTTTGTTTCTCCATTTCTCCTGAACATGGCAACACTTGAAGGTACCCCCAATCCCCCCAAAATTCAAAATATGTTTCAAGTCATCCCCAGATATTTCTTTCACTTAGATGTGAATTATACATACACCAGAATTTCATTTTAATTCAATACAACAGCAGGCATTGAACATCTTTGATGTGGAAGACATCGAATTTCTAGAAGCACTGAGAAAAGATGCAGTTCTCCCCCATCAGATACTTAAAATCTGACAATTAGCAATAAAAAAATAAGGAACAAAGGTAGAAAACAGAATGAGAAAGTTAAAAAGAATAAGAGAACATCTCATCCTGTCAGCCCAATTCCTTTCTTCAGGCCCAGCACCCTGATTTTACCCAGGGGAGCCACCCACCGAGGAGATGTAACTGTGGGGATACTTCTCCAAGTTTCCTGATCCTCTCTTGACAAGGCTGAGCACTGACCCTCATTGGGATGACTCCTCACAGTTTGAATCTTGAGAGCATGTTAGTAATAGTAACTGTTGACACTCGTCACATACTGAGTGCTTACAATGTGCCAGGCACTACTTTAAGGTCATGCATGAATTTCCTTAGTTAATTCCTCCGGATGAGGACTCTGAAGGATAGATACTATTTTGCATTTTGCTGATATGGAAAAGAAGGACATTTGCGAATGTACACAGCAACTTAGTGGTGGATCAGCGCTGACTGATTACAAATCTGCTGCTCTTAACTGCTTTCCAAGACTATAGCCTCCTTGTGAACCCCAGTTTCTAGACAAAAGTGCCCTCAGGAGGCGCCCCATGCTCCTTCCCCCAGAGCTGCTCTGGGTCTCTCTTCCCTGAAACCTGATTCCCCAGATTTTCCTGATTCTATGAACTACCTCTTATCTCCCGAGATCATTTACATTTACTTAAATTACCAAAGCAAATTTCAGTTGCTTGAAATCAAAGAATGTCAGTTATAAGATAGCACCGCGATGGCACCACCCCCACCCCGGTGGAGTAGCGGTTGAGTCAATGGCATCTGAAGGAGCTCAGACCACATATATGTCCCTGTGTTCAGGTCCTGGGTGTGTGTGTGGAGGGAACAGATAACATGAGCTTAAAAAAATAAAACACCTCCTCACTCTCCCAGCCTGCCTACTCACCGTCATTCCTACCTGCACCTTTCCTTTAAAAAAAAAAAAATCGGCATGATGGTTTCGGCAGGGAGTAATTGTCTCTGAAAGCTTCAGGAAGACTTCACAGCTTCTGATAGAACTGTGTCCCTTTTTTCTGAGTACCAGTTTGTAATTCAATTCTAATTAGTGTCACTGGTCCATATCCATTCATCCCACCAAAGTGGAAGTTCCATGACCAATGGATGAAATTTCAATTCCCAACAGAGTACCTGGACTGTAGTGGTGACTCGGTAAATCTGGGTTGAATGAGTGGAAGAGGTGTCATTTGAGATGGCCGTTGACGATAATGATGATAATATTGCCCTGGGAAGAGTGGGGACTTAGGGCACAGAAACCTATGGTGAGTGGAATAGAATGAAGTAGAACAATGGAAAAAGTTAAAAGGAAAGTTCTTAAAGTGCAAAGTGTAGGTGTTAGGTTATAGTTCTATGGAAACAAAATTACAAACCAAAAAAATTGATTCAGCTTTGTTTAAAATCAGATAAAATCAGAGGTCACAACTGAGAGGCACGCCAATTGGGACTCAAGAAATTGTGGGTTTAAGACTTTTCAGAGCACCAGGTACTGAGCTAGACATTACCCTTTGTTTAGAGAGATAAGAGAAAAGACTCGATAATATTTACATAACAATTACCCCACAATTTAAGTGAAAGCTATCTTCAGTCCATATCTAGTCACCATGAAATTGAATTTTTGTCCTGATCTATTTATTAAAAAGAGTAAAGAAACTTCCTGCAGCAAGTTATCTTCTCGAGGATGTTAACTTGCAACTTTCAAACTTTCGGTTTGTTAAAGGAAATTATGTGTGTTAGACCACTCTGTCGACCTCAGACTCAATCCATTGCTAAAGAGACATGAAATTTAATTTGGAAATAAACTGAAGAAACCAGGCAGAGAGAGAACACACACAGTGGCGAAGCCAGTGCACATTGCTTCTAAAGGTCTATTCCTAATCTCCATAGCCTCCCGGTCCCTCCACCTTAGTCTACAGGAAGAGAAGAAAATGGGGATGTAAGACGTCATGGGTTATGTAGTTTGATGATGTACTTAGATAAGGTCTACCTGTTAGCCTCCTGATCTCTTTTGAACAGGGTTCTCAATATTTATGTTGACATCTTGTAGAAAAACTGAGCTCATCAGAATTGTCATCTCTTTGTCACTGGGAAATGAATCATCTCACCAACTTCATGAAACCTAACTTCCCAATTCTGCCTTCTCTGATGTTGTCAAAGTCAATCAGGAGGTAAGAGCTGTGCCTTCTCTTACTGTTAGATAAAGATGATAGTCTTCCTCATTCAAGAGTTAATTTTGCTAGGAATATAAATATTCTAGAGTCTAAGAAAGGAAATTAAAATCACCAAAAAGTCTTATGCTTCCACGATCCTCTGGGCAAAAGGGAGTCACCAAAAGATGTGTTTTAAGGAAATTCATGGGGTTATAGGACACAGAATAGATGGGGAAAAGGACAAGACCCAAAGGCCCACCAATGACTACACCCCGGCAGGAGTCCAGGAAATAACAAGGAGAATGAAAGTGCTGAAATCCACTCTCTTAGATTCCAAGCTTCCAACATAATTGTCTCTGTAGAAGCTAAGATTTGAAAAGGCCTGGAAGGAAGGTGCTAAGATACAGATCAACCTTGAGTTTGGAGTATAAGAAGACTATTTTAAAGTCTAAGATAGCCTTTTGTGACTCAAGATTAGAAATCATTCCAATCTCTCTCTCTGTAAAATAGACTAAAACGTACAAGAAGGGCTTGAGAAAGTCAGGTAAAGGGCTTCTCTACTCAGGCAGCTCACTAACCCATCGTTTAGTCAGTCTACCATATTTACTGAAGGTTCACTAAGTGCCAGTCACTACTCTGAGATGGGAGGGAATGACAAAGGTTACCTGCCCACCACAGCAACAGAGCCAACAGAAATAAAAAGCAGGCTTAAGTAGACAAGAAAAATCCACTCTTTCCCTCTTGGGATGTGGCGACCTATTGACCTATCAAACAGAGCAGTGGAATCCTGAAAGCATGTTCTTCCTTCAAAGTTCATGCTGTTGGTTTTCTAAATGAGATGATCTCAGATCATATGACAAAGATAGACATCCACGGGCAAAGACCGGTGGGGAAGTTTTAGTTACTGAAGATGAGCTCATTGGAAAAAAAAAAAAAAAAAAAATCACCAGGCTTTTCAATTTACTTCGAATTGACTCTACATTTGTAGAGTTTCATGGAAAAGTCGAGTAGTGAGCTCTCCATCCTGGGAAGCAATAAAGTAGTAGGTCGCTACATATGGATAGGAATGATGAAGAGGTATTCAAAATATCAGATAAAGGGTTGAACTGAGTCACTGTTAAGTCCCCAGCCCAAATTCTAGACATGGGCTATCAAGAGGAAGGATTTATTTGCTAGGTGGGAAGACGGGAGACACATGCACTGAAGTAGTGGGAGCTGCAGACCAGGGCTCAGCAGAAGCAGTGGTTTATCCAGCTGAAAGTCATCTACAGATGAGCAAAACCTGTACTCCCACAAGACGAGGGCTCCCGGTGCTGTCGGCAAGGTTTCAGCGGAGGACACCATTCATACTGTGGCCTGGTTTTTTTTTTCTTTCTTTCTTTCTTTTTTTTTTTCAGAAAGTACTTTGTCTCCTCTTCAACCGTGATTTCTCAGAAACGTCTGGCTTCTGTTTGGAGATGAAATCATTTTTCTCGTTTGTAATTGGAGCTGTGAAATTGCATTAGCCTGTAAAGCTTCAGGAAGCAGCACTCTAAATTGTGGCTTGATTGTCGGGCAAACAAACGCCAACAGCTTCACAGAGATATGGCAGAGCCTTAAATCCATGTCTAGAGGAAGCGGCGGTGAGTGTCAAGAGACTTGCAAACTGGGCCTGACAAAGGTCAGGAGCTCTGCCACTAGGTGACAAGCCCAAAATGTAACTCAGACCAGGCACTTAGGAACCTGGAGAGCTATTCAACCCCACGTCTTCATAGACAGGAGTTTCCTTTTGTCGAAATGACTGCAGAGAGGAAATGTTTCTGGGCCACGACTTCTTCCTTCTTAGAGAAAATTATGTCCTGTGAGAGAAGGCACTGCCTCCTGAATCCCTCGCTCTCTTCCACTGTGATATTTTTGCAATAATTTCATGACTCAGGGGCACCCAAATAAGACGCTCCTTTCCCTTGTCGCCATCTCCCTTATACGAGCCCAGGAAAGCGAGAGATTCCCGGCTACTCTGGAAAGTCACCTGGAAGGCATCACATCAAATGGCGGCTCCAGAGAGACCCTGCCAAGAAGCGCAACGGAACTTACCAGGCTTCCCGGTGACCCGGCGCTCCACGGCTCCGTCTCCGAGCCAAGATACCCCTGGTCACAGAGTCCACCGAGTAAACAGGGTCCCTTTCTTTCTCCAACTCCAGGACCCAACCCATCCGTCCCAGCCGAGTCGACTCCTTCAAAGCCCTGAAGAGCTTCCAATGGGATCTGGCCCACTTCCGGTTGCCATCAAATCAACTTCCCCAAACTCAAACGTGACTACAGAACTCCTCCTCTTGAAGTTCTCCCGTGGTTTTTAACTGCCTTCAGGTGAGTCTAATAAACTCCATGGCATTGCTGAAGGTCCTCCGTGAACTGGCCCTCATTAACTCTCAACTTCCACCTGCCACACCCTCCAGCTACGCTTTCTCCTCCTCCTATGAGATTCACACATTTGCTCTTATCCCATCCATTCTCACCTGAGTAACTCCGTGTTGCCTTCTAGGTCTTAACTCAGCTTTCACAGTCCCTGAAACAATATTCCTGATACCCCAGCTCTGAACTGGGTGACCCCAGTCTGTGTTTCTGTAATATCTAGATTGTACTTCTATGTGCTATCATACTCTGTGACTATTATTTAAGAACAGGACAAACAGTGAGGTTCTTGGTGTCACCCCAGAAATAAAGCTGAGCCCAAAGCTGTGGACAAAAAATATCAGAGTCCCACACTCTATATTCAATTTGTCTCTGGTAGTTAGGGTACATCATTATTCCTCAGCATTTTTTGAGAGGTAGGGCCCTATACCAATCTGCATGCATCTCATAAATAAAAATACTGAGGGAGGGTCAGTAGAGATCTTTGGCTGTAATGCAATGCTCATAAAAAGTAACCAACACACTTCTCCCCAGAGCTCAGGGGCAGGCAGGGTGAAACAGGAATGACTCATACACCATACATTTGACATGGGGTTAATAGGAAAAATCTATAAAGGACTCATAAAACTCAACAAGAGAAAAACTAGCCGATCAAAAAAATGGACAGAAGACTTGAAGAGACATTTCTCCAAAGGCATAAAGGTAATTTCTTAGCTAAAAGCACATGAAAAGACATTTCCTCTCTCTAGTTATTAGGGAAATGCAAATCCAAACCACAGTGAGACAGCATGTCACATCTGTGAGAATGGCTAGTCTGCAAAAGACTGGAAACAACGAATGTTGGCGAGGATGCGGAGAAAGGGGAGCCCCTTGTATATTGTTGGTGGGAGTGCAAATTGGTGCAATCATTATGGAAACCTGCATGGAGATTCCTTGAAAACTTGAGAATGGAAATTGCATATGATCTCATCATTCCACTTCTGGAGAGTTAACTGAAAAACATGAATTTGCAGAGATATAAACACCCTCATGTTTATGGCAGCATTGTTTGTAAGTCAAGAAATGAAAACAACCTAAGTGCCCAACGTCAAAGGAATGGATAAAGAAGATGTGGTCCACATACACAATGGAATACTATACAGCCCTGGAAAGGAAGAAATCCTGTCATTTGAAACAACATGGAAGGACCTAGAGGGGATGATGATCTAAGTGAAGTAAGTCAGAAAGAAAAGTCATATATCAGATTATTTTAAATGTGGAACATAAACAAACAAAGGGGGAAAAAGAAAAGAAAAACCAGCCCTTGGACACTGGTAACAGAACTGAGATTACCAGAGGGGAGGGGCAAGGAGGTGAGAACAAAGGAGTGGTGGAGGGCCACTGGCAATTCGGTGCTGGGCATGGGGTTATCATCTATTTGATGACTAGTAAACCTGCACACACCTAAACTTAGTTTATTTTGTGAATCAAAGTGACTGCAATTAAAAAATAATAATCATTCATAAATTAGATCAAGATGAGACGGACACCTTCCACCCCTGCTGGGGAAAGATTTGCCCCGTGACCATTCCAGGGACATCGTGGTCCCACCAGAAGAATGATGAGGCTTGAGAACATTCTAGAAACCGTCTCTTACCATCCGGGGAGAAGTGACTGTGTCTAGAATAAAGCTCTGCATGCACATCTCTTCTTTAGAACTTCCTAATTCTAGCCCCTGTGTCAGGAGTCGGTGTCAGGCACATCCTCGGTGTGGCTGCCTGTCCCTAAGCCTGCGGCCGCCTCCACCTGGAACTCTTTCCACTCTTAGCCCCCTGCTTTGTCACCAGCGCAGGTTAATCGATTCTTCAATCCTGCTCGATTTTTCTGACTTTCAGGGGAAACTCACTCTTGCTTTGGCCGAGCTGTTACTGATGGAAAGGCGAATTCAGTGGGACTCACTCTCCTGGGGAACCCCAAGGAACCGGTGGTGGTCAAGACTCCCCCACTTCCCCCAGGCCCTCTGGCCACATGGAAAACCCCTCATGGAAACCCCCAATGCTCAGGGTCAGCTCAGCTCAGCCGCTTCTCTTCCCTCTGGTCCAGGAGAGAATCTGCTGAGTCAGGGCCACTCGGTTCGGTCGTCCAGACACCAAGAAAGATCTCCGCCGTCACAACTCTCCTCTGACAGCTAGCAATTTGTCCTCACAGCCGCCTCCTCCAGCCAGTGTGTCACCAAGAGAAGTCATTCCGCCCACTGGGAAATCAATAACTACCCAGAAAGTTCATATTCCCCATCAGGCTACAAACCTTTTACAACTCTACTCGCCTCTTCCCCCAGCACATCCTTCAGGGCTTCTCCTGACTTCACCTTTCTTACCTCCCAGCAAACAGCTTAATGACAGTCACCAGGGGCATCACTCACTGTCCCCAGGCTGCCTTCCCCATGATGTTCGTCTCCACATTAGAAACCCCGAGGGCCAAAACATGTCTCCCCAGCGAAGCAAACGCTTAGTGAGCTCAGAACTCAGCAAGTGTAAACATTTCCCTTCAGGTTATCTCGGAGGGGTGAAAATATAATTAAGCAGTAAATCCTAAGGAAGAAATGTGCTTCCAGAAGTTTATTCTAGGTCCCCACTTAAAGTCCAAATCAGCCTACTGCTTCTACCGTATACTGTGGACAGCTGACCTCAAACACGACCTTGCACTAATCCTGTAAGCAAATGTCCTCTAACATGTTTGCTGTTTAGAAGCATAGTGCCGCAGAAAGGGTAGACAGGCAAACGCGGGAGTTTTTAAGAGGATGGGAGTGTGTTTGCCTCCAGAACAAATGGCTTATAAATATTATTTGTCAACTCTGATAGTCTATACTATAATATATTGAAAATCTTAAGCGCAGGAATATTTATTTGGAACCCGCGGGGTCCTTGTGGATATGCTAATGGGGTGGCAGAAACCATTTAAGAAGGGTCTCAGAACTGTCTTCCAGCAGAATACTCCAGAAACAAAGTCTGAAATGAGGTTTGGGGGTAGGAGACTTCTGAATAGGAAGGGGTTACAGAAAAGACTGGAAGCCCCCGAAGGGAAGGAGGTCAGGCAGGGTGAAAGAGCAAGCGTGCAGAAAGGGGGGCTCCGGAGATCGTGGGGCCACAGGGTGAGGCAGCTGGAGACGTCAGTCTCCCTGGGGAAGGGCAGTCCAGAAGGCAGGTGCTGGTCTGGGGGAAGACAGTTCTGTGGAGCCATTGTGCTCCCCAGCAATACTGTTGATCACCGGAGACAAAGGACACAGAGTCCTGAGCAGGAAGACAGTTTAACTAGGTAACAAGAGAAAGAGAGGCTGGGATGGGGCAGAGGGGAGACCCCTCCACATGGGGCAGTCAAGGGGCCACTCTGAGATGAATGCATGGGTGCTGAGACCTGAGGGGGCACAAGAAAACAGTCAACCAGGGTCCCTGGAGGAGCTTTGCAAGCCAAGGGAACGGTATGTGAAGACCTGGGTGGAATTCCCTTCACATGCTGGAGGGATCACGTGGGGATGAATGTGGCCAGATTATAGCAAACAAGAGGCAGGATATGAGGCGACAAGCTTAGTTTCACTAAGAAGAGTTTGTGTACTGGGTAGAGATACGGATGTTTTGTTTTATATTTTCAATGCGCCTGGGTCCAGAGAGGAAGGCCGATCACCAGGAGGCTTTTGTAGAGGCGAAGACCATCCAATATTCACTGAGCCCTCACTCTCCGCCAGGCATTCTCACCACGAAGACGTCTCTCTCTGTCCTCTTTTACGCATGAGGAGCTGGACGCTCAGAGAGGTTCCATAACTTGCTTACGATCACACAGCAACTCGGGCAAAGCCACCGCGCCCTCCCGACTGCAGCAGTGGCTGGAGGAGGAGCAGATAGCTTAGCAACTTTGCAGCAGGGGAGACAGATGGAAACGGATAGATCTGGGTTACAGTTTGGAGGAAGAGTGGCCAGGTT
Source organism: Solenodon paradoxus (assembly GCA_004363575.1). NCBI lineage: Eukaryota > Metazoa > Chordata > Mammalia > Eulipotyphla > Solenodontidae > Solenodon > Solenodon paradoxus. Next base: position 189,424 of record RJWH01001968.1, on the reverse strand, counting down.
CTGCTGATGGATTCGAGCTGCTACACACCGCTGGCGGTGCAGAGGTGGAAGCGTGCACATTTTGAGCATTTTGAGAGACAGAACTATGGATTCATATTAGGGCTTCTCAGATTAGGGGCTCATCATGGAGACGGTAAAGAAAGATGCCCCTTGCGGTTTCTCTGCAGGGAGGAAGCAGCTGAGAGCTAGTCTATCATCATCGCGCTTTCCGGACGCTATCCAGGCATCCCCGGGGCTGTCTTCTGAGGGCCGATGGCACGCTGGGCGACCCCCAGCACGTGCTCCCAGGTTATGACCAGCCCACTCCCTGCCACCTCGCTCATTAAACCACATCCCAGCTCCCTTCACTGTGCTTTATGGGACAAATCGAGGTGCAGATGCAGCCCACTGAGTCATGATCCCAGATTCGATTTGTCCCCACTGGCGGAGAATGATTCCTCCTGCACCAGCTGGAGCCCAGTGGCTCCTGGAATGAGAGGCAGATGACAAAGTCGGGGCGAAACCAGGTGGCCTGCAGTCGCGTCTGAGCGGCCCTTTTAGAAATCCTCATCAAAGCCAAGTGCCTCACGTCCAATTTACACTAGAGAAGGGAGCCAGGAAGCTTTTGGGTCGTGAAGACACGTGTCTTACATTCTCAGGCCTCGTTTGGTTCCAGTGGAGTGAGATGTGGAATTCAAACAATTAATAAGCACAGAGGACCCCTGTTAGAGCAGTCAGTACCACTCACACCCCTTCAGGGTTTCTCTCCAGAGTGTCTGCCTCTCCCCTGCACCAACCTACACAGAACCCTCCTCCAGCCCTCCAGCCCAGCCCCTGTCCTCCCTGGACACGCCCCACAATTCCCTGAATCACCATCTCTGTTCAACCCAGAAGTCTTTTACCTTCTGAGCTAGTCTGTGGTCACATCTCAGAGACTGCTCAGCAGTTCTAGCAAACATTTTAATAACAGACACTGTCTAGAAACCCCCTGTGAATAAGACGGGGTGGAAGGGAAACGCATTTGAGACCTGCAATGCGGTTTGCAGGTTTGCATTCCTGCGGGGCTCCAGGCACCATACTGGGAGCTTCTTTATTTCTTACCCAAGCCTGGCCTGGGCCCTGCAGTGCCCCCATTTTACAGAAGAGAAAATAGGATCTCCGAGCAGCTGGCCCAGGACCACCTGGCTGGTGGAACCACCACAGAATAAAGATGTACACAGTCCTGTTTCCAGTGCCAGTGTCACTCAAACAGGCTGCTGGACGCCTGTAAGTCAACTCCTGGGTTCTGCAAGCGTCAGGAGCCACCCTTTGGATTTGTTAGGCCTCCTAAGCTGGCCTTCAACAGAAAACCCAGAGCTCCAGTTGGCTGGCGGGCTGGTTGAACACTTGGTTGTTTTGTTTTGTTTTAGGAAGCGGTAGAGTCCTAGGAGGACTTAAAAAAACAACCCTAACACCCAATCCCAGAATCCTGGAATGAAAGAATAAAGAGTGCTCATTAATACTGTGATTTGATCTTCAGTCCAGTCACTGCTTCCATATTTTAACTTGATCAGCCCCGTCTGATCTCAGCTGCAGGTGCTGACACTCCTCCCGCTTGCCCCTGGCTGGCCAACAGCAGTCACGACCTGCAAACCTTGTGCGACCTTCTCTCAGAAGCTGGTGAGAACCTGGGGTGAGACAGATCATCTCCATCAAGTCCTCCTCCCACAGCTGCTAGCCCCAAGCCCGGAACACAGTAGGCTCCTAATAAGTGTTAGGTGAATGATGGGGGGTTGCTGATTTCAGGGTGTGAGCCCTGTCTGCCCACACTGCTGCAACCCTTGGAATCAGAACCCTAGTAGTGCTGGGCTATGCTGATACTCATCATTCTAAGAGGCCCCTGAGGAGTCTGCGGGGCGGGGTGTAGGAGAAGAGAGACCCTTTTGTGTGTTTCCACACCTTCTCTACCTCCCCGAGCTTCCTTTGAGCGCGCTCTTCTGACTTAGGTCTTCCTCTCTGAGAGCGTGTGTTGGGAAGTGGGTAGATCTCTGGATGGAGGGTCTGAGATGCAGGAATGAATCTCAGCCTGACTGCTGTCAGGGTGTGTGACCTCACAGAGGTCGTTTTACCTCCTCTTCTCCAAAACTGGGGATTTTGTCTTTCCTAAAACAACCTAAAGCAAGCATGATACACATTTGGGTGAAGTATTAAAAGTAATGAGGTGTGGGGAGCTGATGCTACGCCTAAGAAGTTTTTCAGTCCAAAGCAGAGTATGTTGAAACTTCAGCTTCCTTCAACTGGAGCTAATGCACACACTTGGCAAAACACCTGGCCCAGGCAGGCGGGGATGCAATGGACTCATGGCCATTATCGGGGGCGTCAAACACAGGGCGCTTTCCTCTGAAAGAGCAAACCCAGGCAGAGAGTAGAGTTCCAGCAGGTGGGTCTCTATTGAGCTGTTGGGACCTGTGCTTCCAACCTTCCTGCTCTTTCAGGTGTGGGGAGAGCTCAGGCAAGCTTTCTCGGAACATCCTTTCACATTTCTGTGCACAACTTCAACTAACAATGCCACTTACGAGCCATCCTCGGCCACACGCGAACCCTCAATCTGCTATCGCCGCCATCACAAAACTTACAAAAATATCCAAAAGAACAAAACCCAACAGCCATGTGTGGGATCCATCCGAGCAGCCGGCGTTTCATTTCTGGGAGAAGCGCACATTAAAAGCCTCTTGTTTACATTTTAAGGCTAACAGAGGGGCCCTGCATTTCAGAGAATTAAATGAGAAAATTCTCCTGGATTCCACATTCGCAGGATGGAATGGTGTGTGATTGTTTCTAATCAACATCTGTGTCTCTCCTCAACTCACCTTCCCCCCAAAGAGCTCCCATAAAGGAGAAGAGGCTGGGGTCCCCCATATCTGAAATGAAGTGTTGTTGATTGCAAAGGGAAAACAGAAGTGAAATAGATTTCCAACAAGCTGAAGAATTGGAAGCAAATTTCAAAGAGGAAGGGGAGAAGAAACTGCTGCTTTTTTCCTCCCTATTAATAAAATGAAAAGGCAAGAATGTCTTCTTGTCGCCCGTTTTTCTTTGCTACACGCACCCAGCTAAGAAGGTGGAGAGAACCAGCCCTGGGGTGAGAGCCTTCCCTGGGAAGACCCAAAGCAAAGTGCGATTTAAGAAATGAATTCCACGCTGAGGGCTACTAGTTAAAGGAGAGGCTCAAAGGGAGTCTGTCTGGGCTCCACAGCCAGTGAAGAGGAAACTAGGAAACGGGAGGAGGGAGGCAGGATGGAGAATAAATATCTCTTGGGGACATGTAATGAGCTTTCTGGAAAATGGGAGGACAATATATGGTCCTTAACCTTGGGCTGGTTCAAGTACAATGAAGAAAAGATCCAATCAGTTGATAAGAACAGTATTAAAAAACACAGTAAAGCAAGGCATTTGCAATTACGTTCAGCCCCTGCCAACAAACTTGTACTTCTAGGAAAGAAATGTGAATATTTTATTGGATGCCTGGGCAACGTTATTAATAGTCATATGTACATTTCCTGGGATACCTTAGTCCAGAAAGGATGCAAGAAGAAAGATGTCACAGCAATGGGAAAGCTCACATTTGGGCTCCAATGGTCTACTTGGAGGATAGACAGTTAAGACAATAAAGGTTCTAGAATAACCCCAGTTTCAGAGTTTGTTGATGGTTAAGGCAGAGGAAAAACATAGCTTTTTTTCTGGCATTAAATACATAAAGAAATGTTTCGTAATGTACTTTTGTTACGGCAGAGCCTCCGGGCGGCGAGAAGACCGACAGCCGGACACTCAAAGGCAGAGAAAATAGCACTTTATTGCAAGCCCCAGTGCTGGCCCAGGGGTACTGTTACCAGAAGTTGAGCAGCGGGGGGTCTAAGGGAGCTGTTTTTATGCTCTGAGGTAAAGATTCATCTCCTTGACTACAGGTGGTTTCTGCTGGCAACTCTTATCAGTTACGCACAGCTGCAGAGTAGGGAGGTGATGCTCGTTTGTCCTTGGTCATGGTAACAGGACGTAGTTACAGCCTCCGTAGAACCTTGGGAAATTCCTGGCAGACTAACTTTTGCATTAGGGTCAGGGTAAGGTCTTCTACCACATTTTAATGTTGATGTTCTACATTAAGCTTAGTAGAGGGACTAGCTGCTTCTGGTATCAACTTATGCCATTTTTTTTCTCCAGAGAACCTGAGAAAAAACTAGCGGCTTTGACTCATTTGAGTTAGGTTCACATATGAAACATGAAAACATGGAGGGGAACTCAAGAGTGTGTCCGTGTCCTTACATGACACCTTTATTTATTTTTCATGTCAACAGAAGTTTATTCAGTGCCTAGCAAGCTCTGCACATCCTATAACGCACAGGGATGTGTATGGGGCCATATGCAAGCAGTAAAGATAGAAGCTACCAGATCCAAGACACACTTGAGGAGGGTTCAGAGGCTTTGGCGGTTGACTGAAAGTGAAAAATGAGGAGATTTGTGGGCTTGCTCCCAATGACTGGCAGAATAATAACAGACAAAGAGAAGGTTTACATGAACAGGATGAATGCAATTTTAGAAATATTGAGTTTGAGTGCCTTTGAGACATCGAGATAGAGATGTCAAAAGACAGCTGACTAAATGTGTTGAGAACGACCTAGCAAGGATTCCACTATGGAAAGATACATGCAGCACGACCCCCGCCCCCACCCCCACCACACAGAAAAACTAGATAAGGGGCAATTACTCTGCACCTAGCAGAGGGGGCCTGCTGCGATTTATTTGGGAAGGTCATGAAGACCTTGGTGAAGTGAAAAAAGGAGAAGGGAAAGGAGGGGAAAGAATATGCAGAAGGTGAGGAAGAGGAGGAGGAGAGCTCCAAGTTGGAGAAGGAAAATCTACGAGAGAGGTATGAATGAGGGCTGACTGGGACCACACGACTACGAGAAGTTGGGGCAAAGGGGCTCCAAAAGGTGGGGAACAGGAAGAATTTTCACCTGAAGTTTTAGACCATCACACAGACAAGGTTTTGACAGAGCCCAAAGATGACTGTCACCTGTCCTGGAGATATGACTTCAACTAGGCAGTAAATGAGAGCCCAGTGAACCCAGCCATCCAGCCAAACTGAGGAGTCTGTGACATCAAATTAACATAGTCTAATTACAGATCAACTTAACTGGAAGAGACATGGAGTAGATCCAAAGGTTTGCTCCAAAGGGCAGGAAGACTTGGGCGCAATCTGCTAAGCTAGCAGATTGGTGCCACACTACCTGAAATCTTTATCAATGGCTGTGAAAATTCCCAAATACCTCACCTTCCCTCAAACTGTCCCTTCCACGTGTCTCAAAAGGCCTCAACCTTCCCCCACTCTGCCCCTCCACGTGTCCTTGGCCTGCATCTCCTCTAAGTCTTAGAATCAGAGAAACAGTGGGTCTCACACTGTCTGCATGGGCACCTCTCGGCAATAAACCTTCTTTCCTTCCACCAACATTCTTCCTCCAGAACCTTTTTAGGGCAGACCTGGGTCCAGCAACGTAACCAATAACTACCCAAACTGTCACTTTAGTAAGTAGTGCCAGGAGGGGGTGAGTAGCCGGCAGGCCTTTCTGGGAACAGCCAGTGAGTATTTCTCGAGCACAGACTGATGGAAACTGGGATGGAACCGCCACTAAAAACTGGCACTTTCTCTCAAGGACACTTCTGTAGGAGCACCGTGCGTGGCCTCCTAGCCCAAGACAAGGCACAGGGAGTAACTGGCCCATGAAGGAGAGCAATGGAAGGAAAAGGCAGCCATGAAGGAAGTTCTGTTCTCTTTCCTCTGAACCAGGCTAAGACATGAGTGCTATGTGTTCCAAGGTGGAGTGGAGTGTGGAAGCGAAGAGCATGGAATCTCAAATGTGACCTATATGACCATGGGTAAATCATTTAACCTCTCTGTATCTTTGTTCCTTTATGAGTGAAGTGGAGCTAAAAGGGGGCACCTCCCGTCACCAGGCTGCTGGAACGAAATGTGGTGATAAAAGTAAATCACTCAGAGCAGCACACTGGGCCGAAGTGCAAACTCTCATGACTTGATCTTCTCAACTACCCATATGTAACTTCCCATAATGGAAATGTGCTGTTAACATGGGCTGGTGGTTGTATGAGTACATGTACTTGCAAAAAAAAAAAAAAAAAATCACAGAGCTATACAGTTAAGATTTCTGCTTATCAGCCCACCCTGGTGGAACAGTGGTTTGGACAGCTGCCTCCAGCTGAAGCACAGACCACATATATCCAAGGACTCGGATTCACCTGCCAGGCCAGGGAAAACAACCAAGAGGTACAACTACATAAAAATAAAGTGCTGCTGCTGTTTCTCTCCTCTTGCCTGCCTGCCTACTTTCCTTCATTCTTGCCTACATCTTTCCTTAAAAAAGACAGATTTGTACTTTTCATGATAGAGAATTACAGCAAAAATGCATGTCTCTAGGCATGTCTCTGCATCTATGTAGCTCTAAGGTGGGTATCACTGGGTACCCTGTTCAGCAGTTGTGCACAGTGAGCTTTGAGGAAATCAAGCTCAGTTGAGGGATTCAGGGGGACTTATACTCAGGCATGAGGACCCCAGAGTCCACACCCTTAGACCTTGAGTCGGGTTGTGTTCCTAGTCCTGCAGAGCTTTATCTTTCCACAGGGCTCAAGGCAACAAGCAGAGACTGAGAATCTCCTGTATGCAGAAACAGTAATCCTCCCGCCTCCCGCCCACTGCTCCTCTCCGTTCAGTTCCACTCTCTCATTAACTATTAAAACTCAAATCCTGCCAAGTCACCCCAGGCTGGTGAGGAAGGACACACATCCCAGCAGGGAGACACCCAGCAGAGGGCTGGCTATGATGACAGACTAAAGGGAACGCCCCGCCCCCAAGCTCCCCCAATTCCACAGGGGCCAGTGAGACCCCACCCCTAACTGAAGTGCACCCCCTCCCAGCATGCAGGCAGCTCCTGCCAAGACAAAGTGCATCTGTCAGAGAAGAGTGAACTGCTGTAATTTATGAGGTGCTATAGAAATTAATTTTGTATGCCTTCTCCATTAGCAGCGTGTCTGAATTAACTTTAATATGCAAGTTATCGTGTTAATCTCTGATACTAAAAACGAATGTATCATCATTAACCTTCCAAGCCCTGAATTTAGCAATGCAGTCTTTTTATTAGCCGTAACAGACGTAGCGGTCTTTCCTGGCATCTCAGCCCTCTTACTTACGTGAATGCAGTACCAACAGACACTGTGGAAAAGCTCTGCTGATTCAGAGGCCCATTCTTCAAATATTTGACTCTCACCAACCTTAAGTCACCAGGAGTGGACTCCACCTCCCCTTTTTTTTTTTTTCCCTGATTCCTTTAAATAAGAATCAATTCTCCACGGAAAGAGCATGCCACAAAAACACATACTGGTTAGTGGAAGGAGACCCACACAGCATGAGGGGTCATGACTGCCTTCTGTGTGATGTCTACAGAGAGCAAGTTCTTGCTGGGTGAGCAGAGATCCAGGGCCTTTTCAGAGTAATAAAATTGAAGGAGGCAGGTACTTTTGTTTCGGGGGGCAGGAAAACCAATCATGCAGTATGGGAAGGTTAGCTGAAAGAACTGGGAAAATTACCCCAAGAATGTAACTAGAATGACACCTCTCTAACTGTGTAGTCACTTGATAAAGGCAGATTATAGGTAAAACAAATATGTGGAAAGTTCTATAGAACCTCTTTTGGTGAATCATTTTTTAAGATCCCTATTGCATTCATTCTATACATTCAAATCTTTAAAACGTGATAATAATGGAAAGAGTTGACTCCATTGCATTTTGCTACACTTTCCTTCCTTTCACACCCTCTGTTTGAAGAGCAAGATAATCAGAAGTTAAAGAACTTTGTAGAAGAGGAGCAAAAGATGAGACTAAGGGCTAAAATAGAATCTTAAAATAGAGCACCAATCCCTGAAAAACAAACAACAAAATACCAGTTTTTGTTATCAACAAGTGCACCCCCTGTAGTTTATAATTTAAAATAGAAACAAAAATCCCCACATACCAAAACTGAGCTGGTTACCAATATGACTAGTGGGCAGGCAGGGAAGCCAACAACAATGAGACTGTTGACACACCTGAGTTCATCTTTGGTAGATGGGTAGCTTTCCTGTTTCCCTTTTAGGTCTAATCACTGTTTTTGTGGTTGATACATAAAGACATGACATGAATAAGGAGGTAGGAGTCAGCCACGACTCTCCACAGGAACTTAGAGCATTCTAAAGGTCAAAAGAAAAGACTGCCAAGCTTGATTTCGCCATTCTTTTTCCCCATAAGAGAGCCACTATGATTGCCTCATAATTGCCACCGGCACTAATAATTACATATTATGTTTTCATGAAATAAATTCACTCTACTCCACTTCAGTTTTCAAAGAAAATACTGGCTACTTCAGCTGGGAGACCAGTATCTCCTGCCATAGATGGCAGGTCTATGCAGCAATCAATGCTGTCAAAACAAAACCCTCTTACTAAGTTCAAAGAGGAGCTTGACCCTGAAGCCTGTTCCCTCTTTTTCACTTTTTATAAAAGGTCATCAGTAGAGAAAGAGTATAGAGACAAAATAGCAAAGGTATACAATTCTCAGCAAAATCAGAAAGCCTACAAGGGATCGGAAACAAAGGATCCTCTGCCTCCAGGAGACAGTCTTCTATCTGTGCAAAACCTAACAGTATCCTTCACGCTAAGGAAAATCCTTACCCCATGGTTCGGAGCCACACTTTGAGAAACAGAAGTACCAAACAAGAAACCCCAATCAAGATTTCTGGCTTCTAATCCTCTCTCCGCCACCAGCTTGTGATGTGACCTTAAGCAACTCCTGTCCTTTCTTTGGACCGGTTTCCTGGACTGTGTAACGAGATTTGACTGGGCCATCTCTCCAAGGAATTGCTCAGCGCCCTGTGTCCGCGTCTTGGGAAACCTTTAACCATGTTTAAGAATACCTGCTGGCCATGGAAAGCACGTGTTATCTGAAAGTCTGACCAGGAAGACAGAATACAGCTTTGAAAAGATCAGCTACTCTGGGGCAAAAAAACCCTTTGAAGCGGTTGTGTTTAAAAAAAAAAAATCCATAAAATCGACTGCAATCCAGGCACAGCAGAGGCTGAGTGTCTGGGATCTATGCCTGTGCAGCACTCAGCTTTGGAAGTCAGTGAGTAAAACAGCTCCTTGAAACAGGTCTTGCAGATCATCACCTGATCACTTTGCTTGGGTCAAGTGGTAGAATATGCCAGGTGAGTAACAGGGTGCCAGTTCCAACGATCAGCCTTATAGCCCTCTTCCTATGAGAAAAGCAGACTGAGCGAGGTGGGAGGGAAGATCAGTTGTTAAAAAATGTCTAAGTAATTGCCAGTTTGCACATTTGCAAGACTGGTACAAATATCTCCTGTAAAAGAATGACAGCCTCCTTGATAAAGTTTTTATAAGAGATTATGGAAGTAACTATTTCTATAATTATGGTTGTGTACGTATATGTATACCCTTTTCCTCCCTATCTGGATATTCTACAAAATTCCATTTAAGTAGCATTTAGTTTGAGTGCTCTGCATTGGTTCCAACTCTGAGCTGCTAAAAATGAAAATGAATATAATAATAATACATGAATAATTTATGAAAATAATAATTTCACTTATATTAATTTTAAACTACTACTTAGGGAATGTTTTTTTGCTACTCAGGGACCATGTGAAGCATTATTTTATTTAATACTCCTGTCATCCCCACCACTGTCCCTATTTTACAGATCAACTAAGAACCAAAGAAGAGACTTGAACTTTTCCACGGTCACTGATGGATACAATTCAAAGATTAGCAAACAAAATGAGTAAACCTGTGGTGTCTCCCCCAAACTTAAGTCTTGGGGAAGAAGATTATCTAAGAAACCTCTTCATACATTTAGGATCAATGTCAAAATCAATTTTAAAAAAGTAAAAAGCTACCAAAATATTGTTTAATACATTCAAAAAAATCTAAATCGTCAAGTCCAGAAGCTCCCAGGCTGGTTCTTGAGATTCTTTTTTAATTATTACTTTAGATGTTGTAAACAACAGTAAGACAGACTTGGGAATCATCTAGCTCTCTCCTCTGAAGTCCCACAGCACTTTGCTTCTGTCTCCACTCGAGAACATCCATCCTGCATTTTCTTAAGGGCGGTCTCTTGGAACACAGGCTCACGAGGAAGTCACCATATTTTTGCCAGCTTTGCATTTTCTAAGTGGCGATTCAATACTTTGTTTATAGCAGAGGATCAATAACTCTGTTCTGAACTGAAAAACCTGTTCTCGGTCTGCCTCTCTCCATGACAGAGGTGGTCCGAAGGCACATGTGTGTAAACTCTGAGATGGCGGAGAGGCGATGGAAGGTAGGGGTCTTGCGATGAACGCTGAGGTTTAGACTGAAGATTAAGATGGGACAGTGAGCAGTGGGGTGGCACCGGGTCCTCAGGGTGACTGAACCCCCTCGACAAGCATGTGCAGACCTGGACCTTGGTTGGGAGCGGGGACCCTGAGTGCTTGTGGAATAAACTGAATTTGTCCAAGATAGCGTTTCTCCTCTCTCAGCTACAGAATTAACCACAGCTGAAGGAGAAAGTTCCACCCAAAATATGTGAAAAATCGCTCTTCCCAACAACCTTCTATACCCAATAGAACAACCACCAGGGCTCTGAAATGCCTGAGAGCTGACCTCCAGCCACCTCTAACCTCATCACACAGCCACTTCCATCTTGTTAATCAATGTGTACATTAGACACACTGCCCCTCTGGAGGCCAGGACACTTCTGAGGAAAACCACATAAGGATTTAAATGCAGCGATGCCATTAAGAAGGAAAGATCTCCCCTCTGCCAGTGAAATCCCACCCTTTTCACATGAAGCTTATGACTGTCAATCAGTCTGATGCACTCACTGCCCAACAAGTGACAACAATTCTGACCTCGAGACTCCTGGACTTGACTCTGTTTTGGAACATGCCCACACACACTTCTGGTGTGTGCTTTTCTTGTCTTAAAGATAAATTCTCTATACTCTAACATGCCTCCAACTCCTTGCTCAGATTTGTCAAGAGCCGGGTTCCCAGGTCCAGGTCCACTCTCTGGCTCCTGCCGCCATTTTCCAGAGGTTGACAAAGGGGCTCACCTCCTAGACAGCTCTGGCAGTTGGCTAGAGTCACAAAGACCGAGTCAGACTGGTGACCTCTGCGCCTCTCGTTTCTGAAGGTCGGGCAGAGGAAGAGGGGCCTGGAGAAGTGCATTCTGAGGCTGTCCTCATTTTCCAAGGCCAACTAGCACAAAGAAACTATGGAGGGCTGCCCTGTGGTCTTCCCAGCCTGGCAGGAGAGGGAGAAAAGGTAGCTGATCAGCTTTTGGCCTGGTGAGCCAGTTACAAGAAGCCTGGCTCCCTCTTGCTGGAAGGAGAGCAAGACAGTCATCTCTCCTGTTCCAAGGACTTGTGCCCCAGCATTTGTCTCCATGTGTGCGTGTGTGCGTGCAAGCCCCGCCCCCAGCCCCCCATGAGCCAGGTGGAGGGGACCACTCATCTTATGCTCAGAGAGCCGTGTTCCCCTCTTCCTACTGAAGACATCCCAGCCTTTCTGCTGTTCCAATTGGTCCCACCATTTAGCAAGATCTGCAGCCCACTGCAGGCATGTCCCTGAAGGTAACTGGGGCCGCCTTGCGTTCTCAGCTGGGGGCTGGAACAGACAGCGGAGTGCCGCAGTCGGCCTCTCGCTACCTGAATTGTAATGATTTTAAAACCTGCTGCTGCAGCCAGAAGGGAGCCCAGACTCCCTGAAAACTTAATCAAATCAAGCAGATCATCTCGCTGCACCCAGAGGTCTGGGCCGTGATGGAACATTGGCTGGAGCAAGCCCGATGAAAAGCAATTTCTTGAGACCCCAGAAATATCTGCACGGAGAGAAAAATCCCACTTTAAGTGAGGTTATGTCATCCTGACTATTGCCCCCTCTCCTCGGGCTCAGAAGACTGGGGGATCTCAGGTCCCCTGTGTCAGGAAAAATGTATCCAGTCCAATAAACCTCTCAGTGACACAGCATGGGCTCCGAATAGCTAGTAGATAGTACACAGCCCGGGACACACCTAAATACAATGAGTGCTTCTGTGTCAGCCTGACACCAATGCCCTCAAAAACCCCAGGATAACAAAACGCTTTTCAAGCGGTTTTAATAGTACTTGAAGTCACTGCCTCCTTTCCCCCCTCTCTGCTGTTATGGCAACACAAATTGCTGACTATCAGAGACAGCCAGGATCTTAGAGTTCCAATGCTCTGATCAGACACAGGAGGAAAGGAGCGAGAGAGGTCAAGTGGTTTGCCAAGGTCACACAGCTTGTTAAGGAGCTTTTCGAGAGTTGAAATCATCTCTTAATACAGTGTTTTTTTTAATGGAATCTGTTGCCTTCCTTCAATAACAAGTTATTGTTCCTTCATCCTTTAAATACTAAATGAGCATCTATCTATTCCGCGCTGATTGTTGAGAAGAAAGAGAAAACATTCTTCTCCAGAAGTCAAGAAGGTGGGGTGGGGCAAATATAAGGAGAAACTCTGAGAAGCTTCAGAGGAAGGTGCATGTGGATTCTCACTGCATTTTTCTGATGCGTGATAAACCAAATGTCAAAGGGCAGGAACCGCAGAAGCTTCCAGAAGCTGCCAGCATGAGGCAGTGTATGGGAACCACCTTCCGTGAACTCCCGGGCCGGGGGGCGGGGGGCGGGGGGGACGCGGAGTTGACACCTGTCCCGTTTCACAGCGATTTCCCTAGGAGACAGCACAGTCTAGCGAACCAATAACAGCGAAGACACAGCACATTTTTATTACTGGGGAGAAGGGTGCTCAAGTGGAATTGGGGGCGACTCCCTCCCTCAGAGCAAAATGGGCTCAAGCTGGGAGGGATGGGTCCAAAAGCCTCTTAGCACACAATGGCAGGGCTGCCAGACCAATGCCACATGTGCCTCCCCGCAAAGAGGTGAGGCAGCGGTTCTGTGTCTGGGAATAAAGGACAATCGCCTTGGCAGGGTGTGCCTTCCTACACAACCCAGATAAAAAGTGACTGTCGCTCTCTTTGGGATGGACACTGGTATGGCAGGAATTTCTATAACCCACACTCTCTATGGGGCCCCCAGTCAACTGCCATCCCTACCCCTATCCTGGAACCAGCCGCAGGAGATCGGGCAGAGGAGACCCTAGATGATAACGGAAGTAGGATTAAGACTAGAGTTAGGAGTAAAGCGGGTTTCTCAAGGCTGGAGATGAGGGCAGCAGAATTTAAAAAGGGGATGCAGGGCTGGGAGACTCAGAGACTCAGACACACAGACAAGGAGCCAGACCTGAATGGTTTGGAGCTGTAGGCCTTGGGCACAGCGGGCCTCAGCCATGACCACATCCTCTTGTGGGTCCCTCCAGAGGTGGACGCAGGAAATCCTCCTCACAGATCATGCTACAGCTCTGTGGCAGGGATTGGGAGCCCTGAGACCTGGCATGGTGAGACGGCCACACCCACGAGCACCACCCCAGCCAATGAGAATGAATTCCCAGCGTGTCCTGGTGGAGTAGAGGCGGGCCTAGTCCACATACCTCCTAAGGACCAGGGTTCTTGTCCCAGGACTGGGGCAAAAACCAAGATGAACAGCTCAATAAAAATAAAATAAAATACTTCCTCCTCTCTCTCCCTGCCTGCCTACTCGCCTTTATTCCTGCTGCACCTTTCCTTGGAAAACAAAAAAGCTAACCTGTGTCACCTCTTGAAGGCATGACTCACGCCTTTGGACCAGAAAGAAAGAGGACCCAACCACACTGGAATCGCCCTTCCAGCAGCACAGTGTGGGGCACTGAGCTGGCCCTGGGGGAGCCACTTAATTTTTCAGGTAAAATGGGGTAGGGAGCTCAGTTTGTGTTTGTGTGTGTTCCCTGAATTTTTAACACTTTTCTAGACTTCATTTTTCAGACCAGTTTTAAGATCACAGCAAAATGAAGCAGAAAATACAGAGTCCCATGTACCCCACTTCCCAGACATACAGCATCTCTCATCAGAGCAGACCACTTCTTCAGAATTTCTTCCAGAGATGTCTTTAGGTTTAGAATTTCTTGACACCAAATTTCCCTGGAGGTATGTGTGTGGGTGCAAGGGAAGTGGGGTTGGGGGAAGAAGGAGAAAGTGTCACCCAGGGAGAAAGGGGGCCTGCTGGCTGTCCAAAGTGTCTGCATAATCTGAATTTCTGGGTGTCACTATCTTGGGGTAGCTGGTTGCGAATGTCCCCTCCAGTGCAGACGCTCGGTCTGCACAGTGTGCTAAATTCTTAAACGCATCCTGCACATCAATCCTTGGGTAACTCTCAAACCACCAGCCTCGCAGAGGCAGCGTTGATCAGTCTCACGTTAAAGGGAGCTGAGGTCTCAGGAGAGGCCCCCAGAATGGGGCAAGAGTCCCACTTTTGGACTTTTGTGTGTGTGTCTGTGTTTCTATGTGCGTGTCTGTGTGTATGTATCTGTGTGTGTCTGTGTGTGTCTGTGTGTGTGTCTGTTCTACAGTTCTGGGAGGAGCCGGAGAGAGAGCCTGTGATGTGAGCACAGCCCCAAATGTCATCACCACCCTCTGCCGTTCAAAAGCCTGTGTGCAGCCAACACTCCTTAGGAGCACCAGTTAGAGGATTAGCCACCATTACATGCTGCTGGGGACACTCGGATGACAATGCACAGGGTGGGAATTCCCAGCCCGATTGAAGAGCCCATCCGGCTTCCTATCTAATCTCAGTTTCAGCCCGGCAGGAGCAGCACCCAGAAATGGGGCTGACGCGGGCCCCATGAGTTCTCAGCACAGACAGGGTCAGCACCCTCAGAGGGGATTCCTCATCCAAGCTTCTCCTCCAAGAGAAGAGGGAAATGAGGTGTAGAGGCAGAGCTGCCTCTCGGTGGGAATAATACGACACAGCAGAACTCTGCAGGTCTTCTGAGTTCCAGTTCCAGTTCCATATTCTACTCCAGCCATAGGCAGTCGCAAACAACAGTAGCCCTGTGATTTTATTTTTCAAAGGAAAGGGGGTGAGAGGAGGAGGGGAGGTGAGCAGGCAGGCAGGCAGAGAGAGGAGGAAGAAGCATTTATTTATTCTCTGTAGTTGTCCATCTTGGTGGTTCGCCCATCCCCATGTCCCATGCTATCCGCTCCGGCCCTGGGTCCTGAACTCGGGTCCTTGGGTTTTATGTGTGCAGATTATACCTCTGAAGCCACAGGGCTAGCGGCCTGAGCCACCAGGGCGGGGGCAATAATAGCTATTGGTGATAGTGATACGCTGCATCCATGAGCCCTTCCTAAGGACCAGAAGTGACTCTGCCACTCACAGGCATTCTCCTGTGCAGTCCCTGTCTTCACAATAAACCCAGGAGGTGAGCATCTGTGGCTATTCCCAGGGACAGGTGAGGCAGGATGCGTCTGGGCTGAAGTGACTCGGGCAAGGTCCGGCACCATCGGGACTTGATCCAAGACCTGCCCAGTGCCTCATGCAAACATGGAACGTCTCTCCTTCAATAATTTCACCCTCTTTAGCAGAAGCCATAATTAGAGCTTCATTTGCCTTTGGATAATTGGCTTCCCTCTTTGCTCTGCTGTCTGGTTCCACTCGGGCAGTTGCTCCAGCTGGAGGGTGTCACACTCAGCAAATCCACTTTGGCTGCGTGGGGCTAATGAGGGCTCTCAGTGTGGCTGCATCTAAGTGTCTGGGATGGCAGAGAAAGTACACACACACCAGACACATAGAGAAGCACACACATAGATATATACAGACATATAGAGACACACACAAAGAAACACACACATATATACAGACACACAGACACAGACAGAAAAAAACACACACATAGATATATATACACACACACACAGATACACACAGAAACAAAGACACACAGACACAGACACACACACCCATCAGGATGGCGGTCACTCTTAAACTGGATCCTGTCACTGTGAGTCCTTACAAGTGGACAGCGTCCATTTCATGCTGAGTCAATGGCATAAGGAGGAAGCAAAGCCAATTTGTGTGTGTGTGTGTGTGTGTGTGTGTGTGTGTACACGTGTGTGGACAGGGAAGAAAGGAAGACAAGTCAAAATCCTGGATAAGTACTAGGAAAGCTGGGTGACATCCATACCCAACAGGAAAGAAATATCGAGAAAAGAGGACAATGCTCTGTCTGTTAAGACCAGAAGTTCCAGTACATTTTTCTAGCATAAAATTAAATAAACCCAAATGTCCCCAAACAGGAAAACGGTGAAATCAGCTACAGCCCATCTGTGCAACAGAATCCTATGAAGTCCTTAAAATACTGGGAAAACGCTGCCCTGGTGTCTCAGGCAGCTGAGGCACAGACCATGTAAAGCCGGGGACCTGGGTCCTAGACCTGGGGTCAGGGAAAAGGAAGCGAATACTGGGAACACATTCCCAATAATCCTTAGTGAAGGCAGTAGATTACAATACCTCTAAATAATGGTACCACCGGTGCTTTTAATTCTAAAATGTCTACAAAGCACCGTACGGTGATAACACTAATTGATATAATCAATTAATGCCACCTATTCCAACACTGACCTGTATTCCCAGGATTGCACCTGACAGAGTTTATGCTGTGGTCTGAGGCCCACTAGCAAGGGCGAATGTCAGGAAAAATGAGCCCCCATTTCTCTTGGGGCTCAAGAGACAGACGGTGCTCCAGCTCAGACATACCGAGGCCCCCCTCACAGGCTTCACCTGCAGTCCAGCTGGTATTCCAGCACCCAACATTCCACAAGCATTGCTCTCCCTGGATTCCGGTAAGAGTCATTCTTAGAGGATTATTTACAGATAACCCTATAAGGGGTGTACTACATTTTAAAAGCCTATGAAGTTATTAGACACTATAACTTCACACAGAGGTTGCTGTCCTAGCTCCAGATGGAGGTCTCGTTTAGGCTGTATATTGCTTACAAATATATCAGCAGTTTTCACTCAACCCGTGGGGGGACACAGAGAGACAGACACAGAGAGACAGACACAGAGACATTGACAGACAGACAGAGAGATCAGGCAGCAGCAGCCCACACACTGACTCAGCAGCAATGACTCGATGCTGATTGGCAGTGGTGTTATAACTTGCAGGGCACAGACTTTGCCACAGTCCGCACTACTCCTTACTGTCTCCCCACCTTGAGCTGAGTGTTCCTTCTCTCTCTGCGCTTGTTTCCTAGTAGTAGAGGTATATTCTCTATATACTTGTCTCAGTCAAAGGTGGGGAAATTCATGACCAAAAGGCATCATATTTTCAGAAAAATGAGGAATCATTAAGAATAGGTACTTGATAATTGCTAACTTGTTAAATGGCAAAATAACGATGACCCTGCAGGCTTCATTTCTACTGCTTCCAGGGCCTGTGTGGGCTCAGGGTTGAAGACCTTTGAGGGTAAACGTCTCTCCTGCTGCCAGCTCCCTGGGGGGCAGACCCCTTCTATCCCAGATGCCATATTGCTCAGTAGTCCCACGGATGCTTCTCCCTACCATGCTGTTTGGTGTGTAACTGTCTGCCAGGATCTTGGCCTCTCACCTTCTCCCACCCCCCCTGTAAAATGTGGGGGTGCTGACACTTTACAGGGAGATCCTGACAAGGAAATGAGATAAAATATGAAAACTTGAGTGTAGCTACTGGCAAAAAATAATGACCAAATAAATGGCGGCCATAAAATTATTTATTTCTGTATTTCTTTCATATTCCTGATAGCCCAGTGCTACGACATTTTTAGATTTTCAATAAATATCATTTGAATTAAAATGAATCTGCAGCTGCGCTCAACTTTAACTGCATCGTGGTCTGAAGAAAAGTTTCTTCTAGGAAGACGTTCGGGGGAGCATTCACAAAAGCACACTTTGAAAGGTCAACATCAAAGTCTCTGAATTCACTGTCACTCAAGCCATCTGTGGTTGTAATTTCCAAACAACGAAATTACGGCTTGCAAGAGAAACTTTTAAAGACGCACACGAGCTGCCTCATGTGCCTGCTTCCACTTACACAAAGACCTGCTTCAGTACTGGAAAGACGCCAAGGGCCATGATCGAAAGGGAGAAGAGCAGTGCAAGTTTGTTCTCTAGCTTTAATGCAGTAAATTATTTTAAAAAGCTATTTGCAGAAGAGGTGATTCGGATGCCATTCAAGAAGTGAGCTGGGATTCCCCCCCACTCACCCCCCAATTAAAGTGTGCGGCATGTTGTCATGACAAGCTGCTGTTCTAAGTGCTTTTGGAGGTTCAAGAAGGATTTTTTTCCCCTTCGATGTTATGCCAATTTTTTTTAACTTCAGCCAAAAAAAAAAAAAAAAAAAGGACACTCTAATAAATCTCTCTTGGATTTGCTCTGCGGCTTATTCAATCACAGTCTCCTCCAATTCTGGATCTAAAGACCTCTTTCTGAGATGGGATCTGTGATCAGTCACATCGCAAGAGAAGCAGATGTGAGAGACAGCCCCTTCTCAGACGTCGCAGTGGAGAAGCGACATTTTGGAACTGGTGGTGGCTTTGTAAAGCGCTTGGTAGGAGGGACAAGGCCCTATTTGAGAATCTTTGATGCCTCCAAGTGTGCTAATGAGAAAAAAGAAGGTCCTCTCAAAACTCAACAGCTCTTTCTTAAAGAAAATAAATTGGCTCCAGCACCAAAATCCTTTTCCCTTTTCCAGGGCACTGAGTCTAGTCTGTGACCTTGAGGGCATCATGTAATTTCTCTTCATCCTTTCAGCCTTCTATGAAATGGCCTCATTCCTTGTCCCCAGCCCCAGGCAGGATGTTTAGAAGTGTTGGGAGAAATACAGGACAGGAGGGGTTTTTAGGCACTGAAGAATGTTAGAAAGACTCAGCAGTATTATTTTCCATTGCGAACCAGGAAATGCTTTTTAAATCACACATTTTCATTGCGGGTAGAGTTCTGCATAATCCCATTCAGTCTCACACCTGCATGTCTGTTCGATGGAGTTGAGAGACTTGCCTAAGATCACGCAACTGTGCAGGAAATGACATCGTGGATATTACTTAGCACATGCCTGGTGTAAAATAAACATACAGTAAATACCCGCGGGGGTTTCCTCTGTTGATAATATTTGCTTGCTCTGATCTGGGTCTCCATACAGGGCTCTTTATCAGACACACGAAGAGACTACAAGAAATCTGTCCTATGGACCCAAGCAATTTCTTGCTGTAAGAAAATGATCATTCTAAGACCCAGTTCCAGCAGCCCTGTGCTCAAGTCTCCAGGGAAAAGCAATGTCATCAAAATGCAAACTGAGAGAGACAACTCATTACTTGAAACTGGGAGCCAAGTCTGACCAAATGCCAGCAAAAGATGACAGAAATAAAAATCAGATCCCTACCTCACACCATATATAAAACCCAAACTCCACAGACTGATGAAAGACCTTAGTAAAAGTGAAAATCTTTCAGACTTTGTGACTGAGGAAGATTTCTTAAACATGACACAGAAAAAGTTGACTATTAAATTGATTGATGCATATGATTGTATTAAAAGTAAGATGTTCTGCTTGAAAAAGACCTAGCTGAAATAAAGACAAGTTATAGATAGGAAGAAGATATTCATAAGACATAAAATCAGCAAAAGATGAATATGAAGAATATATATAAACTAGCCTACAAATCACTAAGAGAATTACAACAAAGTCAGCAGAAAAATGGACCAAAGACAGTGACAGATGTATCTCAGACATGAAACACCAGTATTGAAGAAAGAAGAAAATATTTTCAGCCTTATTGGTAATCAAGGAAATGCAAATCAAGACAGAGATGACCTATTTTACATCCATTTTCTTAATGGCAAAACTTGAGACCATACTCAGTGCTGAAGAGATTGGGGGGCGCACAGGCTCTCTCGTGCCTTACTGATGGTGGTGGTGATGTAAATCAGTGTGCCCGCCTCTGCAGAACAGCACTGTCTCCTAAAATAACACATGCAGAACCCCTATGACCAGGAAAATCTAGTAGCTGTCTGCCCAAAAGAGACCCTTGAGCATTTACAACAGAAACAGGTACAGTTTTTTAGCACTGATGTTTACAATAGAAAAATAATGAAATAACTCAAATGCCCAAACTTGAAAGTATGAATGACTGAACTATGGTCCATTTACACAATGGAATATTCTATAGACATCAGAATGGAATTCCGACAACCTGTAATATGGCTCTTAGTAAAAATAGATTATGCAGGTGGGGTAGAGTGAGTTCCCCCAAATTACTCACAGTTCAATACTCTTTTTTTTTTTTTTTTTTATCACGTTAAAGTAACCAAAGACATGAGGAACAGAGAGAGATGCAATACAACAGCCCAGGAAGGAAAGCAGAGAAATGATTAACATAAGAGTCCAGATGAGATCACTTTAGTCAGAGAAACACAGAGCCCCGTGGTTTACACGTAGGGCATGGAGAAACTTCTAGTTTGCACTTGGGTGTGAGTGCATGGAGGTTTAATTTATTATAAACAAAGACCAACTGAATATTGAGCTTAAATAAGAGCCTGCCCCCGGGGACAATGATGAAGCATATCATGAGTCAAGAACTTGAAGGGCTCCAGCCCTGGACACTGAGGTCCTTCCTTCCCTTTGTATCAGGCACACTGGCCATTGATCCAGGTTTCACAGACTCATTTCTGAGAGCTTATGTCAGTACTGAGCAGATGAGATCCGTCAAGAAAGAAAACATACCCCTGATCCATAAGAAGTTCGCTGCGTGGAGTAGACAGTTCCATCAATGGACAAACGAGGAAGGATGTGCCAAGTCTCATGAGGCAAGTGTGTTTTGTGGGGGTCCCTTCTCTGCCCACACTGCTTCCCCTCTCCTGACAAGGACTCCCAGAGCTGTGTTCCCACCCAAAGAGGAGTCAGGCTGGGCCTCCTGCATCAAACTCTCTGGAGGAACCCTCTCCAGAGACACCCCTGGCCATCTCCCCAGAGCATTAGCATCTGAATCTTCAGGGCCTGGGGCCAGGCTTCTGTTATTCTACCAACTCCTGGGTGTGCTCAGGCCTAGGAAATCTCAGAGTATTTTCCCTTGTCTCTCTTGTGAATCCAGAACAGTCTTGTGATTGTTCCTACCTCTCTACTGTCACCCTTTCCCCCAGGAGTCAGAAACCCTGGCAATCATTTCCTTCTTAGAGCCTCAGGGAGAACAGAGGGGAAGGCCTCCTCAGGAAGGAAGGAGACTTGATGGGAGAAGGGTAGCTGCCCCTTGGCCTGGTGTTGAGATCTGAAGACACTGTGTCCTGACATCCTCTTGAGCCAAAGTCCCCAAGAGTCACTTCAGATAGGTTATGGGAAAAGCCAACAGAAGAGTCTTCTCTTTTCTCATGGGGTCCCTGAGGCAGGGTCCTTGTTACTACTAGGAGAAAGGGAGAGAATGAATTTGAATCAGGGGAGGGAGGGAGGGAGGGAGAAAGGGAAGGGGGGGGGGGGG